>JACYFF010031952.1:55636120-55668874 GCA_017589665.1 Selenicereus undatus
AATTCCGCATTTATCTTGGTGATTTTCGTATTTGCAATATCTGAAAATACCCCCTGCAAACAAGTCAACAGGGTGTTCGTCATCTGAGAACAACCTCAGTCAGGGTGTTTATTACTTATAACGCGAAAATCAGACACCACAATTCACCCCCCTCTTGTGGAAGTATACTCTAAGATCTAACATGCCTGTCACGTGCCCCGTTACCCATTACTTCTCCCCTCCCCCCACTTGCGCCTCGCGTAACCCAACCCTGCTTTTAATTTCAAGTCTCATCTTTCTCTCTCATCTCCCACGAAACCCAGACCAGAGACTCCTCGAACCCCTGCTACTCCATCTCTCCCTTCCTCTTCTCTCTCTTGATCGAGCCAAGCACCACCATCATCGTCGACCACCTTCCTTCGTGCGCCTGCCAGCACCGAGTCGCACTCCACACGCCAGCACATCAAGCATCACCACCGTCCATGTTTGCCTAGATTGAAGGGCCGAGATCAAAGAGAGTTCGAGCATAAAAGGAGCTAGCAACGATTGACGGAAGGTCGAATTAGGAAACTATTTAGGGTTTTAGGTTAGGTTTAGTTTAAGTTTTAGATTTAGTTTCAATTTCGTTTTCAATTTTTAGAATTTAGGGTTTGTTTTCGGTTAGGGCTTTGACGTTTTGATCTATTTTAGCCTTCAATTTCATGTAATTAGGCTTAGTTTGGTTAATTTCGAGTCAACATTCAAGATTTTCAGCTTGTAATTGCAATATTTTGGGCACAAGTTTGATGAGTTTTGATCCTTTTCCTCCCTTGTTTTGATCTGTTGATGCGTCAGTAATGGCAAAATCCACCATGGTTAATGAGTTTTGGAGATATGTTTTGGTTGTTCAATGGAAAATTCAAATCCTCTCCCCTCTTTTGTTCTTTATTGTGTGTGTCCTATTCTTCTGTTCTTCGTGTAGCTCTGTTTCGATTCTGTTGCTCCCCCTCCCCTCTTTGCAAGTGAGTTCCGTTTGTTGATTGAATGAGTTGATTCTTGATAAAGGTTGTGATTTTGGTTGATTGTTGATGGAGGTTGTAATTTCCCCCTCCCCTGTTCGGTTTGTTTATATATTATGCTTTCGGTTTGATGATCTCCCCTATTTGGTTTGTGAGCATAGTTAGTTCGGTTCGAATATGGTGTTGACCTAATCACATTTTAGCTCTGTTTAATTTTAGTTTTAAGACTCTAGGTTTTAGTTTCGGTTGAATGTTGGTTGAGTTAGTAGGACAAATGTTCAGTTGAGTTAGGATATTAGTTCTCTTTGAATGATTTAATTAGTATAGTTAACAATAGATTAATCCACCCTTTTTGTGACCATAATCTCAACCTCGTCCTCGAGGACACGACCCTCAAGTACTACAGCGAAAGCTATACGCTTGTGGCTTTTATACCACTCAAATTTATCCATTACAAGTTTTTCCTCTATAAATATACATCTATTAGTATTCCTGGAACCATATTGTTTAGGCATTCAATCCAGTTTGATTGACATACCTCGTTATCATTATGGGGATGAATTGATTGTGTACTTATAGAAGATGACTTGTAAAGATCTTATGGTTAGCTTGAGAAATAAGGGAAGACTAGATGTGTGTTTCTGTGGACCAAGGGAAGAAAAACCCTATTTCTACCCTAATTTCACTGTGCAAGCAAGTGAGTTATCATGTCAGAAATGCATTGAATAATAGTGATATGTCAACCACACTCGTTATATACATATCCATAATTACAATTTGTGAATTTAGAGATATTTCATTTGAGGATTTTCAGGACTGGTTTTCCCCAAGAAACATTGATTTTCATATCAACCTAGTTCTAGGTGCTCAATCCATTTTCAGAGCCTCTATCATATGACCCCCAGCAGATTTCAAAGAACTAAAGATTTACTAAGATGAGTTGTTATAGAGGGGAGTTATTTGACCAAGTGTGTCACCGTGGGAAACCCTGGTTTTATATGTGTGAAAAAGGAAGGCAGAACCTTATGATTGTGTACTACGTATAGAGAGTTGAACAATATCACTATTAAAAACAAGTGCTCTATACCTTGAATAAATTATTTATGAGATTAACTGCCAACAACAAAAGTCTTTTCTAGGAATGATTTGAGATTCAGATATCACACCTGAACCATGCAACCACAGTTTATCTTTTGCAAGAATGCCCTTTTATAGTAATTCTTGAAATTGTTTGCTTGTCTCATCTTCGAAACTTGATACTATCCAATGTTGTTTAATCTCCCTTGCTTTTCTACCCGATATTTCCTATTAGCCTGATCTTCCATGTCTTTGCAAACCCATTGCTAAATATGCAATACATTTTTCGTTCAACCTTATATGGTTGTCAACAGTCCGGTGCTCTCGACCTTTGTCATCTTTATTTCATGATCATGAGTTGTAGTTCATTCCATTGAGAGCTGATTCACACATCTACCTTACATCTCATTTATTCATAGTGAGAAGCTCGTATAACTTGTTCCAAATTCATAATGTAATTTAACTCTTATTGGTGTGGGTGATTGCAAATGTCATAATACCCTTACCTTCTTTCTTTCAACTTCAACTCCCACACATATATCTTACATTCGGATAAATAGACTTTTGTATTATCTATTTAATCTTATTGTTGTGCTCAAATTGGCTTCATATGAGTAGAGGCATGTTCCTATTATAGCTTGCTCAATCTATTTATCTATCCATTGACACTTTGCTTATCCAATCTATTTGTCTATCAATTGCATTTTGCTGTCCAATCCATTTATCTATCTATTACACATTGCTTGTCCCATCTATTTATTGCACTTATCTTGTTACTTGTGGCTATAAAGTCACCTAGTTGAAGCTCAGTTGCTAGTAATCTTGTTTCCAATTCATCAGTTAAACCTGAGTATAACCAGACCATCTTTCCCCTTGATTAATTATTTATTGGACCCTTTATGTTCCATATTTATAAACCATAATTCTTGTGGCATTATATTTCATAATTCATGATACACTCATGGTTATCTTTATTCTAAACCCCCATGATAATCTCTCCTTTATTTGTCATTTCTAGTCTCATTGTTCATTTCTTTTGTATGCGATGATTCACTTGGCTAAGAATTTGATCACTCTCATCCCTAACCATGGTCATTTCATTGCCCACTATTGACCGGGAGTAGATGCTTGAGTAGTATGATGAGGGGAGATCATGTGATGCATTAGGAATATCATATGAGGACTTTTTGATAAGGGCATAATCTCAAGCACTGTCTAATTATATTGGAGTAAGCCAGAAGAAACATTGAGTATGAGGTCAGAGCTAGCCCAAGCAGGCGTTGAGAGGCAAAATTGAAGTACATGTTGAGGTGATACAAGGTAGATAAAAGAGTTGTGCTGGCAAAACAAGGAAATAACCAAAGTCTCATACGGGTTATGAAGTATTTCAAAAGGCTATTCTAATTAAGGTAGTAAGAGACTGACTATCCAAGGACAATTAGGGACTAGTTGCATAGGGCCTTATAATTCATTGAAAGGTTAAATCCTGTAGCTTGTTGATTGCACCTACCTGTTGAACCCGAACACGTATATAACGTGTTTTATAGCTTGTAATAGTATCAGAGTACTTATCAGGGTACACAACAATTTTCATTAGTGGACAAGCTTATGAACTAGTAGTGAGCACCTCCTCACTAGTATCAAGGTTCTTTTCTTTCAAAAAGAATATCAATTTTGAACCAAATTAATCGAGCCAGTGAAGTCATTGAGGATCTAGATACTCGATCGCAGGATTAAGCAGTTATGCACTTTGGGCTAATCATGCCTCTTTGGAGGGAAGTAATGAAAACTAACTGTTGATATTTGAGGCAGTTTTGTATACATGAATAAGCTTCATAAGTTTCGAGGATGAAACTCTTTAATGGGGGAACACTGTAATAACCCGACCCTAACCTATATTTATTTATTTAAATCATATTTATCTATTTAATTAATCATGTTTATTGATTTAATTGGTCATGGTTATTTATTTAACCAAATCATGTTTATTAATTCAACTACACCCAATTTATTTATCGAACGAATCCCATTATGTTATTTAAAATTTTTCAACTTCATTTATCGTATTTAATCATTTCCGGTTAGGAGATATTTCATTTGGGTCCCATTTTGCAATTCAAGTTTTATTGATTGTAAATTTCAGTTTCGTTGATTGATTAAATATATGGCGAATCGATAGTAGGCCTCGATAATTATGGTTTAAGAAATTATTATTATTATTATTATTATTATTATTATTGTTGCTGTTGTTGTTGTTGTTGTTGTTTTTATTATTATTATTATTATTATTATTATTATTATTATTATTATTATTATAACCTCGTAAAAAGTTAATTTCAAGCTACGAAATTCAATCGCATATGGTTTACTTTCCTTCTCGAGCCCAAACCGTATAAGCCCAATTTAGGCCCAACAATATACCACTTGTTTTACTTAGTTAATTACCATCTTTATGCCTAATTAGTAATTAGCAAAAGGCACTTTTGGGAAGCAAATTTCCAGCTAAGTATTAAGATCATTTGCAAGTCAAGCAATTGAAGTAGCTGACAAACACCTTTCTCTGTCCTCTCTCTCTCTAGCCAGACTCCCGCATCTAGCTGCTGCCCTGGTGTTTTCGGGCCACTAGTCAGCCACCATCCAGTCACCCATCGCTACCCTCGGCCTTCCCCTAGCCACGGCAGCCCCCTCCCCTGCCCAAGCACAACCTCAACTATTTCATTCAAGCATCCAAGTGAGGTAACCTTAACCTCAACCCATGGATTTTTTTTTAGTTTTATTGATTGTTTGAGTATGGATTATGTTTATATGAACCAAATGATGGTTGTTATGCAATTGTTATTGACTTTGGTGATGTCTAAAGTTGTGGGTGATGAATTGGAAGTGTGGTCAAATGAGTTGAATCTTGTATATGGGTTACGTACATGGGATATGGGTTATGTATATGACACCTTAAATAATCGTTTTATATCTGATTGTGGTGATTTGGAATGATTTCGAGTGAGGATTGATGTGAAAAAGGAAGAGAAAGCTAAAATAGTGAAGGTTGAAAATTTCAGGAAAACCGGGCAGACTTTGGGATTAAACTGGTAATGATCGGCCCATGGGAAAATTACAATGTTTGGTGGGTAGATATTTCAGTGTGTTAGCTTTCAAATGGATTTTGAATCGCCTTAATCCAAGTTGTTTAGAAAACGCTATGGTCGTTTTGCCAAAACTGTGCAGAATGGACCAAAACTAACACACTTGTGTTTTAGCCCCATTTTGGGAACCCTATTGTGGGAATCATATTTTATGCTGCAAATGAAATTTTTTCGAGACTAATCTTTTCATATTGGGGCTTTAGGTCTCCATTTGAGGTCAAGGGTGAAAATTATGAATTTTTGAAGTGAACTGACCTACTTTGGTATAATTGGGAAAGCAGGCTGTTATTGCAATTTCTGTGCAGCGTATACTTGGAGAAAAATTTTGAAACATTTACTGTAGATTGTCCGTATTAATTTTAAATTTCCTATAAGATTTTATGAATTTTGGTTGAGTATTTTGAGGTTGGTAATTTTTGGAAGTATTTTGAGTAATTATAACGAGTAATAATAAAGATTGAGTGAGATTGATCATGCACTCATTTTGTGTAGTTTGGGCCAAGCAAGGTCATTTAAGGAGGAAATGAATATTCATGGACTTTCATGGAGCTTTCAGCTTGATTAATGAGAAAGAAGAAGACAAGTATATAATTTGGTAGCTTGTTTATGAGCTTTGAATCAATAATGGATTTTACAACAAAAATACCAAGTTTAGTGAGCTTAATAGCTTCTGTTGAGTTCAATGACTCATTTGGGGTGGAATTCTATATCTAATGGATTTATGAATGAAATATGAGAAGTGGGGAGAGTTGTGACTTAGAAACCATATTTATCAGACCAAGTTATTATAGTTTATGCTATTTTGAACCAAGATGTGTCTCTCTTGGCCTCAATCCTTGATTACTTACTCAATTCAAAATGTATCAAATGCATTTATCAAAATAATCTAGAGTACTCGTTGTTATCTTGAACCAAGGTATACATCAGTGAGCCTTAAACCCGTATCAGCAACCTATTTCAGAAATGGCCACAACCACTCTCTCAATTGTCACCATCAAGGCCTTTTCCTTTGTAATCTCATTTATCTCATTGTGGACTATTTTACTTTCATTCACTTTATATCGGATTTAATTACTTTTATTATTTCTGTTTTGAAGTTAAATTGAAATATCCAAGTTATGTACACCATTTAATTACTCAATTTCTATGATACATACTTTTACTAACTCAATTATACGAGTAAGGATCATTTACTAACTGCAAATACCTACAAGGACATTTATGAAATAGAGTCGAGGCCTAGTTATCATTCCCTATTATGCATAAGTGTTATCAAGTCAGAACATATTTATCAAGTCATGTGACATTTTTAAAGACTCAACGTATGTCCATTGCCTGTATCTTTAGAAAACAAAACATGTTCAACAAGTTAGAAATCTTAATGAGTTTATCAATGAATCAGTTTATACAGTGATTTTCCATTTTACTTGTGACCCCGTTAGTTATCTATAGGGCATCAGCCTATCATTTACCAATGTGACTTCAGGCCAAGTCTTAATCAGATTGGCAGGTGCACACCTATGTATAGATCATATCAATGCAAGGGGTTCTCATCCAGATCATTTTCATTGTTATTGTGAACTAAATGAATTGCAAAGGCGGGTGCCCATCAATAGTGTTTCTACGCTAATTTTACAATACAGGAATGCATGTACTAAGTTTTGTCTCATATTTTTGAATTGTTTTCATGTTTTTCATTTTAGGTGATGAAGTATCACATGTTTCTTCTTTTAGCAAGCTCTTTTGCAAGTCATCAGATGCTCACAATGGATTTAGCATAGCATGAATGTTGGGATCGATCTCAGGGTCAAGTTGGGTCTATATTCAATATACTTGTGTAGTGTGAGTGCGAGTAAGTCAATGGTATTGAAGTTGAACTATTATGGACTTTGGTCTTGAAGTGTTTTAGTTTAATAGATTTTGTGATTGTGAACTTGAGTTGAAAGATTAAATGGTTTCAGTGAGCCATGTCCTTATCAGGATGACGGTAGCGCCTTCTATTATTAAGTCTTCCACTTCATAAATCATGCCATTAGCATTTTGGGGTCGTTACACCTAATACATGATGAATACCTTAATTAATGTAAATTCAACAAAGTTGAGCGCCACACTTAAATTTGATATTTGAAATATTTGTGTGATTGTAGGCTAACATGACAAAGTGGCCTCAAATTGACATCTAGTAATGCTTTGTATTAAAGCACTCAATAGTCATAAATAAATATAAATTAGCAAATCCACCAAGGTGATTGAGAATTGTATGGCTCATAAAAGATGCTAATGAAGAATGGCTTGTATAATCTATTTAGTTATGTTATGTGAATAAAACAATGGCATGAATAAGTGCAAAAAAAAATGGTTATAAAAGCATGTTAGACAATAGGGGTGAAATTTATAGTTCTAAATAGCTTAAAAAATTATGAAATACAAAATAAAAGTGATATGAGCAATCATTGGATGGCTAAATAAATTTAAAAGATGAAGCTACTTAGATTGAATGTAAATTGGGATGGGTCGTATCACTTGGAGGATAAAGGTTGGCCTAAAAATTGGCTGAATTTATAGAGAAAAACAATAGATAAAAACTAAGCAACAAATTAAAATCTCAGTAGATTGGTTTAGAAGCCAAGTCGTTTCATTGTTTCCTCCGTCCATCCCATGCCCATCCCTGCCCGTAGCCATGCCTAAACCTACTCCAGCCATTTCCCACTCTATCGACCCCTGTCCGCCAATAGTCATGCATTGCAGCCATTGTCACCAGCTCTAGAGTAGTCATTAACATCTTCCAACTATGGTGCTACTGCTTCCCACCGTTTTCTTCCCTTGTTCCTCAAGTGATGGTAAGGTGAATCTCAAGTGCTCTTTCATTTACTTTTATCCTAGTTCCTCAAATTAGTTACTAGACTGAACTCCTTTAGCATTAGATTGGTGTAAATTCGGAAGTCTATAATGATGAATCACAGTTATTGGCATGAATGGGTGTTATAAGAGTTTATGGAAAGTGAGCTTTGAATGTTGATTATGAAAGCAAAATGGGTTCTTTGAAATTCAAACAAATTTTGTTGTGTTTTGTTTGGAATTAAAGATAGATGTGTTGGTGTTTGGGTTATTCCCATTGGAGGATTAAGGTGGATGAAGAAGACTTTGAGTATTGGGGGTGGAAAGAATGGGAGAAATGGTAAGTTGGGGGTTTGAAATAAATTTGGTTGACATACATCTCGGAGTTGATTTGGACGGGTCAAAAGTACATTTTATAGGTAATTAAATTAATTATTAAGTTAATGCAATATTGAAACTTAGTTTTTGATAATGTAATAAGGTGGGGAGGGTCATGCATTATGGTGGACGTTAATAACAAAACTAAGTGTTAATCTAACTAAATAAATAATTAAAGGGTATCTACGATGTTATATGAAGTGAATACCTTTATTTTGGGAATTGCCACTTTTAAAATAAAACTAGACACTTAAATTGTGCCTATGAAAGTCATCTCTTTTGTTGATAGATAATTAACCTATAAAGAACGGGAATAGAAAAAAATATATGTTAATAATATTAATAGCATTATTAATAATACTAATACTAATACTAATACTAATACTAATACTAATGATAAGGCTATATCATCAATAATGATAATGCCAGAAATGATAAAAACGACATTAACGGTTGATAAGAAGTATACCAAATGTAAAAGGTTGCAAGAATGTTTTAATTTCTTAAAATCATCATAATGATAGTCATATAGCATTTCAAATTAACAACAAAAAGATACATATGTTGGTGTTTGGATTATTGCCAATGGAGGATTAAAGAGGATGAAGAAGAACTTGAGTATTAAAGGTGGAAAGAAGGGGCGAAATGGTAACTTGGGGGTTTTGAAATAAATTTGGATGACATAAATCTTGGAATTAAACTGGACAGTATAAAAGTACATTTTATGGGTAAATTATGTGAATTGTTAAATGGGTGCAATATTGAAACTTAGTTTTTGATAATTAATAAGGTGAGGAGGATAGTCCGTTATAATGAACGCTAATAACAAAACTAAGTGTTAATCTACCTAAACAAACAATTAAGGGTATCTAAGATGTTATATGAAGTGAATACCATGATTTTAGGAAATGTCACCTTTAAAATAAAACTAGATGTTTAAATTATGCCAATGAAAGTTAATTCTATTGTTGATAGATAATTAACTTATGACGAATGGGAATAGAAAAAAAATATATTAATAATAGTAATAGCATTATAGATAATACTAATACTAATACTAGTACTAATATTAATACTAGTAATAAGGCTGTATCATCAGTAATGATACTTGCAGAAATGGTAAAAATGACAATAATGGTTGATAAGAAGTATACCAAATATAAAAGGTAGCAAGAATGTTTTAATTCATTAAAATCATCATAATGATAATCATATATAGGATTTCTAATTAATAACAAGAGACTCATGTATAATAGAAGTGAGCCCACTTTTAGAATTTTAGAGCTTTTAATTAAACAAGCCAAAGGTAGGAGAAATAATTTTTTGAAATCAGGCACCTTTATTAATTGTACCGTTAAAAAATTTACATGTTCCTATAAATGTCAAAATATGATAATATGCAGTTATTTATTGAATCATCTTCAAGAATTGTTTTTCCACATAATCAAGTGGACCTAGCAGTATTAATTATCTAGCTTAGGCCAATTGATTCACCCACAGGTTTCAATTAAGCCTCTTGAATTGGCGCGCGAGGTGTGCATCAATTCAATGATCGTTTTATACATATAAGATCAATAGTTTGGGTTCCACTATTAGATATTAACTAGTATTAGTTTTAATATAGTTCTCACTCTCCCTCATTTCAAACTAAAATGAATTAAAATGCAGCCGCTCACTAGAATAGTTTTTTTATCTTTAACGTATAGGAGTAAGCATATTGAGTTTTGGCTCATTATTCAAATATTTTGCGTTTTATGTTTTTAGGAACACAGATCGATAAGCCTTACCTGGCAACACTAGAGACATGAGAAGACAGTTAACAAGGTCTACACCAGCTCACAGTGACACTTCCTAAAGACAAAGGTTGTTGGAACGTAAGCATTACTAGTCACCAGACTTTCGCTGGAGTTTGGGATTATATAATATATACTCAAGCTTAAGTGGATGCTAATATTTGTGTTAAGTAAGTTAGTTAAGCCTTATCCTCTCAAGGATAGTGGTAACACCCTAACCCTAATTATTCCGGTATATTAACCACTATGCTGAGTTAATTAAGACTATTGATGCAATCACAAGCTGGGGTGTTACATCCTATAGAAAAAGGAAGATAATCGTTGAGCACTATCAAGTTATAATTGGTTGGATCCTTCTTTCAGTTATACTGTACTGTTAGTAAATGATATTCAGTATTCATAGGAAAAGTTGATATATTTGACCCTTTTCTTCTCTTCACTTTCATTAGATGTCTTATTTTCTTTTTTTATAGGAAAAACTATTGACTCCGAAGACTTATGTTACTATCTGATCTTATTTACTTTATTTGTTATTTATGTAGATTCAATTGATATTTATGCACTTAAATCGAATCTTGTTCACACAAGATGTGATAAAGCTAACATGAATAAGGCGAAATAAGGATGCGGGAAAGGCCCGAGAAACGATTTTCCCCACTGCAGCCCATCTTCTCATGGAACTCATAATAGTGAAGATGTTGAAATGTTAGACTTATAGATTGTCTAATTTTATTTTTAGCCAGGAAAGCCTTTCAATTAGCATAAGGCCTTTTCACCTAACTCTCTAAATTGTCTTTTTTTTTCTTGGGAAGGGTTGTTAATCTTATAGCAACAAGCTCATAAGCTTACAAATTTCTAGGTCTTCTATTGATCAATTCCATATTTGGATAGGATTACATGAGTGTTTGAGAGTCATTTTAGGGGATTAATATGCTTAATTGTATGATTTATGCCCCTATTTCTACTAGTATGCTCGGTTTCGCTTGTTTGTGAAGTGTTTGCATATTTTGATCTTGTAAACCAAAGGAATATTAGTACAATGAAGATTTTGAGGCCTTATAGTTCAAGCAAGGTAGCAAAAGACGCTGAAAGACACTCAACACCGACAAGTCGTGACTAGAACCACGATGTAGGACGTTCCATTAAGAAGCAGCTGAAGGAGCAAGTGAGAACAACCGAGGTAGTGGCCACCATGTTTGTCTATGGTGGTGCCCACAGTCCGTGGTCAGCTCTGTCTCCCTGAGCCGGCTTGTTTTCTTCACGATTGTTTATTTTTCGAGCGATAGTAACGTTTGACAGCTTTCATTGCCGCGATGAAAGCCTGCTTCCAGCCTCATTTTGCATGAATTCTATCCACTTTGAGGTTCCTTGATAAACTTAGATCTAGATTTAGATTAGAGAGACTTGAGAGTAAGTAGAAGAGGGAAATTCGCAGGGAAACGGGATCGGGTTTGCAATCGACAGATTTAAGCGCGTTATTTGGCTGATCATTTTTGTTCTGTTCTGTTCTCTTCGTTTTTCTTATTTTGGGATTATGTTTTGTAATTTTGATTATGATTTGTTGTTTTGATCTTGGGTTTATTCAAATACTTGTTAATTTCCCTAATGTTGTGTTGATCTCCTAGGTATTTTGGAAACTATTGGCTTATTCTCTAGAATCTTAGATGTTTATTATCTTGTAAGAAATTTGATCACTTTCCCACATGTTTTGAGTATTGGATGAAGAACACAGAGGTGAAATTCGATACTTGATCTCTAGGATTTAACTTAATTGTGTTGAGTCTTGAAAAAGTCACACCAATTGAGAAACCACAAATTTGATAATCATATGCTTAATGAACGTCAATAAACGAGAGCCCTAAAGAAATAGTAATGAGCTAGATTTAGGTATTTCACTTCACCTTGAAAGAGAGATGTGATACTTCAATTGTCAGTTTTAAAACAATTAATTGAGGAAAAAGTGCTTGACACATGCATGGATCGAGTGGTTGCTTGATTTGCTTAATTCCATGATTATTTATTCGTTAGATTAGATAGTTGAATATTTTAATGTCAAACCTCAAAATTTGATTCCCTTAGCCTATCTTGAGGGGATAAAGCATAGTAGATCAACCGAGTCCTTGTGCGAGGCAACCTTGATTTGCCACAATGCCATCATGCGCTTACAGGTCTGGGAGTAGTGCTAAATATTAGGTTTTTCTCAATAGATTTAACTAAGCATTTTTTTTTCTTTGAAAAAAAAAACAGAACAAAAACATTGAAAATTTTAAAAATTTTGAGAGGAAAAAACGATGGCAATTTTCCACTTTCCCCAATTCGAGCATGAATTATTTTGGCGGTATTTTAAACAATTAAATGTCTTGCTTACTCAATGTGGTTATTATGTAGGTAAATGGGAGATTTTAGACGTTGTTGATGAGAGTGTGAATAATGAAACCCATGCCCTTTTAGAGTATTGGGGTTTTCATGGTAAAAGTGTCGATGAGGCATGGTATTTACTTGAGACGATTGTTTGGAATCCATTTGAGTTTGAGAAGGTTGTGTTTATGGATATTCAATTTCATATCCTTGTGCATTCCATGCTAAATCTTATTATGCCCTTTTTGGTGTAACTTGTGTAATTCTTCGGACCATAATATAAATTCGTGTCCTTCTTATGTATACTATGCTCAACCTACCTTTGTATCATCCGTGTACAACGCTGATGTTGTTTTGACCTTATCTAATACGTCATTTCCTTTAGCTCAATGCACGTGACTCGAGGTGGGTCAGTCCTTTTGGCTTGTTACTAGGTTTGATGTTGTTGATGGATGTTTAAGTCAAAACGTACTTTAGATGAGGTCCATGGTCTAGCGGAGACTCCATTGGAGGGGTCATGTGTTGTGTTTATGTACAAGGAGTCTTCTAGCCTTGGTTTTGGTAATATTCTTCTCCCCAATCCTCTTTACCATTCCAATGTTTCCCCCTTTTGTTCATTACCCTCTCCTTACCCCAAGTGTTACATTGATGTGCTCACTGATAATCCCATGATTGTGATACTACTATAGATTTGGCTATGAGGATAGCATATTTGATATGCTTGGTTAGAATGTTGATGATTATGTGTCCCTAGGTTACTTAAGAGGGTATGATCCCTCTAACGACCTTTATTGTGTATACCTAGAGGGCTTGCTTGGGAAAGTCATGTTGACTATGTTCTTTAATCCTTCCTATGATTCTTTTATGGGCTTTGATAAGGTTATGAGGATACTTATAGTCTTTGGTGTGATTTCTTATTGCCTCTTACCTTTTATTTTGTAAATTATGGTCCTAGGAGATTGATAAGCTCATGCGTGCATTAACAACATCTAATTTAAGGAGCCAAGTCTTTTAAAGTTGTGATGGAGTGACACATGCTCCATTTGTGTTTGCAAGGAGGCCTTAGCTTAGGTGTACCCAACACCTAACCTAGTGAGACCGTTATGTTTTGTTCCATTTCTCTTCTCTTACTTTCTTTACTTGGAAAATAATTCTTTATTTAAGCATGGGACAAGGATGATTTAATGTTTCTATTTTGGTTTTTAGTTTGCATACTAGTTGGAGCTCGTAGGTTTAGGTTTCCTTTCTCTTACAATAGTGTGTAGCATTTTAGATTTGCGTATAGGATTGCATGGAGCGATAGTGTTGGCTGGTTTGAGATGTCCTCCAATGATGCTTTTGCTAGGCATGATGGTCTTCATGTGTTTGAGTAACTTTTGAAGAGTGACCCTTTTGTTGTGAAAATTTTTGAAGGTTTTGTAAGTATTTTTTAATTTGACCCATATCTGGATTGAGAACTACATTACCCCCTAGAGTCGTTAGCATTAATGTTGTTACATGATAGTCTTTTTATAAGCTAGATTAGACTTTGGCAGATCTCCCGTGGGATTTTAAGCCTTCTTTTGACTACTTCATCATATTTAGCCTCATGTTCTTTCATGTGTGTGACTCTTCCATGTTACATCTCTAGAGCCTGCCTAGACTCTTTTTCAAAACCACGTTACCTTGTGCATGGTTGATGATATTTTATAAGCATTCTTTGTTTATTTATTTTAGCCACATGGCCAAATAGTCTACCCTAATTAACGCCGTTGAGCTTATGATTCTTTTCTTGTTGTGATCCCTTCTATTTTAGTCCTTAGTCATACTCGTATTCCTATCATTTAGCCAATTCTATGGAGCATCACTTAAAGTTTATTCGTGGAAGCTTATGGGGCCAATTGAGGTTATGATTGCTTGGTGTGTTGGCTTGCTCAGGGGATGATGGTATTATAGATTTGGAGTGTTCCCCTCATGTTCTTTAGGTTGAGCATATATGAATTAGGTTGTGAGTTGACAATTGGTGGTCCTGTGCCTTTTAATAATTCAAATTCTTATTTCATTTTCCCAAAAAAAGAAAAAAAGGAAAAAAAGATAGAGAGAGAAATCATGTTAAAAAAGCAAAAAAAAAGAAGAAAAAAACATGAATAAGTGATTGGCATTGAATATGTAAATAGCTTGCGTTCCTTATTAGTCAACTCATGACGAATGCCATATTTGAATACAATTTTATGAGTGTTTATGAGTCATTTTAGAGGATTAATATGCTTAATTGTATGATTTTATGCCCATATTTGTACTATTATGCTTGGTTTTGCTTGTTTGAGAAATGTTTGTTGATTTTGATCTTCTGAATGCAAAGCATGTTGGTACAACGAAGATTTTGAGGCCTTACAGATCAAAGAATGTAGCAAAAGAGGCCCAAAAACACCCAACATGGACAAACAGTGGCCAGAACCACGGTCTAGGAGGTTCTAGGAAGAAGCGATAGAAGGAGCAAGTGAGAACGACCGAGGGATTGACCACCACCGTCTGTTCGTAGTGGTGCCCATGGTCCAAGGTGAGCTCTGTCTCCCCTAGTCGACTTGATTTTTTGATGCTGTTCATTTTCCAAGTGATGGTAACGTTCGACAACATTTGTTATCATGATAAAAGCCTGCTTCCATCTTCGTTTTCCATGAATTCCATCCACTTTGAGATTCCTTCATAAAGTTAGGATTTAGATTTTAGATTAAGAGAGTTGAGAGCAAGTAGAAGAGGGAGGTTCGCAAGAAAGCAGGATCGGGTTTGTAGTTGATAGATTCAAGCGCGTTATTGGGTTGAGCATTTCTCTTCTCTTCTCTTCTTTTCTCTTTTCTCGTTTTAGGATTATGTTTTGTAATTTTGATTACATTTTGTTGTTTGGATCTTGGGCTCATTTAAATACTTATTAATGTCCATAACCTTGTGTTGATCTCCTTGGTGTTTTGGAATATATTGACTTGTTATATTGAATCTTAGGTGTTTATTGCTTTGTAAGAAATTTGATAACTTGCTTGTATGTTTTAGGTATTCGATGAAGAACTAAAAGGTGAAATTTATTACTTGAACCCTAGGATTTAACTTGATTGTGTGAAGTCTTGAGAAAGTCACACCAATTGGGAAACCACAAATTTGATAATCTCATGCTTAATGAACCTAAAGAAATCAAGAGCCCTTGAGAAATCGTAATTGGTTAGATTTAGGTACACTTCACCTTAAAAGAGGGATGTGATACTTCGATTGTTGGTTTTAAATTAATCAATTGAGGAAAAAGTGCTTGATTGATGCAAGGATGGGTGGTTGCTTGATTTACTTAATTCTATGAGTATTTATTCATTAGATTAGATAGTTGAATAGTTTAATTTCAAATCTAAATTTTGATTCGCTTAGTCTATCTTAAGGGGATAAAGCCGAGTAGGTCAACCTAGTATTTGTGGGAGACGACATTCATTTGATACAATGCCAATGTGTGCTTGTGAGCCTATCAACTATATAAAGATTACCCTATATGAGTCTTGGTTGTAACATGGTCATCTTCAGCCTCTAGGTCCTGTGTGAAGCTCATAGGCATACTTTATATTAAAAAATGCTTGGGCTATTTTTTTTCTTTCATGGTAAATTTGAATTTTGCTTACTTTATATTTAAAATCTGTGGAGTTTTGTTGATTTAAAATTGTTTCATGTAGCTAAGAATGAGAGGGTACACTAAAGTTTGTTTTGAATCCCAATCACTACAAATGTTCTCCATTTAGAAGGGTTAGGGTTTCTCAATCCCTCATAATCATCCTTAACCCAACTAGATCCCAAGAGCTTTTTTTTTATTACCATTCTATGTATCTAATTTGTGGCTTCTCAGAACTGGGTTAATATAAATTACAATATTGTGGCTAACTATTCGTGCTTGCTGGCAGGTTGATTATTATTTTTGTTTATTGCTATATTGATTGCTTTAAGACATTTGGAGTAGAGGATTTGCTGAAATAGAGATGGCTTGATGTTGGATGAAAAAAATAAAGAATATTTTAGAGATAAGCTGAGAGTCTGAAATCAAAGTCCATTTCTACAAGCTATTTGTAGTGATATGTTATGTGCATATGTTATAGTCATTCTATTTGTATGGGATGACTTATATTACATTTGACCTTTTGATATGTACATAGAGGTGTGTAAAGTTGTATTATATAGATTTCACCTACTTTTTACTTAAATGTCAAATTATTTACATCTTTATTATATTTGTAGGGGCTACAAATTGATATTTGACAACATTTATTTTAAAAAATTAAATTGGACCATCTAAATAAAAATATTAAAAGTGGCTAGGACACAAAATGTGTATTTTCTTTACTATAAATGGGAAAACTACAATAAAGAAAATTATTGCAGATAAGTAGGCATTCATGAAGGAGGATAAATACTGTTATTAAAAAAAATTGGGCCTTTTATGATAGTCTAAAGACTCCATCATAAAAGTGTGGCTCATCTTCTATGACGGAGGATTAATGAAGGGCGGTGATGGAGGTCAGGATCATTGTAATATGTCATTTTCTAGTGTGGTTAGATGTTTAATAGATGAAATGAGCATTGAAGCCTTAAAAAGTACCCAACACAGCTTGCCCATTGTCGCTAACAAGGTCCATGAGATCGAAACAAGTCAAAGTAAGCAAAGCGAAAAAATGTAGACTAGGTAGGAGAGAAGATGGCTTGCCCATGGTATGGAACATGACTTATGCCCTAGGGAACTATTAGTTCGTGTTGCTAGGCACGAGTCCTACCAGACTAGTTTTGTGTTGCTATTCATTTCTCCTTCATGTTTAATGTTTAATAGCCTAGATTTTCACATTATATGCCAGGTTTCCAGCCTTCTCTATTCATCCACCACTGATATCTTCCTCTATTCATCATGAGAGAGCCCAAAGAGAAGAAGAACCGAAGATCGAGCGAAGTTCGATGGATCCTAGGCATTAATTGAATGATTGTCAGTCGGGCTTCAATAGTAAACAACTCTTCTTTTCTCTTTCTGTGTCTCCATTTCTAGGCTAAGGGTTGTTAAGTGGAATTAATGTTCTCAAGCTAGTTTAAACTTTGTACTACTGTAGTCTTTTCTTGGTTGTTTCAATTTAATCTTAGAGGCTTTGATCAAAGTACTAAAAAGTAAAGATTGGTATTTTATTTCAAGGATTACATACACTCTATTGTATAATTACTTTAGAAAGGGTTATGAATAAGGAGCTTTTGTCAAAATCATACACTTACAGCTTAATTAAATTAGGATCTAAAGAAAAGTGGTAATTAGCGTCATCGGGTTCCATTTTAAAAGAAAGTTGCAAATTCTTGAGTATTACTGACCTTTGGATCTACTCGCAAAGTGACCAATGCTTGTTTGACTTTCTAGATTGGCATATTGATAGGTGATGCTATCTCTAGATGCTCTTAATCATTGAAGTTAGATTTAATTTATTTATTACTTCTCTAATAAAGATCAAGAACTAAAATTTGATCGTGCTTAACAAATATGAAGGTACAAACTTAATAGTTCGGTCCAGCCTTCAGGGCAATGGCACTTAATACACTCCAACACCTTGTTGCACTTGTGGTGATGAAGTTTTTGGTGTCGCTTTCAGAGACTGGGTTTGGGTATTGAGTTTCCCCTGAAAAGTTTAGTAATCATTTTGCTTTTCTTTTTGTCTTTGGGTTTTACCATTTTGATGTGCTTGATTTTGTGTTGTTTGCCCTCGATTTTATGCATGAGTGTTCTAGTTTTTGCATTGTTTAAGTGTAATATCAAGATTGAGCAGAGTTTTCTTCAAAGGAATAGACAACAATGGTTGCAAAAGCAGTCAGAAGTGGACGTCAACCCCAAATCTAAAATGGTCGAGGAGAAGAATCACAAAGAAGGACTACGAGGGATTTTGACACTATGTGGGACCAAGGCCTTAGCCTAACCATTACAAGACCCACCATAACAACCAATTATTTTGAGCTCAATCCAGCACTCATCTCAATAGTACATAAATCTCAATCCAGTGGCACCCCAATGGTGGATTCAAATTTACACCTCTCGATCAGTCTTGAGGCATGTCACACTTTAAAGATCAACAGGGTCTACCATGATGCAATCCGCCTCCACTTAGTCCCTTTCTCATGTTAGGGCAAGGCAAGGGTGTAGTACATTTTTTGCCACCAGGATCCATCATTAGGCAGTTGGGATGAGCTCGCAAAAGTTTCTTAGCAAAAAGAAAAGTTTTAGGGAACCAAATTATTTTAGTTGAGCAATGGGATGATGAACCAATTTATGAAGCTTGAGACCGCTTCAAAGACCTTTCAAGGTTGTGCTCCCATCATGGTTTGCAAAAATTGATGTGTGTCAACATTTTGTAATGACCTTTTCAGAAGGTACTTTGATAAGCAACAAAAAGGATGAGACCTACAATTTTATGCAGGAGATGACCCTCAATAAATGCCAGTGGGCTAGCAATGGAGCTTCTTCCAAGCAGAAAGGAGGTAAATCTCATATTGATGCACTTACTTATGTTATCGCTAAAATGAATTCCAGGACTCAAAAGCTTGATTAATTAAATGTCAATGCAATGAATGCATGTGCCTTGTCCCCTACTTGTGATAGTTATGGATCATGTAAACCTATGTCTTTGAATTGCTAAGTTAGGAATCATTTTGGCCAATCATCTAGTAAGCAAGTTGCATATGTTAACAAATTCCAACCTAGGCTGGACCTTAACATATATTCTAATACGTATAACCCATAGAATAATCTCTCTCTCTTTTCCCAGGTCAATGCCAGGCCATAACCTTCCGATTTTTAAAGATCTAACTTCCCTGCACAAGTTCCACAAAAGTTCAACCTAGAGGATATGATAGAGAACATACTTTCTTCATAACAAAATCAAGATGAGTGCATTAGGAGTTAGCCTCCAAGGTTGATTTGGTCAGGACTTATAATAAGATGTTCGAAGCACAAATTGCCTATTAAGCTAGCTTTTCTTCTACACCTTTGGTTATATTGCCTAGTGAGCCAGAGTTCAACCCCACACAGTAATGGAATGCCATTACTTTAAGAAGCGGTAAAGAACTTGTGGGCACTATGGTTGCTATAGATTATTGTTTAGAGAGGGGTTCCAGTAAGCCCACTAGTGTGAGTGGTGAAAATGCTCCTTAAGAAGAGAGTAAGTTACCCTAAAAAGTCAAAGCCCTCTTCTTTTAAGTTTACATGCCACTTTTGCCTTTCTTACTGTAGGTGGTTTTTTTGAGGGGTTGGAAACTAAATTAAAGAAAAGGAAGAAATAGAAAACCTCAAGCACCCGATTGTCAGTCATAGTACTTAAGGGTTGGTCCTCAGGGAAGATGTGAGATTTTATGGTTATTAACTGATTGACTAAACTAAATGGATTTATTTAAGGCAATCTAATAACCTAATTCAACTAAACTAATTGCACTGCTTTTAACTGAGAATTTAAACAACCTAAACAATCTAGACCTAAACTAAACCTTGTATTGATTATCCAAATTAAACCAAACTAAGATGGAATTAGGCATGATTTAAAACCTAGCTACTAAGCACATTATTTATTCTCTTAATTGTTTCAATGAGCAAGAGTAATCTAAATGGCCTAAAATCAACCGTTAGCTCTTATCTAATATGCAAGCATAAATCAAATTTCAAGCAATTAAGTTATGCTAAACAAGCTGCTGTTTATCGACCACACCAAAACCAGAAGCAGTAGCAAGCAAAATCAGTTAACCAAGAGCAATCAAGCAAGAGCAATAAATCTGCTTATCTACATGTTCGAACCACACCAGCTTCGAAATCTACCACACTGCTTAATCAAACCACATTCAAAGGCTAGAATGAAGAACTGAGAAACATACTGAAGTTGAACCTAAGAATTCTGAAACTAAAATGACTTCAGGCCTAAACCGATCAGGAAACTGAGTAGCAGGGGATCTGAAAACAAACCGTGTCCAAGCTTCAAGCATCCTCTCCTTGCCTCTAGCAGAACTCGAATCAAGGGAGGGGGAATAAACCAAAACTCCTCAACCACCGGCTTCCTTGCTTTGCTGCTCAGTCGTCCATTAATGGCAATATCACCATTAACACCGAAACAGAACAGAGCAAAATCAGGGGAAGGGGTAAAACGAAATAACTCAACATTCCCAGAAATGGTTGCAATTCATGAATGAAACTTCGAAATCAAAGCTTAATCATATGGAATTAACTGCTGAAAACGAACATAAATCGAAACCCTAAATTGAACTAAATCCTAATCCGATGTTTTCTGAAAATCAGATACGAAATTGAAATGAAAAGCGAAATTAAACTAAATCTAAACCTAACAACGGAATTTAAACCTAACCTAACCCTAAATTGCTACTCTAAATTACCTACTACTCGAACCTTTCAATGGCGACCTCCAAGTGCTCTTCATACTCGAACCTTCTCGATCTCCAGCCCTTCGATGTGGTGATGTCGTGGATGGTGACGATGAAGCCAGCAAAGGAGGCAGACGTGTCCTGGTGTAGCATGAATTGCGGTGGTGGGTTGAGTTTCGAAGGTGGAGGTGAAACTGTGGGTTGGGGATTTTCTGGGTTTCGGGGTTTTGGGGGTTTCTGGTTTTGGGGATTCGGTGGGCTGAGGATTTCTGGGGGCTGGAGTGATGTGCTGGAAAAGAGAGAGAGATGACAAGGTAGAAAGAGAGAGGAGCCAGATGGGCGATGGGGTTCGAAGCAGTTGCAGGGGTCTGAGTTCGGGGGAAACGAAGAAGAAGAAGACGCGCAGACAGGGGGGTGGGGGAAACTCTTTAAACGCTGAACCGGTTTTTGTTTCTGAACCGGGCCGGTCCGATTTAATGCTGGACCAGTCCGGTTTTTTTTCTTAAAATCCAGACCGGTTTTTTCAATTTCCGCCATTTTACCCAATTTCCTCGCATTTTTGACCCTTTTTCCACCTTTATTAAAAATCTGCAAAATAAAATAAGATTAGTTAAAAACCTTAAAAATATTATTAAAGCGAGCATAAAACCGGTGAAAAAGTACCTTACAAATAGCACATTTTTGGTTCGAACACTTACAAAGATTTTCTATGGCCAAACTTGGTGCTTAACTTGGGAAGTTTCCTGATGTGCTTAAAAAGTTGCATATGAACATTCTTTTCATTCAGGATTTGACTCAAATGCCTTATATGCTAACTTTTTGAAAGAAATCATCTCTAAAAGAGGAAAATTGTTGTGCATGAGACTATGGCTTTAACTGAGGCGTGCAGTGTCGTGGTCCTAAATAAGCTTGTTATAAAGCTTAAAGGCCCAGTAGTTTCTCCATTCCTTAATTGGGAATGTTAACATTGATGGGTTTTGTGTGACTTTAATTCAAGTTTTAGTTTAATGTCATAAATACTTTGCAAGAGACTTGGCCTAGGTTAATTAAGACCTACCTCCATTTTACCTCATTTAGCGAGACTATCATCTGAAGTACCTTTGCGTACTAAAGGGTACTTTGGAGGATGTTCCCATCAAAGCGGTTATTTTTTTGTGCCTATGAACTTTATGAGCTTAGGTGTCATTAAGGATGCCCGCACCTAAATCATTCTTAGGAGGCATTTCTTGGGCACTGCAAGGTGTAAGATGGATGTCAACGAGGGAAAGATGCCCATTAATGTAGGTTAGCACCACGCGGAGTTGGTTTGTTTAAGGATAGTGTGCCTTTTCCCTGTAGTTTTACTTGTTATGGATGCGATGTGGTAGCTTCTGATGAGATATGGAAGCCAATTGATATGTGACTAAATGATTCTCTTCTGCTTGATTGTAAGTCTTTTAACAACAATTAGTTTGAAGGTGTGAAAGTGGAATCGATAGAAAACTTACCACCTGACATTAATTCTTAAGGGCTTATGCCCTTGATGAGGATTATTTAAATGATTATTGTAGGTTTGACCAAGTGTTACTTTGTTTTCCACATTGAGGGATGTTAACTGATATCTTGATTCACAAGTCAACAGTGGACATTCTCATGGGGACTTATCTGATGACATCCACCCAAAGATGATTGTCTATGTAGCAAAGCTACTTGAAAGTATTTACTTCTTAAGAAGGACCTCTATCTCTTCTAGTTATTGTGGTTCTTTATATGAAAAAGTTAAATTTTAAGATCCATGACAAGGGAAGGATGTATGCAATAGAGTTCCTTTTCCATTGTTTGTCCACCTCTCTAATGGATGAGAACCACTTGGTCTAGCTATAAATCTTCAAGAAGCCCTTCTTGGGACGCAACCCAAGGTTTGTTTACT
This sequence comes from Selenicereus undatus, assembly GCA_017589665.1. Lineage (NCBI taxonomy): Eukaryota > Viridiplantae > Streptophyta > Magnoliopsida > Caryophyllales > Cactaceae > Selenicereus > Selenicereus undatus. The sequence goes on from JACYFF010031952.1 coordinate 55,658,979, forward strand.
CTGAGGGCAATGTCTTGTCTAAGCACGGGGGAGGGATTCTCTGCATGCTAGCATCTTGAGTCAGGCATCTTTTGCATACCATGATCTTGTATGTATTATTACATAAGCATTGCAGATAAGTTGTTTGGGTAGCATGTTTAGGATTGTGTTTAGATTTAAGTTTTCTATAAAAAAAAATACAATGGGAAAAAAAATAAACTCTCGCTAATGATCCTCCAGACATGGTAGCTTTGATAGGCTTGATTAACTTTTGATATATAGCCCCTCTTAGTGTGAACATGCTTGTGAAGGTTTTGTGAACTATCTCTTATTTTGATCACTTGACTTGATTGATAACTATCTTGCCCTTAAGAACCTTTAACACTAATGTTGGTACATGTGCTTTATTTTATGAGGTACATGATACCATAGTCGATATCCCATGTGAATTTGAGCCTTATTTGGACTAATAATTGCACTTTCCTAAACTCTTATTAAAAGCAATATTAGCATGTGCATGTTTGATGATAAGATAAAGTCATCTCCTAACTTTTTCTGGCTACATAGCCAATAACCTACCATTGTATTACATGTTCACCGCCTTTGCTAGGTCGTTTGGGTTTAAGTCAGTTGTTATTATGATCCCTTTATTCTAGTGTCTGTCTCTGTTGTCATCTTTTTATTCATCTCTTTTCCATAGACATTTTCCTATTCTTAAGCCACGCTAGTGGAGCACCATACATATTTGCCGTGGGTAGTCTTATGGGTGATTGTGGTGGCTTTGGTATGTGGACTGGTTAAGGGGATTGATGTTGTTGTACATAAGGAGTATGGCCCTTTTGTTTGGGTTGTGTATATATATGGATTTGGTGTTGAGTTGGCCATTGATAGTTCCATCTTGTTACATATCGAAGCCCCTTTAACCTTACATCAACATATGGAAATGATCTCATTTACCCAAAAGTCACATAACACCAAGATCCAACGCATAGCCATAATTTATCATGGTGTTTAACCAAGTACATGAGATCGAAATTAATAGATTATTATGACTCATTGGAAGATATTCGAATGCACTTTTGGGATATGTAAATATTTCCAGTACATACTTAGAGTTCAATTCCCTAAGGAGGCAAAAAGCCTATTGCGCCAATGTAAGCCTTTATCCCATTCTTTATTGAATTTTGTTTGAATTTTCGTTTTAGTGTAAGGGCTGCTGATTGATGTAAGTCCTATTTATTTACCTTCATAATATGTCTATTTTATCTAATGAGCTAAAAATTGGGGTTGGGTTCCATTTGGGAGAGAAATTGTCAAGATTATGTGGAATGTGCACAAAACTTTGTTTTAGAGAAATTGGGGTATTGATTCAATTTAGGGAAAACACAACTGTAGATATTGGACTTTTCACATATATAGTATATCTACAAGCACCACGTAAGAAGCGTCTGGTGGCAACACTCCCATTAGATGAGTACAGCTCTTAGAGTTGACCCAAATGATAGGAGAGAAATCATGGAAATTCTAGCTCATGAAATTTTTCATTATGCTTAGATTTTTTATTTAGTTCCTTACATAATTTCTAGCAATCTCATTGGTCCACTTGTCCCACTAATGTACTAGCTAATTTTCGTCGCTTTGAGTATTTACATATAGACCCATTCGCCCAATGTATTATCAAATTTGATGAATGAATGAATTCAAAGGCTAAAGGTTATCTTATCTCTCAAAAAGATCTTAATCTTTACCCCTTTTCTAGAGTGGTGATTTAGAGTCTTTCCATTAAAATTACATTTTGGTGGCTTCAAGCTTTTAGAAAAGAGATTGGGTTGAGAGTATTTATTTTCTTTAGGGATCTTAATTTTGATTGTAACTTCTGAAGGATCACCTTAATATGGTATGGTGCTTGGAATGATTTGATTTCCAGGAACATTTGACATATAGATTAAAGGTCATTAGATTGTGTTTTCACACATACTTCAATCATATCTATGTGCTTCATTGCTTGTAATAATATGATTAACAAGATTATTTGACATCTGACTACCTAGAGGTTCTAAGCTGGAGTTCAACTATGAAATCCTACCACCAAGGACCTTGACTAGCTTCTTGGAAATGGACCATTGTCGGAGCCATAAAATTGGTGTAACTTGAATTGATCCTAAAATGATTGTTAAATTGATATTTTGATTAATTTTCTAAATCTAGAATTTGCCTATTTGTTCGATGAAATTCAAATTGTGCATAAATATGCAATTTCATGATATAGAGCAATTCCATGTCGCGGAGACATAGCATAATTTTTTATGTACAAAATTTGTTCATCATATGCTTGAAATTTACTATCCATTTTATCATTTAATGGCCTATAAATTACAACAATATGTTAATCTAGATTAGTTAAATTATCTACAATTTAATTAATTAGGTTATCTTCTTAACTACTTAATTGTATAATGTTCAAGAAGTAAGATTAACTGTGTTTTTGATATAAAATAACCGGTACCATTTAGGGTGCTTGTAAGGCAGATTCAAGTACATCCAAAATAAGGAAAGACTAAAAACATTTTTTCATAGAAGGGACAGTCGTAGTCAACCATACTAGAATTGAAGAATGTCAACATTGAAGCTTGAAAAAATGGTTTCTAGCTTAGCAGAAGACGAATACAATGGTTGAGACAGTAAATCAGGGCTGAAGAACCAGCTCTTTGTTATATAGGCACCAAGAACTAACTAAACAAATGTAAAAAAATTAAGGCCCTTGAGCCAATTAAAAGCATCTAGAAAATAACATCTAATCAATTATTTTAAAGCATGCATTGGCTAGATATTCAGCATCCCTGAACAGTCACATCATCATTACCTATAAATAGAGATCATAGCTAAAAATATAGAGTATACAGCACACAAGAACAAAGAGTTTAAATCCTATCCCAAGTGTTAATGTGCTCTTAGTGATCGATTTCAAATCTTTATGAACTTTGTATCCACATTTTAGATACCTTATGAGGTAAGAGGGGTGTGAGAATCCTACTTGTTAAAAAGAGGATTAATTAGAAGTGCCATCTTCCCAAAATAGGGACTCAAGACAACTCGGTTAAAGGGAGGTCTTGTAGGGTGTGTCGTAATCAAGGTCCTTAGGTGAACAATTATAGCAAATTAGTGCAAGGGGTTGAATCTAAAGGAAGGTTCTTTAGGGAGGGATGCAACCCAATTATATGGGTGAACCTCATGAATAAATTCCATGTGCTTGACGTTATCCATTACTATCGTACTGTTAAACTTCCTTGGTCTGTTTCCCCAGTGGCATTAACTTTGTTATTCAGCATCCTTTAGTTTGTTGTTATTTATTATATTTTGTGATTAAGTTTGCATTTGCAAATGTTTGTGATCACCCTATTCACCTCCCTCTTGGATGATTAAGCTTACTTATGAACAACAATTTGTATCAGATCTTCTCTCACCTCTTGTTACAAAACCGTCAAGTGAGTCAATACCAATGTCTTCCCTAGAAATGGTTTAGACAAGTCAAGGCAAATCTATATCCAAATCTCCTTTACTTTTTTGGTTCCAACTTTACTCATTAAAAGAGACATACGCATATCTGGCGGATGGATCAAGACCATGAGTTATAAAAGATAATATAAGGGTCTTGGATCCAAATCATGCAAACTATTGGCACTAAATAGCTGGAAAAGGCCATTGATCAATACACCCTAAAAGCATGAGAGAGTGCAGAAAAATTATAAGGAACTTAATGTTTTATACTATGCCTTTGATGCTAATGAGTCTAACAGAATTTTTTCTTATGAAATAGCCACTAAAGTGTAGGACACTTTAGTTATCACATATGAAGGCACAAGTCAAGTGTGCGAATCAAACATAAGCATCTATGTACACCAGTATGATCTTTCAAGATGCTATGAAATGAAGGTGTAAAGGAGATGTACATCAGATTCAATAACATGATCAACAACCTTAAGTCTCTTGGAAAAGTTTACTTCAACAAATAGATGGTGTGGAAGTTGCTAAGAAGTCTCCCAAGGATCCAAGAAACCGAGGTTGCGACCATTAAAGAGGCTCAGAACCTAAAGACCTTGAAGTTGGAGCAATTATTTAGAAAATCCTTACTTATGAGATTCACCTCTAGAAAGAGCAAGAAGAAACCACTAATAGAGGGTAGCATTGAAAAGTATAGTCAAGGACCCTAAAATTCAATGTGACTAAATTTATAACAGCTCGACCCTAAATAATGTTTATTTAATGAATCCAAGTTATTAATTTCATCACATTTAATTGTCTCTTTTAATCATTTCGATTGGGAAAAATTCATTTGAGCCCTCACTTTGCAATCTGTGTTTTTGTTATTGTAAAATTTCAGGAAAATCGATATTAGATCTCGATAATTATGATTTAAGTTATTAAATTATTTTTCCATAACATCATAAAAAAAATTAATTCTGAACTACGCAAAAACTTTATCAAAACGGAGTGTTCTAATTTCAAACCGGGCCAAAATTTAGAAAGCCCAAAAGTTGATGCAATTGATTTACCTAATTAACACCCTATATGCCTAATTACAATGAATATAAAAGCTACTTTATCGTATAAATTTAGCCAATTATACAAGAGAAGCCAAGAAAAAAAATTGAGACAACCACAAACTCAAATTCTCTTTTTTTTGTTCTCCTTTTCCCCTTCCTACACAGCAGCCCTGCTTCTGCCTGCTGTACTTCTGCTGCCACCCTTCCGAACTCCTCTAACATCAAACACCACCTCCATCCTCTAGTATTCAAGCTCAAAGTGAGGTATAAACCCTAACCCAATCTTGTTTAAGTTTGGTTTTTATGTTGGATTTGTTGATGGATCATGTATTTTGACAAAAATAAGTGTTGGATTGATGTTTTGTTGTGTTTGGTGAAGTATGGAAGTATGTAAGTCATGGATAAAGCTAAATCCATGCATGATCATGCAAGTTTATGTATGAAATGGATTTGGGTTTTGTGTTCTAAACTTTCAATCTTTAGCATAAGATGTAAGTATGATGATGTGTGAGATGATTTCGGATGAGTTAGGACGTAAAATTCCATTAAGCATGATTTACGGTTTTATGATCATGCATGATTTAATTTGATTCTCGAATCAAATATGTTATTTGAATTAAATTAGCTGGTAATTGGAGGTTGGATGGGTTATGGACTTAAACGAATGATGTTACATGAGTTTTGTCAAATTTAGTGGATTATAAAAGTCCCAAAAGTGACCAAAAGAAATTGTTTAGAATGATAATTCAAGTTTATGGGAGTTTTTTCTTTTGGAGAGTTGATGTGAAGAAAAGATTGAAAATATGTGCATCAGGACTGTAAATAGACCAAAAACAGAGGTCACTTTGGGAATAAAGTGGTATTGATTGGTGCGCTAAAAAATTATGATTTTCTGTGGGTAGATAGCTCAATGCGTTATCTTTCAATGGTCTCTGGAATTACTTCTGAGTTTTGTGGATAAAGTTATGACCAAATTACAGACCCTACGCAGAATAAATTGGAGTTGTGCATGGTTTTGGTTAAGCTCAATTTTAGAGGTCGTATGGTGGTAACTGTGTTTTTCACTATGAAAGAAAGTTTTGCTGGACTTTTTACACTTTTAATATTGCGGTTTGAGGTCTCAATTTCACGTCGGGAGTCAAAGATATGAATTCGTTGCCGTTACACTTATTAACCCTCTACTTTATAACGCAAATTGTTTGCCTTGATCGATTTTTACTCTAAATTATCTTGCCTTGGTTCAAACTAAATCACCAAAATTTATTTGCTTTTGTATCATGTCAATGTAACCTATCTTATATTTACTGATCAAAGTTTGACTTCCCCTTTGTAATCCACTTCTATTAAAGTCACCAGTTTTGAGAATTAGAATTATTTACTAACTACATATATCTACAATGGCATTTCTAAAATACATTCGAGGCCTAGTCTATCATTTTTATTTTGTGTATAAATATCTAGAGAGATTGCATTAAAATGCTAGGTACGTTTATTGCCTGTATCTTTATAAATTAGAAAATATTTATCAAAATTATAATATTTTGGTAAGTATATCAATGAATCTGTTCAATAAGTGATTTGTCACACAACTAGTAACCCCATCAGCTATCAGCTTTACGTTCAGTTACCTGCACAGCCTCAAGCCAGGCCCCCCGATCGGATTTGTAGGTGCATACCTATCTACAGATCCTATCGTTTCTCAAGGGTTCACTACTAGATCATAACTAGCAATGCAGTTTTACATTTATCTCATTCCCTATTTTAAATTAAAATGAAGTCCATAGTGGGCTCAATCAATGTTTCATTGATGATTTAACAATATAACAATGCGTGTATTGAGCTTCGACTCACATTTCAACATGTTTGCTATGTTTTGTTTTAGGTAAGTGCTTAGTGAACCACCCCCATACTAGCAAAACTGCTGAGGATGATATGTGAGCAAGGGAACCTGGTCAGATTAGCAGTGGTGTATTGCACTTATGTTTTTGGAGATGTAGTTTGAGTTATCTTGTGGCTAGAATTATAACAACAATGGTGATTTGCCTACTATGATGAATAAGCCATATGTTTGTTATCATCTACACAGGTTTGATTTTCGATGGTGTTGAACACTTATGGGCATGAATTATGCTTAATTATAATATCTCTAATGTAATTGCTTTAGGCCTTGTCCTTTTTGGGACGACGTTAACACCTGATCATTGAGATTATAACTTCTAATCAAGAGAATTATTTAAGAAACTATAAATAGTGAAACATGTTCATTTTAGAGTGTTATAGATTTGGTAGTAGAGCCAGGTTTTATTTCCTTGATGGCATATGGAAAATTGAGGGCAGATATAGGAGGGTGAGATGGGTAGTTAGTAAGGACTATTGTTGTAGTGTTAGAAAATTTCGATAATAGCAACATTTGTGTAGTTTTTACATGTTCCTCATTTATGTCTTTCCATGTTAAATGGACCCTTATGTAGCTAACATGATGCCCGGTACATCTGTAGCAACCCACAACTCACTGTTACACGCCAGCACGATAGCTCATGCGTAGGACCCATTTCTTGAATTTCATATTATTACGGTTTGTGCAAGTAGATTGCTATGTTCCTTACTTATGGTTGCCTCGTGGGTTGCGTTTAGGATCCGTTATCACGATTTCATGATGATAGGAGCCCAGGGGTGGGATGATCCTATGTTTCAGATACAGGGGGCCTGGGCTACCATAACTTCTGAGTTGCTACTTAGAGAGGAGTTCGAGCATATATGGATCACCATGGAGACCTTGCAGCATGTTTTTTCTTTACACCAGGCACCTCCCCCACCTGCATCACCTGCGCCAGCTTAGGGGCCACTGTCACCGTCTGGACGGAGTACTCCTCCAATGCCCAATGGGCCAACACCATCGGGATCGAGGGGAGGCTCATGTGGTCATAGATCTCCCTAATTTACCAGAGGTAGTATTGATTATCTCCTATGATGAGCTCATCGGGGATCTCAAGGACCACTTAGAGGTAGAGGACGATCCAGAGGAGGATTTGGAGTTGGGGGAGCAACAGGTCGATCAAATTGTTGATGATGCAGAGACAGAGGCAACAGACAACAGTTTTGACTCAGATGAGGAGCATGAGGATGAGTCTGACCTGAATGACAATCTATCTAGGGATTGTTAGACTGATTAGGTGTTAACTTTCATTAGGTTCTTTTTGAGATGTCATGTATATAGTATGATCTATCAGATACAAGCAATTTGTGTAGCATATAGTAGTGTATATAGTCGGTTAGATATCCTTCCGACTGTGATGACTATATCCATCTCTTTTTTGGGCATGTGGTGGATTTGGTGTCTTAGGGCAAGTTAGTATTTTTGTTTAGGGTAGGTGTAAGGAATGACATTAGTTAGTCAGGTAGTTATCATATTCTTTGTTGATCATGTATGTAAATAAGTAGTTATGTATGTGAGCAAGAAGTTATGAAATGATATAATGAAGCCTTGGGTTCTGTTTGATAATATTGTTAGTTGCATTTGTTGGCTATGCTTATCTTATATGTTGGTTTTGTACAAGTGATTGAATTGTTCCGTGTAAAAGTTGAAGCGACGATTAACTACTGTCCCAATCCTAAATTTACCAGCGGAAGTTAAGGAGTACACCATCTACCGTGATGCATCGAGAAATGGCTTAGGGTGCATCTTGATGCAAGAAGATAAATTGGTACCTTATGCTTCCTGACAACTCAACCCTTATAAGAATAATTACTCCACCTATAATTTGGAGCTAGCGGTTGTGCTCTTTGCGTTGAAAATTTGGACACATTACTTATATGGCGTACCCTATAAGATCTTTACGAACCATTAAAGCTTGAAGTATATCTTCACTCAAAAAGAGCTCAATATGAGACAAAGGCATTGGATAGAATTACTTAAAGATTATGACTTGCAGATTCAATATCACATAGGAAAAGCAAATATTGTGATAGACGCCCTGAGTAGGAAGACACAACATAGCTTGAACACTATAGTGATTACGTAATTAAACCTCTTGAGAGAGCTTGAGAACTTGCGTATTCAATTAATGTGCTATGGGCAAGCAACTATTCAATTATCAGCACTTACCTTACACCCTTCCATAATAGAGAAAATTCGGCTGACCTAAGAAAGTGATCCTGAACTCCAAAGGATAAAGCAAAATCTTGAGAAAGAGAAGTCATCTAGGCTTATAGTACACGCAGATAGGGCCTTGCGATTTCATAATAGCCTGTGTGTACCCAGAAAAGAGGAACTATGTAAAAAGATCTTAGAGGAGGCTCACAACACCTAATATCGGTGCATCCAAGAGGCACCAAGATGTATAGAGAGTTGAGGTAATATTTCTAGTGGAATAACATGAAGAAAGAAATCGCAAAGTATGTACACAAGTGTCTTATTTGCCAAAAGGTTAAACTACGCATCGACGCCTCATAGGTGAACTATGACCTTTAGAAATTCCCATTTGGAAGTGGGGCTCTATCTCAATGGATTTCATCATGGGGTTACCTCTTTCTGCTTCAAAGAAGAATGCCATCTTGGCAATAGTTAATCCATTCACTAAATCTGCATATTTCATGCCAATTCGGGATACTTCGGCAGTTGAAAGACTAGCCTAGCTGTCTGTTACGGAGATAGTACGATTGCATGGGATTCCATCAAATATAATGTTTGATAGAGATAAGAGATTTCAAGCCCTTTTTTAGTAAGCACTACAAACAGCCTTTGGAACGAAATTAAATCTTAACAGCTCTTACCATCCTAAAACAGATGGAAAAACTGGAATAGTGAATCGAATTTTAGAAGACATGTTAAGAGCTTGTGTGTTGGAGTTCTAAGGAAAGTCGGAAGATGACTTGCCATTGGTGGAATTTTCTTATAACAATAGCTACCAGTCCACCATTAAAATGGCCTCGTTTGAGGCTCTATATGGAAGGAAATGCAAAACCCCTTTGTGGTATAGTGACTTGGATGAGGCATTGACTTTAGGCCTAGAACTGATTCAAGAAACCATTGAAATAATAAGGACTATTCGAGAGCATATTCATGTTGTCCAGAGCCGACAAAAGAGTTACGTTGATAAAAGTAGAAGGCTTCTGGAGTTTCAAGTAGGCGATAAGGTCTTTCTGAAGGTTTTGCCAACTAAGGGTATCAAAAGATTTGGATTACGAGGCAAACTGAGCCCCATATATAATGGGCCATATGAAATTATTGAAAAGTTGAATCGTATGGCTTACCGACTGGAGCTGCCTGTGGATATCGAATACGTACATAACGTGTTTCATGTCTCACAACTCAGGAAGTACATTATAGATCCTGACCATGTGATCATAATGGAGCCCATTAAGGTTACTGAG
>JACYFF010031952.1:55708874-55790899 GCA_017589665.1 Selenicereus undatus
GGAATTTATACTCAGGCATGAATTAACTATGTGCATTCGAATCAACGGTAAGCGTACATAATTCCTTTCGAATTAAAATCTCAAGCATAAATTAACTAAATGAATCGAAGCTAAACATATATAGTTCACTTCTTGGCATTTCTAACGAATTTAGCGAACCCTAATCTGACATGCAACATCAATCTGTTGAAAAACATTTTCGAAAATAGTAATAGCTTAGGAGGGGAGACACACTTACATGAAATCGCTTAAATTTGGACTTAAATAGCAGTGATTGCAACCCCAACCACATTGAACCCTAACCCTAGCCCGCAAACTTGAGAATCCCGGTCCTTAGCTCCCAAATTGGAGGTGTTTTGGGGTGATTCATACTTGAATTCGGTTCCCAATTTATAGGGGAGGTCGTGAGGGGTGTGGGTCGCCGGATTCCGGCACGTGGGTGGCCGGTTCTAGGTCGGAGACGCGTGGTTTGGGTCAGTTTTCGGCTGTGAGAAGTAGAGGGTGATGGGTGGTGGAGTTTTGGCAGTGGTTGTCGTGGGCTGAGGGGACCGGTCGCCCCTTTCTCTCGCCGGCGACAGGTGGCGGTCGGCGGTGATGCCAGACGGGGACCGTGGTCCCAGAGAGAGAGAGTGAGTGAGCTGAGGGAGAGGGGGATAGTGGGCGAGCGAGTAGAGAGAGAGAGAGGGGTGTTGGGGTCTCGGGCCTCAAGCACCCGATTTCCCCCCCTTTTCTAATTTCCTTTTTTCTTTTTTGTCCTCAATTAACACAGTTCAACTAGGTCCTGGTCCCATACTCGTTAACGATTGGACTAAACTCGAGTTCAAACAACCTATAACTACCATTTCAATTTAAACTTCGAAAATCGACCAAATAAAACGAAAACGATTTTAAGAACTCGGGTTAGCATTGATTCAATAATTTTATAAATAAGTAACGTCAATAAAATCAATAGTAACAATAGTAATTCTTTTTAATAAAATTATAGCTCATATAAGCACATCGATAATAATTTAACTCATATATTTCTAAAAATATGAATTTATAACGTAAAAGGTTAGTACAGTTAGCTTAACGGAAAACAAAGAATGTGAGTCTTACATATATATTATTATCATCTTTCCTTATGGGATCAACGCCTACTTATGTATCCTATAAATCTTGTTTACAAGTCTAAGTCATGGTTTTATTTGTAGCTTACTACAAGTTTTACAACACTCCTGATCAATATTCTTCTTTACAAGTCAGATTCTCACAACCCTCTTGCCTCACAAAGAATCTCAAAGCTATGTAAAGAATACAAATATTTGAAGTTGATCACCCAAGACTATCACAAACTCTTAGAATAGGAGTTACACTCTTTGTTCTTATGTGTTGTGCACTCTCTATTTTCGGCAAAGGTCTCTATTAATAGGCTATGAGAATTAGGCTGTTAAAGGATGCAAAAGATGTAGCCACTGGATGCTTCAGAATATTCCGCTGGATGACGACTACCCGGAGGTTGAAGGGCCTTAACATCTGTTTACTTTTCTAACATCTGCTCAGTCAATTCTTAACATCATATTTCTGGAGAGATACATCTTTAGCTTCATTTCCTGTCTTAATTTAATCAATCCAAATTAACATAAATGTGATAATTTATAGCATATTAAATTACAAAATACGTAGCGAAATTTAAATCATACAATGAACAAATCCTAAACCAAAATTCATGTCATGTCTCTATCTCTTGTTGTTGCATATTTACGAATAATTTAAATTTCATAGGACTGATATGCATGTTTTAGATTTGAAATTGATCAGATCATTGCAAAATTCATTTTAAACTTAATTTAAATTATACAAATTTTATGATTTTAACAATGGTCTATTTCTAACAATTTAGTCAACGTCCTTGAAGATAAAAGTTCAAGGTAGTTGAACTCTATCTTTGACGCTCTAGGTAGTTAGATACCAATTGATTTTGTTAAGCGTGTTACTTACAAGTGATCAAGCACATGGATAGGATTTAACTGCAACACCCCTAATTAATATCGTTACTAATCTACACTGGTTAGGGATTTACGCAGAGTTTAGCAACAAAGGACTTAATGAAATGAAGGGGTGTTACCAACACTTTTTCAAGCAAGTAAGTAAGGCTTGAATTTATCTTTTTTTTTAGTTTATATAAAACCCCGGCAAGACACATAGTCTATAAGTGCTTTATTCACTAAATTTAAGTAATGCATAGTTTGATTGCAATCATCAATCTATATATTATGCTCATAAATTGCAAATGGGAAAACTGTAGTTGTATCTCTATGGATAGCCTGCTTCCGTTTGAGAGCCAACTTAAGCCTTATCACTAGCACCTTGCATGCAAAGTAATCGCATGGGAGATGCATTATTGACCTTCCTTCACTTTCCCTTGTTCATGATTCCTATAAATCATAGGGGAAGCATAGATGAAACCACAATAAAATTAGCATGAGCTTATACATTAAGTTAATTTAATTTGAGCCGGCACAACAAACACATTCAACCAATTGGATTTTCATGTTGTAGACCAAAGTTATCAATTTTGATTAGCAAGTTTGACCCAAATACTATCATGCTTATATAAATATAATTGAGCTCAAAAACATAGCATATATAATGCCCATTGATGTGCACCATTTGAACATAATAATGGGAAATCATAGTGAGTCAATAAATTGCGAAATTAATTGCTTTTTGGTTTGTGTACTTGTAATTATAATATGTGGAGTTATAGATCTTTGGCCATAAAGACCTTAGAAGAGCATACCAAAACACTTAGCTTCTTTTGTATATAAAGGGTACTAGCAATAACGTACATTGATTAGTCTTCTTTGAAATGGGTGCTATATCTATGCACCTTAACACATATTTAGGAATCTTAATCTTACATGCTCATCTTTTGAACCTCATAGCTTTTTTTTCATGGGTTTTTCTAATGAACCCATACCCCAATAACAACGAAATGAATAAAGTGAAATTTTTGATTTAGAGTGTATACCATAGAAGGTCCTACTTCAAGCATAAGAATTGTTCCCATGGCTTATGTATACTTGGAATTTCCTATGACTTGGCCTTAATCCTTCTATCCTTGTCCCTTAAACTCATAGATTACACTAACTTAAATTGTTAAGAGAGAAGAGAGAGTTGACCCACACCTTCTCAATGTTTGATAGACAAGGAGAGGGGAAGGGTTTTGAATGTATTTCAATTAGGGTCACTTATGCATGCACTTTTCGCTTTGGGTTTATGCTTAGTTTGGTTTCTTAGCCACCAACCCTAATAATGCCCCGTCATGTCCTTTTCTCTTTGTTTGTCTTATCTTGCTATTCCTAATCGAAATATACCTTGGTTCCCCTCAAATACTCTTTGCTTTGCTTTATTCGTTGAAGATGAAAGTTATGAAATGTATTGAGAAGGTTATATGTGGAGGGTAGGTGGAAGGCAAGGAAAAAAAATTCTCTTTTATAGACATTTGATTTGCTTGATAAATTTCATGCATGCTTTTGCTCTTTGTTTAGCCATAGGGTGAAGCTAGGTGCAAAGCCTCGTTCTTAGCCAATGAAATCCTTATGCCTATAGGAGGTGCCACCCTTTGTATTTTGTTTGTATCAGATGTCTTCAACTTAACTTTTCTTTAGCTTGCCAAACAAGTCATTTTTACCTTCGTATGGATTAGCCATTGGTAGCTGGGTTTTAGTCTTCACAAATCTCTTAATGGTGCTTGACCTTCCGAATTATCAAACCTTATCTACAAGTTGAAGTGTGAACACTTTAATTAGAAATTTTCAACTTTATAGGAAAATAAGCCTAAAAAAGTCAATTTAGCAATTACTTAGCTATGCAACCCAACTAGGTGGCTTATGCTTAGGCAGCTAGATGACTTGTCAACCCAATCATATTAGGATGGGATTATCTTGCACCTCATTTGAGAATGCGAACTCTCTTGGGTGATAATCTTTTTGATCTTCAATGAAATGAGATATCTAGGTAACTAAGTCAAAGTGTATTGGTCTAAACTATAATTTTGCAAATAAGATTATGACATAGGTTTATGACATTCCTTTGGTGTTACCCAAGCTCAAACTGTAGGGTAGTGGAGTAAAGTAGTGAAGCTAGGTGTCTTACTACTTTTAAATACATGTCTCGTATTTGATTCGTTATATTATCCTTGAAGATAATCCTTTCATGTCAATTTTAATTTGAAGTGATAAAACATCCATTGGGAAGGCTAATTAGCTAAACTTGATCGACCATATAACCTCTATGCTTAATAAAATTTTTGAGCAATTGAGTATTTGTGCCATAAATATCATAGGTATTCCTATAGTTTGTCCTAATCAATATCCCAAAAATTGTACGTATAAATGTATATATAAATATATTTTTGTATAACTTCTTACTTAACCTTTAAAGCTTATAACTTGCATGTGTCTTATTAAATAATTTTTATGTAATATCTTATTGTATAAGAATGACAAGAGTATCGAAACAAAATAGGTATCTATAAAGATCAAATATCATTTTTCACTGTAATTTACTCAATTCAATATTCAATGTTGTGGATGTTACTCAAATATGTCTCATCACATAAGATTTTATTTAATTTAGTCATGGGGTTAGGAGATGGGATGTTACATTAAATATGTGTGGAAACATGATCTAATGACCGTTAATCTATATGTCAAGTATAACTTGAAATCAAAACCTATGTCAAACATCACATCATATTAACGTGATTTTTTAATCTTCCCCTTTTTAATGAAATGCATCATCTGTCGAATAGGTATATTAGGGGATAGAAGACAAACTTCAAAGATATCTTGCTCCCCATCTCTACAGATACTAAAGTATGAGATAAACCAATAATAGTTTACATAACAAGCTTACCCTTAGTTTCCTAAATAGAGCAACGTGTGAGCATAGTGAACTAATGATACAACATAGTACAAACGATGTAAGGATAAGCAAACCAATCATAATGAAATGCATGGAAAATAAATATCAGCTAGAGTAACAAGGCAATATATGTTAAAATCGTAAAGTCTTCAATGCCATAAGTATTAAAATCCCAAAATGAGTACTCAAGATCTTTGTTATAGACGATGCCAAACTAACTGCTTTTCAAGGGTAGCACTTTGCCCAATTGCACATGTTCAAGTAATTCTCAATTTTTCTCCTTTTTGGACTTTCATCAAAAAGTGGGATCAAACTAAGAAAAATATAGGACATTGTTTATCCTTACAAAGCAAAAAACTATATTGTTCAAAACACACAAATCATAGAAATTGTTTTAAAAAATTAAAAGGGATTGTTTAAAATGAGTGGGAGTTGATCAAGCATCAAGAGGGTCTAAATAAAGAGGTATGGTTGGAATAGGCTTTTTAGCTAGTAAAGACTAGGAGAATGATGCTATTTCATATTCCTTGAAGCTTTCAGCTGCTATAATTATCTCTTTGTCCTTATCCTTGTATACCCCATCCTTGTGTTCTCCCTTCTTCTCTTTGACAGCCTTCCTTCTACATTTCTCCACTATCCTTGCTGCCACTTCTTTAATCTCATTTGTCTTCTTAAGAAAGGCTGGCACAAAGAGTTTTTTGAGAAGATCAAGTGCCTCACTAAGTACCTTGAGATTGTATTCCATTCGCAATAACTCTATCTGCCTATGAATGTACCCAAGGAATACTTTAGGGTCCTTCTCAGGAGTTGCCTTGGCTGCATCCTTAATAAGTTCACAAGCCACAACCTAAAGTCCTTGTTTTGGAGTTTTAAGGCGTCACCCTTACAAATTATCCAATTAGTCATTCTTTAATTTGTGGCTAATAGAGGCTAGCTTGGAGATTTTAAGGCTCAAGGTGCCAAGTAGGGAGTGAGGTCAATCTTGATTGGATGTAGGTTTGATAGCTTTGGGAGGAGGTGCTCTTCTTAGTGTAATCATCTTTATGCAATCATTACTCGAAGGAAATAAAACTTGTATTTAAAGGCTTCCAATTTCCCCTTGTCAATCGCAACGTCAAGTACCTTAATGCATTCTTGATCCTGAAGAGGAACATTGAAGTACTCAAACACCTTTAGAAGCATATTCACTTAAGGAAGAAGGGCTTTGTAAGGTGACCCATTAATTTTTCTATACACTCTAGGATTATCTTTGAAAAGGTCTAATCATTATTTGTTACAATGTGCTAGGCCATTTCCTAGGGGCCCGATAGACAACTCTTTTGTCTACCACCTTGGATACATAATCTCATAAGGGAGTAGTCTGGCTTTGGACAGTAGCCTAGTATAGGAAGCCTGCTTTTTTGAGTCAAATGGGACCTCAAATTGAGAGAAGATATCCAAATAGGCATTGGCACAACCATTTAAGGGTTCATAATAAACATTGGTAGAGTCTGTCTTGAGGTTGAAGATTTGATCCAAGGTTCCATCAGATAGACCAAAATTGACACTTGATGAAAGTAGAGTAATAAATCATATCCTCAGTTTCTTGTTTCCTCTTCTTCATGTAAAAGAGCTTGACTAAGGCATGGCAAACTTTTTATTCGACACAAAAGAGTTCTCTATAGCTCATATATTCCAAGACACATAAAAACCTAAATTTAGCTTTCATGAAGAAATCCCAATCTAAACGAACACAAGAAACCATCATTCTATCCATTGATCTCACAAAATATTCCTTACGACCTTCCTTAAACTATTCATGAGGCATATCAAGAACATTGGTCGAAATAGAGGGTGGGACCTTTACTTAGGATGCCTTTTGAATTGTTGACTTTAAAGTGCCTCGAGATTTGATGCATTAATTTTTATGACCCTGGCATATTTAAGTTTATTTTTAAGTCCCTTTTCTTACGAAATCCTTAAAATTAAGTCATGAAATTACAAAATACCCTCACTATTGTGCTTTGGGTGTTTTTTCCCTAAAAAAAAACCCAAATCCCTCTCGGTTAAGTGCTCACGATACCATCGATAGACTATCCAATAGTGGAAAGATAGGTTTTATGGGCTTTAGCTTTTTTTTAAAGAAAAACCAAAAAGGACAATTACAAGGGTATTTTTGTAATTTCATTACTTAATTGGAAGAAATTCATTAGTAAGGGTACTTAAAAATAAACTCAAAAATATCAGGGTCATAAAAATTAATGCATCAAATCTCGAGGTATGTAAAAGCCAACAGTTCCCTGAAAATTCTAATTCATTTTTGTAGTAATCTTTAGCCCATTAAATACTGCAAATAGTTACCAAAAGTGCATCGCTGTCGTATTTCACTATGAAATACAAGGAAAAAAGAGAATTCATTAAAACAAGCTAAAAATATAATCTAAGGGCAGCAGTCAACTACAATCGTCAAAAGTCAATGAATGATAAGTCCAACAATTATTTATGCTAAGAAAAGTTTATCTATAACTTTTTTAGCCTCGGTCACTGATATGTGCTTAATGTATACATCATTTTAGGGCTATTTTGTGTTGTTTTTAGGAGAATAACGTGCTTATTGTTATTATTTACTCTCTTATTCTCGATTTATGCTTGGGTATAGTTGTTTGATGTATTTTGCAGGATTTTTAGCCTTTTTACCCAGTATTTGCCATTCAATGGCTATATTTTGACCTCCCCACAATCATCCTTGTTATGCCATAATCGTAGAGCAAACAATGAGCAAAAACTCGGTTCCAACACAGGCTACGATCGGCCCATGGTGTTTGCCACGGTCCATGGTGAGCTTGTAACTGTTGCCTCTTCGCCTTCCTTCAGCTGTGTGGCTAAGATCAAGCGAGCTCTCCTATAAATAGCCTTGTTCTGCAGTAGTAGAGAGCATCCCTTGAGCATTCCCAAGCAAAGCAAAAGTATAGGATAACATAGATTAGTGGTTTAGTTTCTTTCTTAAATTTTGTAGTTTTTAGTTTGGTTATTGTATAGGTGTGAGTCTTGAGTGTGAGAGTTTGTTCTTGAGGCGGTTTTGAGGCCCTTGGTAAAAGGCCATCTCAGTCAATCCCCTTTTTGCTCAGATTTCACCAATCATTGGTTAGTTTGTTAATCTTTTATCATGTCTGAGTAGTTTTCTTTAGTCTATGGATTTAGTAGTTTGTGGAAGTGTTGTTGGATCATGTTTTAATCTATACAATTGTGCTTATTTTCATAATTGGTTTGATTTCATTTTGTCAAGTGTTTGGATTGTTGTGAGTTGATTTTTGGCCTAAATTTGCTTGCACTCTTGAAACAATTGAGTGAAAAATTGGAAAGTGACATTTGGTTGTTGGACTGCTTGATTAGACTTAGCAAAGCTTCGGCTCGAAAGGGAGATTTGCATGTTAAGAGGGCTAGTAAGTAATCAAAGATATTTAACTTGAATTAAGAGAAATTAGTTTGAAAGAACGACTTTTGCTTAGTTTAGGCACATGTAGTTGATTTTGAAAGAATAGACCGAGTTTCTAAAAAGATTACAATTTCTCGAATTTAACCAATTAAGAAGAAAGCATATATTCATTATTTTTTATCCAATTTCCTTTCACAACTATGAGAATTCGTAGACATTTTTTCCTTATTGATTTAGAAAAGTTTATTTGCTATTGTTAAATTGAATCCACTTGAACTAGAATTTTACTTAGTACATTCTAATAGGCAAGACATAGTAAGTTACAATTAGTCCCTGAGGAACGATATCTTTTATCTATACTACGACTACCCATGCGCTTGCGGCGTTAGTTGATTAGTCACATCCCATCCCCATGTGGCACATTGGAAACTGAAAACAAAACATTTTGAGTATTGAGATGGAGCTCAATAATGCCTACTAGTAACGGTAAAACACTTAAATTCATTTCAAACATTTAGGGGTGAGAGAGAAATATTAAAATAGTACAAAAAAGATTGATTCCCAGCTATTTCAAGATCTTCAAACTTCAAATTTTAGGGATTATTCAAAACCCAAAACAAAATTTAGTCAATAGCAAACGACCCAGCTAGAGGGTCTTATGGCTTACTACAACCTGAACAACCTCATTGGTTACAAGAACTGAAGCAACCTTATGGGTTATTAAAAGCCAAACCGTAATAGTACAGGTTTTTAACTCTGAGTTACCTATTTCAATTAGTAATTTGTTTGTAGTAATTTTATAAATTTTCTCAATTTAATGTGGGTTTCCTATAATTAGCGAGTTTAGTTCAAAATTAGGCTATCTCGTGATTACACGAAGTTACCAAGTTGAATTGGGCTATTTTAGTTCAAAATCTATTGGGCTAGCCCATCTGGGCCAAGCTTATTTGTGGATTGAGTGAATTGAGCGAAATATATAAATACACACACTCACACATACACACACACAAAAGAAAAGGAGGGAAAAAAGGGGCTGGAGACACTTGTTCTTCGTGAAAGGTAGAAGCAAGAGAGAGAGAGAGAGAGAGAAAGAGAGAGAGAGAGAGACTTGCGGCAGGAAGTAGGCACTGGTGTAAGGGAGACGGTCGGCAAGGGTCATAGCGATAAAGAGGTCAGGGTTAGCGAAGCAACGTGGGAGGTGGGGGGTCGCATTGGAGTTGTCACAATCAAACACTGGGACCACAACCTTTTGGCACTGTCGATAGTGACTGGGCTAGAGTCTGGCAATGACTAAGGATCGAGTAGTAGCTGAGGTAAAGGCGAGAGCAGGGCAAACAAAGAGCCTCGAACCTAACCCTAAGTCATCCAATTAACTAGGAGTCAGGTCCTTTAGCTTTAGTTCAAGCTGGGTGATTTTCAATCCCGTAAAATTATAAGTAATTTTAAAGCTTTTTGATTACTATGGTTTACGTTGTGAAAGAGATTGAGATACAGCTAGATGAAACCGTGAATTATTTGATGAATTATAAGTGATTACGAAGTATGGTAAAAGAAAGAGGCCTGATTGAGCTATTTGGATCGATAGTGATGTGATTTTGAGGTGCATTTGGTTGGTGGCGATGTGAGGAGGGAGCTCAAGATGTGTGAAAAAGTGATAAAATTGTGAAGTATGTTGATTTGTTATGATACTGTGTTGTTTCGTGTTAGCTGCCTGAATCTGTGATAACATACTGCTCATCTAAATTATTGTCTTTGTTAACTATGGTTGATGATTACCTTGTTTTATGTTGAAGTGGAGTGGGGGCAAAGGAAGCCAACTAAACGGTTCAACGAATAGGTTTGGTGGTGAACCTCGGTGGTGAACAGAGTAGTGGCTTGCTCCTAACCCACCTTCCTCTAACTAAACCGTGTTTGCCTATTTAGACACATCCTAAACACTTGGTTTATTGTTGCACTTGAATCAAGAATAATAATCAGGTTCCCTAAACGATTTACCATAACTGTTTAGCTAAGCTGTCAATTGGTTGAACCATCGACCAACATTTTGAAACGTCTCGCTTTGCATTAGTAAAGTGCGATGTAATGTTCGTGACTAGTTTTAAATGCTTTATTCATGTAAACTTGAAATGAGTTTAGCAAACCCGAAGCGTGTGGTTGATTGCAAAACCAAACAACTATAGTTCTTTAAGTGAAACTACATATGAGCATGTTATAAACTAGTGGCTCCTAAAATGAGCTTTAATAATCCTTTTATGTGAAACTGGAAGTTTACTTCACCATTGCTTCGTTCATAGGCATGCTTTGCCAAAATGAATGCTTATATGCTTTTCAAAAGTTGACTGGACATTATTAACACATTTTAGTCTTCTTGAGAATAGAAATATCATTGTGGTGATACAATAGGGATTTTGATGCCATACATGTTAAAAGTGAGAATGCATTTGAAATGTTTTGGGCTACGAGGATAGTGCTAATTACTTGGACATAGATTAGGGAGGTGACTTGGTATACGACAACCCTAATTCCCAGGGCGTAGACCCAAAAGTGGGAGCCCTAGAAGACCTTAATGAGGATAAATGTCCACTGACTATGAGAGGCCATGGATGAGTCGTGGGTTATGAGAGTCACTTGAAGAGATCATGAACATGTGAATTTGATGCCCAGAAAATGATTTCTTACAGATTATGAGTTTGAGGACTATACCAGCGCAACTGTTTGGAAAAGTGAATGTATTCTTCAAAAAGGCTTTTGTTTTGTCCAAATGACGTTCCTGCGAAGCAATTGCTTTTTTAAGTGCTCAATTTGGTTCAAGCCAAGGGTCTTGCCTTTTTATGTGTTAATCACATCTTCTTACTAAATGAACTCTAGTTGTTAACTCTAAATAACCTCTTTGATGTTAAGTGTTTATGTGTGAATCACACGACCTACTATCCTCAATGCCTAGGTGATGGATGCATGAACAAACTCAACTCACACTCAAAAGGGGAATGCAAACTTACTAGAACAAACTGAATTCATAGCTTGAGTTTAAGTGAATTTGAACGCAATGTGGGAGAAACTATAGATTCTAAGCTTGTTTCTTAGATATAAAAACCCCACCAAGAATAGGATTAGGGCCTTTAATGTCAATTAGGATGCAAAACCATCACCTAATTAAGAGTTAAGACTCACTTGAACACCACCTAGCTCAGCCTAAGCTAGGATAAGCAAATTAAGCATTCGATTTTGGTTTAAGGAGCAAAGCTCAACTTCTCATTCAATGCTAAACATTCTGATTGTAAACAAGCCCTTTTCCCTACCTTATACATGTCCCCTTTGCTACCTAGGAAAATATTAGAGGTTCTTTCATGCTTAGGAAACCTCTAACTATGCTTAAGACTAACTTACATTTGGGTTAAGTACAAAGCATGTTTGACTAAGCTAATCACAAGTAATGGGTCTACTAAGAAAAAGTTTAAAGTCTAAAATCATCCCTAAGCTCCTCAATTAACCTTAGGAAGGCTGCTTTCGTATGGACGAGAGAGCAAAAGACTATTGGGACAAGCACTTTATGGTAAACCAATCCGGGCTTACTTGCCTTTCTCCCTTTGACTCCCATTGGTAGTGAACCTTACTAGGCCAAAAGTTCCTTATAATTGTGTTTCCAAGTGCTTTTAACTACCAATGATGTTGATAAATGTTGATTGGAAGGCAAAAACAAAGAGTAACCAACGTAGTAGCCAATCGAGTGCAAGAAGCCGATTCTGCCCGTTTTTTTTAAATTTATGTTTTTTACAGCTAGTTTCTCAAGCTTAGAATTAATTTACGCTTGATTTCCTTTCTTGAGGGGATACCTTAGAATGACTACAAACCCCCTATTAATAAATCTGGGTTAGATAAATTTTTAGTGGCCTAAGACATCAAGCAAATAGAACAACGCAAAACTGGGCCCAATTCAGCACGGTTTGCTCAATGGCCTTGGCTCTTCACTTTGCACCTAGTTTGACTTGAATTTTCGGGCTGGACATGGTAGCTAACATCTTGGGGAGCCAGAATATGTAAAAATATTGGACTTAGACTGTAATAGTCCGACCCTAAATTCTGTTTATTAATTTCATGTATTTCATTCACATCATTTCTTTTTATATTCCCATTTTTTTATTATTCTCATTTGGACATTTCTAACGGGGCCCTACTTTGCAATTTGGGGATTTCTTCTCGTCAACTTTGAAAATTGAGTTAGGCCTTGATATTTAAGAATTTAATGTTTAAAATTCTTTTTCATGGCATCACAACCATTTATCTCAATTTTGTTTTTTTTAAAAATAAAATAAAATAAATTCGTAAATGCACTCGGTTTAAGTTTTTCTCTGAACCCGAGCCCGTTTAAAGCCGATTTTGATGCAGCAAGACTTGATCCTTATTTCTTTAGTTAAACCCTCTTAATTAAGCCTTAATCCAAGCATGACATTATTAACTTTTATACTTAAATTTTCAGCCAAGTAATTTGGATATAAAAGGCCAAATTTTTCATTTTAATTCATTCTTCACCAAGTAATTTTAAGACACTTTCTCTCTCCTATTTCTCTCCTCCTTCTCTCTAGCTCACGGCAGCAGCATCTTCAGCAGCAGGACCACCATCTCAGCCACCAATCAACCACCACACACCACCACCAACCACCCCTCTTACTCCCTCTAGCACCAAGGATCATTTTTAACCTCTTTTGCTAGTACAAAGTGAGTGATTTTTCACCTCTATGCTGATTTTTGTTTTTGATCTTTGATCTTGTAGGTTTTTGTTCCTTATTTTGGTTGTTTTAATGATGGATTATGCTATTTTTGTGGTATTAAGAATCACCTTGTTGAGGGTTTATGGTGGAGTTGATTTTGGATGAAATTAGGGTTAGGGTTTCATCTTGGGTATGCAAGCTTCTTGTTCAAGTGATATTTATGGCTTGTTTTCTCCATGTTTTTGCTTATCTTTTAATGTATTGAAGTTTATTATGGTTTTAATGATGTGTTGGAAAGATGAGATGGGGTTCAAGTTGACCCAAAGTTAGGGTTTTATTCATGAATGCATGGTCTGGACCAAATTTGTGTTAACTTGAGGTATGTGTTTATGTGCCTAGAAAGTAAGCCTTGTTGGAGATATATATGAAGTGAATTTGAGTGTGTTGAACTTGTATGATGTTGGGATGTACCATAGTGTGCTTACATGCTCTTAAGAAAGAGTTTAAGTGGAGGTTTGGTGTGAAAAGTGAGAGAACAACCTAAATCAGTGAGGCTGGAATTTTCAGTGAAACAGGACGAACTTTGGAACCAAAATGGTAATGATCGGCCAGGTCAAAAATTAGGATTTTTGGTGGGTAGATAGGTCTGGATGTTAGCTTTAAAATGACTCTTGAATCGCCTTGATCGGAGGTTTGTGGAGGAAGTTATGGCTATTTTACTGAACCTGGGTAGAATGGACAGAATGGTTGTTTTTAGCACCAAAACCTGACATGTTGTTGTTCTAACCCCATTTTATGAAACCTGTCATAGGAATCTGGTTATGTGCCATTCATAAAAGTTTTAGAGGACTTCCTAAGCTATTTATATTGGGGTCTTACGTCTCAGTTGGAGGTTAGGAGTATAAGTTGTGGATTATTCATTCCGTACCCTTGTCATAAACCCTACCCTCTAAACTCGCTACCGTGCCTTAACTTTAAGTCTATCAGTTAAATCTATTAACTGGTTCACACAAATTCTTTATAAGCCTTTTCTATTTAAGGATATCCATTGTACTAATTTTATGTCTATAATGTTTTTGAACCGCATCAAGGCCTAAGCTCTCATCCTCTCCATTTTAGTACATCTATTTAATCTGTGAACTAACTTTTAAAGACCTCAGGTACTTTCATTGACTGGATCTTTAGAAATCAGCACATATTTATCGAAATTATAATGTTTTGGTAAGTACATCAATGAATCAATTGAACTAGTAATTTATCACATAATTAGTGACCCCATCACTTATCAGTTACAGGGCATTGCCCTTCAGTTACCCGCACAGCTTCTGGTAAGGTCTTCTAGTTGGCTTGGCAGGTGTACACCTATACATAGATCGTAACAGTTACTAAGGGGTGCACTAACAGATAATAATTGGCAATTTAGTTTTATATACATCTAATTCCCTGTTTTAAAATCAAAATGAATTGCAAAACGGGCCCTCATAATTTCTTTCCCCATTGAGTCTTTAACAGTACAGGGATGCATGTACTAAGCTTTGGCTCACAGTTTGAAATGCTTTTATGTTTTGTTTTAGGAAAATGCTCAGTAAACTGCTCTCAGGGAGGCAGGGAGGCTGAAGGTGATAAATAAATCAGGACCGTCCCTATGATTGACAGATAGAAGTGCTAAGATGTTTTCATGCCTTTTTGTGGTGCATTTTGGCATCCTAGCTGTATATCTAAACTGCAATATGTATTTTGATGTTATAATTGTAATCTTAAGTTGAGTTAAGTATGATGTAACCCTGGGAAGTTAGAATCATTCCCGTGTGTTGTTAAATGTTTCGAATGCTCGTGACTGCCCTCTAAGGTTATACTTTGATTTTATGGTTAAACTCTCATATTTTAGAGAAGCCTTGTCCTTGCGACGGCTGTAACGCCCATCCATGGAGTTCTTGATGTTCAGCTATGATTTGTGTATTATTGGGGCGTTACAAATTTGGTATCAGAGCCAGGTTGAGATTTCTTGAGGAAAGTAGAGCTAGGAACTTTAGGGTGAGAGTGGTTGTTAGGAGGGGCTAACGCATGTTGTTAGAATGATATTTGGAGAATGCAAGTTGCTTTTATTTGCATGTTCCTTATTTATGGGTGGCTATGGTTATGTTTGCCTGTACCTTACATATGTGTTTTCTTTGTTAGATGCATCCCTATGGTGTGTACCTGTTGCCGGCTGGATCAATGATAACACACATTGCGTTGCTCCATATTAGTATGGAGGCACACGCGCAGGACCCTTTTTCCGAGTTTCACGGTATTGCGTTTCGTGCGCGGAGATTGTTGTGGTCCTTACCCCCGGTTGGCCCGTGGGTGGAATTCAGGCACCGTTACAATGACTTTATGACGACAGGGAACCCAGGCGTAGACGAGCCTAGGTTTCAGGCCCAGGGGGGGCTTGGACGACTCTCACTGCAGAGTTGTTGTTGAGAGAGGAGTTTGAACTGAGGGGACTTACCATGGAAACCCTTCAGCACGTTTTTCCCCTCCATCAGGCCCATCCTCCACCAGTAGCCCCAGTGCCAGCATAGGAGCCACCTATCCCACCCGTACCAGGCACCCCACTGATGCCTGAAAGCCCTGGGGAGGCCCACGAGGTGATAAACATCCTTGATACCCCGGACCTAGTGGTGATCAGTTCTAGTGAGGACCACCAGGAGGAGGAGGATGATCCCAAGGAGGATCAAGGCAATGAGAAGATGGGGATAGAGCAGCCAGGGGAGCAAGAGGAGGAGGAGTTGATGGTAGAGGACGAACATGAACCCCAAGTTCAACCAGAGGTTGGTGATGCCGAGTCGGAGACATCCGCGAGGAGTTTTGATTCAGGTGAAGAACCTGATGACGAGTCAGACCCAGATTACGATCCATCTAGGGATCATTACGTGGCTCTAAGGATCGGCGTGGTGTTTTTTTATTATTTTGAGCCCTGCATGTAGATATGGTATGGTGGGATTGGATGGTTATGTTTTGTGTGACATCTAACATTGTATATAGTTAGTCCAATCCTCTCTGACCATGGCGACATGATCCGCAACCCTTTTTCGTCACGTGACGGATCTAGTGTCTAGGGGCTATTTAGTGTTTAGTGTTTAGGAGTCAGTTTTAGGCTTTCCTACTCAGTTAGGTGTTGTATGCCTTTGTTGTTTGTATATAAATCAGCAACTATGTATGTAAGTAAGCAGTTATGAAATGAAATGAGGATGCTTTGAGTTATGAAATATTCTACGAGCCATCTCTTATATATTTATTGGGCATGTTTATCTTATATGTTTGGGGTTCCAGTGTCTGAATTATTTTATTTAATGTCTGATCGGAATGTCTCAAAACGACATTGAGGTGCATGTGGAGGATAATTCGGAGCAAGGCCAAGGTTTCGGGGATCAAGCCTCATGTCAGGGACCACCACATGGTGATGTGCCGCCGTCGCTCTCCGATTTAGCTAGCAACTGAGGAAACCCGAGTTACTGGCCAACCTTGGTTGCCGAATTGATGAAGCGGATTCCTCAGGTACCTACTGAAACCCCTCCTAAGGAGGACAAATTGGCAGATAGGGTAGCACGGTGCAACCCTAAAGTTTATAATGGATCTTATGATCCAGTGGTATTGGAGGAATGGATAAGGGGAATGGAGAAAATTTTTACCGTAGTTGAGGTACCACAGGAAAAGGAAATGAACATTAGGACTTATTATTTGTCAGGTGAAGCTGACATTTGGTGGAATATAGTGAAGGATAAGCTCGAAGGGCCTGAATTTACCTGGAATAAATTCTTAGCAGAGTTGAGGGCGAAATTTTACCCAACTGTAGTGCAAAGGCAAAAGGAGAAAGAATTTATGGAGTTAAAAATGAGCAGTAGCATGTCGGTGATACAATATGCTAGTAAGTTCACCGAACTATCTAGGTTTGTCCCTGAATTTGTGTCATCTGAAAGGTTAAAGATGAGAAGGTTTGAGGAAGGTTTGGCCTTCTATATTCGAAATCAGTTAGCTGGACAACCAATGCTAACTTATCAAGAACTATATGAACGAGCAGCCGAAGTGGAAAGAGTGAAGACGGAGTTGAGGACACTGAATCCAATCAACCATAAGAGAAAGGGGTTTGAGCGGCGGACTCCAAGTGAGAGTGTGAACCAGAACCAGCAGAACCAGAAGAAACCTACTCCTATTCCCTCCAAGAGTCGTCCTGTAGGCTCAACAGCACCTTGTGCGAAGTGTGGAAGAACAAATCATACCACTCCTGAATGCCGCATTGGCACCAACAAATGCATGTGGTGTGGTAGTCCTGAACATCTTATCGCTGCATGCCCCTAACGATTAAAAGCTGTAGATAAGGGCGCAGCGAAACCCTTGGCCCCGCTCTGCCAAGGAGCTCCACCTTCAAGGCCTGCAGTTGCAGGAAGGGCATTTGTGATGAACAAAAAGGAAGCTGCTACCTCTGGTACGGTAGTCACTGGAACTCTGTTTTTAAATTCAAAGTCATTTTGCGTATTATTTGATTCAGGTGCCACTCATTCGTTTATATCTACCCGATCTGCTAAACAATTGGGCCTTGAGAACAGAAGGATGGCAATCAAGTATAGAATCAAGCTACCCAATAATTCTGTGATTGAGTGCCCCCTCTCTTATCAACTTGTCCCCATCACCATTGGTGAAACCACCTTCCCTGTGGATTTGATTCAATTTGACTTGTCTGATTTTGATATCATTTTGGGGATGAATTGGTTGCATTCTTATGGAGCCTAAATCGACTGTGAAGATCTTAAGGTGATCTTGAAAGATGAAAAAGGGAGAAAAGTGTGGTTTTATGGGCAGAGGGAGGCAAACTCTTGTCCTTTGATTTCTGCTATGAAAGCAAGTAAGCTATTATATAAAGGATGCATTAGATATTGGTGTTATGCTATCAGCACCCAAACAAAAGAAGAGAAAGTAGAGAATATACCTGTGGTTTGTGAATTTGAAGATGTTTTCCCAGAAGAATTACCAGAACTATCCCCGCAGAGGGAAATTGATTTTCGGTTCGAGTTAATTCCTGGAGCCCAACCCATTTCTAAAGCCCCATATCGTATGGCCCCAATCGAGCTTAAGGAATTAAAGCTTCAACTAGATGAACTATTACAAAAGGGATTTATTCGGCCAAGTGTGTCACCATGGGGTGCTCCAGTGTTGCTTGTCAAGAAGAAGGACGGAACCTTGAGGCTATGTATTGATTATAGGGAGTTGAACAAGATTACCATCAAGAACAAGTACCCTCTGCCACGAATAGATGATTTGTTTGATCAATCACAAGGGGCAGGAGTGTTCTCTAAGATTGATTTCAGGTCAGGGTACCATCAACTTAGGATTAAATCTGATGACATTCCTAAGACAGCATTTAGAACCAAGTGTGGTCGCTATGAGTTCACAGTGATGCCTTTTGGTCTCACTAATGCTCCTGTAGCCTTCATGGACCTTATGAACAGGGTTTTCAGACCTTATTTGGATAAGTTTGTAGTGGTGTTCATAGATGACATCCTTATCTATTCTAAGGATAAGGAGAGGCATGCTGACCAATTACAAACGGTACTGCAAACCTTGAGGGAGCATCAACTCTATGGAAAATTAAAGAAATGTGAATTTTGGCTGGAGGAAGTGATATTTTTGGGGCATGTGGTCACAAAAGAAGGAATTAAGGTTGACCCCCAGAAGGTGAAAGCAATCACCGAATGGCCAAGGCCTACCAATGTCACTGAGATTAAAAGCTTTTTGGGTTTAGCCGGTTAGTATCGAAGGTTCGTCAAGGGCTTTTCGAAAATAGCTTCATCACTGACCAATCTCCTAAAGAAGGTGAATAAGTTCGAGTGGACTGAAAGGTGTGAGAAAGCCTTCCAAGAGCTAAGGCAACGACTGACAACCGCCCCGATTCTAACATTACCAACAGAAGGAAAGCAGTATATTGTTTACAGTGATGCTTCAAAGAACGACCTAGGGTGCGTGTTGATGCAGGAGGACAAAGTGGTAGCTTATGCCTCTCGACAACTCAAGCCATATGAGAAAAACTAACCTACCCATGACCTAGAGTTAGCAGTTGTGGTCTTTGCTTTGAAAATTTAGAGGCATTATTTATATGGGGTCCCATGCAAGATCTATACTGATCATCAAAGTTTAAAGTATATTTTCACCCAAAAGGAGCTCAATTTGAGGCAACGACGTTGGCTTGAGTTGCTTAAAGACATTCAATATCATCCGGGCAAAGCAAATGTGGTGGCGGATGCCCTGAGTAGGAAGTCGTAACATAGCTCAAACGCTGTGGTGATTACTCAATTAAACCTCTTGAGAGAATTGGAGGACTTTGGGATTCAATTAGTATCTCATGGGCAAACGAATGCTCAACTATCAGCACTTACTGTTCAGTCTTCCCTAGTGGAAGAAATCCGACTGAATCAAGAAAGTGATCCTGAACTCCAAAGTATAAAGCAAAATTTAGAAAAAGGGAAGTTCCCGGGGTTTGTAGTACATGAGGATGGGACTTTGCGGTTCCAGAATCGCCTATGTGTGCCCGAAAATGGGGAGGTAAGAAAGCAAATTTTAGAAGAAGCTCACAATACTCGTTATTCAGTGCATCCAGGAGGCACAAAAATGTACAGAGATCTGAGACAATATTTTTGGTGGAATAACATGAAGAAAGATGTTGCAGAATATGTGAACAAGTGTTTAATCTGCCAGAAAGTTAAAGCAGAGCATCAACGCCCTGTGGGTGAATTACGACCCTTAGAAATTCCCACTTGGAAGTGGGATTCAATCTCAATGGACTTTGTTATGGGTTTACCCCTTCCTACCTCGAAGAAGAATGCTATCTGGGTCATAGTTGATTGACTCACGAAGTCGGCTCATTTCCTGCCAATTAAGGATACTTGGGGAATAGAAAAACTAGCCCAACTGTATGTAAAGGAGATAGCCCGTTTACATGGGATTCCTCTCGACATAGTCTCGAATAGGGATTAACGATTCCAGGCGCGCTTCTGGCGAGCAATTCAAAAGGCCTTTGGAACCAAACTAAACTTCAGCAGCTCCTATCACCCAGAGACTGATGGAAAAACTAAAAGGGTTAACCAAATTTTGGAGGACATGCTGAGAGCTTGTGTATTGGAGTTCCAAGGGAAATGGGCAGATGATTTACCTTTGGTGGAATTCTGTTATAACAACAGCTATCAATCCACCATCAAAATTGCCCCATTTGAGGCTCTGTATGGGAGAAAATGTAGAACCCCGTTCTGCTCGAGTGATTTGGACGAGGCACTGATTATAGGTCCTGAAATGATCCAAGAGACTACTGAGACAATCAGAAAGATTCAGGAGCATATTAAGGTTGCCCAAAGTCGACAGAAAGGTTATGCAGACAAAAGAAGAAGGCCTCTAGAGTTTTAAGTCGGTGATAAAGTTTTTCTAAAAGTTTCACCAACTAAAGGTGTGAAGAGGTTTGGAGTACGGGGCAAATTGAGTCCAAGGTACATTGGACCTTATGAAATCGTTGAGAGGTTGAATCCTGTCGCTTATCGCCTAGAGTTGTCTGCCGAATTTGAGCACGTTCATAACGTGTTTCATATCTCTCAGCTTCGAAAATATATTCTAGATCCAAATCATACCATTGTGTCTGAACTTATCGATATCGCTGAAGATCTAGTTTATGAAGAGCGTTCCGTTCAAATACTAGATCGCAGGATCAAACAGCTGCGCAACAAACAGATACCATTGGTTAAAGTACTCTGGACGAACCATACCTCCCAATAAGCTACTTGGGAGACCGAGGAAGCAATGAAAGCCAAATACCCACATTTATTCGAGGTAATCTAGCATGATTTGGGGAAGTTCACTATTTTAGTTTCGAGGACGAAACTTTTTAAGGGGGGGACACTATTATAGTCCGACCCTAAATTCTGTTTATTAATTTCATGTATTTCATCCACATCATTTCTTTTTATATTCCCATCTTTTTATTATTCTCATTTGAACATTTCTAAAGGGGCCCTACTTTGCAATTCGGGGATTTCTTCTCGTCAATTTTGAAAATTGAGTTAGGCCTTGATATTTAAGAATTTAATGTTTAAAATTCTTTTTCATGGCATCACAACCATTTATCTCAATTTTTTTTAAAAATAAAATAAAATAAAATAAATTCGTAAATGCACTCGGTTTCAGTTTTTCGCTAAACTCGAGCCCGTTTAAAGCCGATTTCGATGCAGCAAGACTTGATCCTTATTTCTTTAGCTAAACCCTCTTAATTAAGCCTTAATCCAAGCATGACATTATTGACTTTTCTACTTAAATTTTCAGCCAAGTAATTTGGATATAAAAGGCCAAATTTTTCACTTTAATTCATTCTTCACCAAGTAATTTCAAGACAGTTTCTCTCTCCTATTTCTCTCCTCCTTCTCTCTAGCTCACGGCAGCAGCATCTTCAGCAGCAGCACCACCATCTCAGCCACCAATCAACCACCACACACCACCCCCAACCACCCCTCTTACTCCCTCTAGCACCAAGGATCATTTTTAACCTCTTTTACTAGTACAAAGTGAGTGTTCTTCCACCTCTATGCTGATTTTTGTTTTTGATCTTTGATCTTGTGGGTTTTTGTTCCTTATTTTGGTTGTTTTAATGATGGATTATGCTGTTTTTGTTGTATTAAGAATCACCTTGTTGACGGTTTATGGTGGAGTTGATTTTGGATGAAGTTAGGGTTAGGGTTTCATCTTGGGTATGCAAGCTTCTTGTTCCAGTGATATTTATGGCTTGTTTTCTCCATATTTTTGCTTATCTTTTAATGTATTGAAGTTTATTATGGTTTTTATGATGTGTTGGAAAGATGAGATAGGGTTCAAGTTGACCCAAAGTTAGGGTTTTATTCATGAATGTATGGTTTTGACCAAATTTGTGTTAACTTGAGGTATGTGTTTATGTGCCTAGAAAGTAAGCCTTGTTGGAGATATATATAAAGTGAATTTGAGTATGATGAACTTGTATGATGTTGGGATGTACCATACTATGCTTACATGCTCTTAAGAAAGAGTTTAAGTGGAGGTTTGGTGTGAAAAGTGAGAGAACAACCTAAATCAGTGAGGCTGGAATTTTCAGTGAAACAGGACGAACTTTGGAACCAAACTGGTAATGATCGGCCAGGTCAAAAATTCTGATTTTTGGTGGGTAGATAGGTTTGGATGTTATATTTAAAATTAATCTTGAATCGCCTTAATTGGAGGTCTGTGGAGGACGTTATAGCTATTTTACTGAACCTGGGCAGAATGGACAGAATGGTTGTTTTTAGCACCAAAACCTGACATGTTGTTATTCTAACCCCATTTTATGAAACCTGTCATAGGAATCTGGTTATGTGCCAATCATAAAAGTTTTAGAGGACTTCCTAAGCTATTTATATTGGGGTCTTACGTCTCAGTTGGAGGTTGGGAGTATAAGTTGTGGATTATTCATTCCGTACCCTTATCATAAACCCTACCCTCTAAACTCGCTACCGTGCTTTAACTTTAACTTTATCAATTCAATCTATTAACTGGTTCACACAAATTCTTTATAAGCCTTTTCTATTTAAGGATATCCATGGTACTAATTTTATGCCTATAATGTTTTTGAACCGCATCAAGGCCTAAGCTCTCATCCTCTCCATTTTAGTACATCTATTTAATCTGTGAACTAACTTTTAAAGACCTCAGGTACGTTCATTGACTGTATCTTTAGAAATGAGCACATATTTATTGAAATTATAATGTTTTGGTAAGTACATCAATGAATCAATTGAACCAGTGATTTATCACATAATTAGTGACCCTATCACTTATCAGTTACAGGGCATTGCCCTTCAGTTACCCGCGTGGCTTCAGTTCAGGTCTTCTGGTCGGCTTGGCAAGTGTACACCTATACATAGATCATAACAGTTACTAAGGGGTGCACTAACAGATAATAATTGGCAAATTAGTTTTATATACATCTCATTCCCTGTTTTAAAATCAAAATGAATTTCAAAACGGACCCTCATAATTTCTTTCCCCATTGAATCTTTATCAGTACAGGGATGCATGTCCTGAGCTTTGGCTCACAGTTCGAAATGCTTTTATGTTTTATTTTAGGAAAATGCTCAGTAAACCGCTCTACGGCAGGCAGGGAGGCTGAAGGTGATAAATAAATCTGGACCGTCCCTATGATTGGCGGATAGAAGTGCTAAGATGTTTTCATGCCTTTTTGTGGTGCATTTTGGCATCCCAGCTGTATACCTGAAATGCAATATGTATTTTGATGTTGTAATTGTAATCTTAAGCTGAGTTATGTATGATGTAACCCTGTGAAGTTAGAATCATTCCCGTGTGTTGTTAAATGTTTCGAATGCTCGTGACTGCCCTCTAAGGTTATACTTTGATTTTATGGTTAAACTTTCATATTTTAGATAAGCCTTGTCCTTGCGATGACGGTGACGCCCATCCATGGAGTTCTTGATGTTCAGCTATGATTTATGTGTTATTGGGGCGTTAAATAGACCTCAAGGAGGATTAAGTAATCTTGAACACAAAACTGGGCTTGCTCATTGTTTTGAACTTGGGTGCTTCAATTTGTCTCCCCAGCAAAATGTAGGACATTCATTGGACCTTGGTTAATGAATGTGGACGTCCTTGACTGGTTTGAGTATGCACATTAGGCTGGCTAGATGGACCTCTATCATCCTCGCCTTGTTGAGAAGATTTTGCGCTCAAATCTGCTAAGGAGTCATCTTGCAGATACAGACTTAAATCTGTTATACGCCATTGTCCCCTTGTAATTTAACCTTATAAGGATTTCCATTTACCTTTTCTAACACCTCAAATGGACCTTCATCTCTTGGCGTCAACTTGTTGTTGCATTTTGAAGGAATCCTTCCATAGGTGAATCCAAACGAGGTCTCCTGGCTGAAATACCTTCCTCTTCCTATGCATGTTAGCTTGGCCTTCACATGATGCATTACTCTTCTCAATTCTAGCCTTGACTAACTCATGGAACTCTTGGACTTCTTCTACCCTTTTGGTAGTATCGACACTTGGCTTTTGGTCTAATGGCCGTGGAGTAAGATCGAGTGTGCTAAGGGGATCAATTTTGTAGACCACTTTGAATGGGGAAAGACCAATAGCCTTGCTTGGAGCCTTGTTATATACAAACTCAGCATATGGTAGTAGTAAATCCCAAGCTTTAGCATGAGGTTTATTTAAATACCTTAGGAGTGTTCCTAGGGTCCGATTTGTAACCTTAATTTGCCCATCAGTTTGTGGATGGCATGTGGTACTATACTTTAGTTTAGTATCCAATTTCTTCCACAATATGATCCAAAAGTAACTCAGAAGCTTGGTATCCTGATCATAAATAGTGGATCTAGGTAACCCATATAAACTTGTCGCCTCCCTAAAGTACAACTTTACAATATGTGTGGCATCATTAGTCTTATAGTAGGGAATGAAATATCCCATCTTGGAAAACCTATCCACCATAACAAAGATTGAATCTTTGTTTCTTTAGGTTTTAGGTGAGTCTAGGATGAAATCCATGCTTACATCAACCTATAGGAGTGTGGGGACTGGTAGAGGTGTGTATATGCTATGACGTAACGAGTGGCTCTTAGCCACTTGATAAGTGTTACACCTCCTTAAGATGTCGTGAATGTCCTTGTCCATTCCTAGCCAACAATAATGCTCCCTTAGCATGGTAATGGTCATGTTCTCTCCATAATAGTCAGCTAATGAACCTCCATGTAGTTCTCTAATTAGAAGTTCACGAATACTGCAGTTAAGAATACACAATGCATACCCTTGAACAAGAATCCCTCTTGCAACAAGAAATCACCTTTGGGGTGTTTTTGATAAGCAGAATACAACTCCCCAAAGTCTTCATCATCATAATACAAACACTTTAGATGCTCAAAACCAAGAACAGCAGCATCTAACTAAAACAGGAACAAATACCCCCTTGATAATGCATCGGCTCCTCGATTGAATTTTCCCAACTGGTGCTTGATTGTAAAGTGAAAGGACTGGAGATACTCAATCCATTTTGCATGACGTGAGTTTAACTTGTGTTTCCCTTGAATATACTTCGAAGCCTCATGATCAGAATGCAAAATAAACTCACTTGCCACTAGATAATGACTCCAGTGTTCTAAGCGTCGCACAATCGCACAAAATTCTTTATCATAAGTGGAATAGTTTCGTCTGAAATCACATGGTTTCTCACTAAAGAAGGCTAATGGTTTACCTTCTTGAGTAAGAACACCATATATTCCAACTCCAAATACATCACATTCAACTTCAAAAACCTTTTCAAAGCAAAACAAGGCTAACATAGGTGCGTGAGTTAGCCTCTTCTTGACTTCTTCGAAGGTAGATTGGGCTTTAGGGGTCCATTTGAATGATCTACCATTAATAGCCTTTATCATGGGAGCCACAATTATACTAAAGTTCCTTATGAACCTCCTGTAAAAGGATATAATTCCATGAAAACTATGTACATTATAAATGCTTTGGGAATTAGGCCATGTCCAAATGACCTCTATCTTGCTCTCATATGCCTTAATTCCGTGACCAGTAACAATGTAACCTAAGAAAGTCACCTTATGAGCAAAAATGGTACATTTCGTAAGGTTTCTAAACAACTTTTCAACGTTCAAGTACTAGCATAATTTGAGATAGATGATCCTGATTCTTCTACTCGTTCTTGCTATAAATTAGAATATCATCAAAGTACATGACCACAAATTTACCAATGTAAGGTCTGAATACTTGATTCATTAACTTCATAAAGGTACTTGGGGCATTGGAAAGACCAAATGGCATGACAAACCACACAAACAACCCTCCTTTAGTCTTGAATGTGGTCTTCCATTCATCTCCTTCTCTAATTGTGATTTGGTAGTAACCACTTCATAGATCAATCTTTGAAAACAATTGAGAGCTATGCAATTTATCTAGCATATCCTCAAGCCTAGGTATGGGATACCTATACTTGATGGTGATCTTGTTAATGGCTCGACCATCCATACACATACGCATGCTGCTATCTTTCTTTGGAACTAATAAGGCAGGTATAACAAAAGGGC
This sequence comes from Selenicereus undatus, assembly GCA_017589665.1. Lineage (NCBI taxonomy): Eukaryota > Viridiplantae > Streptophyta > Magnoliopsida > Caryophyllales > Cactaceae > Selenicereus > Selenicereus undatus. The sequence goes on from JACYFF010031952.1 coordinate 55,735,040, forward strand.
TTAAAGGCTCACAAACTAGCCCTTTGCGCATTAGTTCCTCAACTTGCCTTTGAATCTCCATGGTTTCTTTCGAATTCATCCTATACGTAGGCTTGTTAGGAAGGATAAAACCTGGAATGAGATTAATATGGTTCTGGATGTCTCTCTTGGGGGGAAAACTCGAGGGTATCTATTTAGAACATATGTGGCTGAAACGATGAAGGGCAGCATTGGGGCTGCCATAATCCAGCACCATCACCACAACCGAACCAGGAACGATAATCGGGTTCACTAAACAGTTCGGCTGAGCATTTGGCTGAATTGTCAGTTGGTTGAACCATCTACCAAAACATTGAAACATATCTCTTTGAACTAGGAAAGTGCTACATGAAGTTTGTGATCTTGTTTTAAATGCTTCATTCGTGTGAACTTTAAATTTGTTTCGCAAACTCAAAGCATGTAGTTCATTTGCAGAACCAAACTAGTAGAGTTCTTTAAGCGAAGCTACATATGAGTATGTTATAAACTGGTGGCTACTAAAATGAGTTTTAATAAGCTTTTTATGTGAAACTGGAAGTTTACTTGGCCGATAATTCGTTCACAAGCTTTCTTTGCTAAAATGAGTGGTTATATGCTTTTCGAAAGTCGACTTGATGTTATTAAGTCATTTTAGCCTTCTTGAGTATGGAAATCACGTTATTGTGATACAATCGGGATTTTAATCCTATACGTGTTAAAAGTGAGGTACATGTGAAATGTTTTAGGCTAGGAGGATAGTACTAATTGCTTGGACCCAGATTTGGTAGCAGACCCAGCATACTGGAACCCAAATTCCTAGGGAGTAGACCTAGAAGTAGGGGCCCTACAAGACGTTGATGAGGGTAAATGTCCACTAACTACGAGAGGCGCCTGGGATACCATGAGTCGTGAGTTATGAGACTCACTTGAGGAGGGCACGAACATGTGAATCTGATTCCTAGAAAGTGATTTATTTCAGATTAAGGATTGAAAACTCCCCGTTTGAGGACTATGCTAGCACAAATGTTTGGAAAAGTCCATGTATTCTTCCAAAAGGCTTTTATTGAGTCCACATGACTTTCCTGCGAATTAGTTGCTTTTATAAGTGCTTAATTTAGTTAAAGTGAGGGGACTTGACTTTTTATGTTTAATCCCACCTTCTTACTAAAAGAACTCTAGTTGGTAACACTAACTCTTTGATGTTAAGTGTTTATTTGTGAACCAAACGGCCTATTATCCTCAATGCCTAGGTCTTAGCAAGGGTCAACTTGCTTTTGGGGTCATGTGTGCTTCATATGTTGATATCAAGTCAGTGTAATTTCTAGCTGTCGCTGCTAGTACACAAGGGTTGTAAGTTAGACAAGGTAAAGGCATTTGTGCGTTGATCGAAGGAGGAGAGGTGATGCCAATTGAATTTTAGGGGTTATTGATGTATTACTGGATACAGATGACTTTCTATGTTTAATATGTGATACTAAATATCAATTTGTATGTGAATGCTGGTTAGAAGTGTTGTATGCAGTTGTTTTGTTTTCATGAGGTTGAGAATCATTCCCTTTCCCAAGTCTAACTACTCTTGAAAGATAGATGGATATCCTTGGTTCATGTAAATTGAGTTGGGACCTTCCATTTGCTTTGAAAAAGAAGTCACACGTACAAATATGTTAGTTCATGAGTCAGTATTGTCAATGATTCATGAGTTCTTGATCATATGTAAGCTACATACATTGGTTCGTGTATTAAACGTTGTATAGTAGTCACTCTAAATGGTCGTGCAGGCCAACCATTTGAATAGTCGGTCGTTTTTGATTGGTTGGAGTTAGTTATTTTTGGGATTAAACCCCAATGGTCTAGATGTATGAATCATTGAGTTGTCTCTTTTATTTCTTTCTTTTAATTAGCTTTATAGTTTGTGTTCTCCGGGCGTGCAGACCATAGAGTTGCTATCTCCTGTGTGTAGCTGTGTAGCTTGTTTAGATATGTCTTTTATATTTTAATTACTACAGGTATCTAATGTAAGGCTTGAAGCCTATGTTTATTTAGTTTTCAGGTGAAACTCTATCTGTTTCTTTTCAAAATTTAAGAAATCGCTAACACTTCTAGTCTTAAGGGTAGGGGTGTTACACAAATAAAAGCATGCTATAACTCAGGGAGACCACTTGTCTCTACGTCATGGTAAACCTACCCTGATATTGGGAGTCGCCTTCCCGCCAACTCGCCTTAATATTTTCACTCTAAGATTTATTATTTTATAAATAGGTTCATTTGTCTCCCAATAACCCCAAACCACCTAGTCAACACTTCACTTAACTTTGCAAACCACTTTTAAAACGTAAATTGCTTAAGTATAAATACTAAATCAGAACCCACGGTATATGTTTAGAATTTCATAAAAGCATGAATCGCGGTTCAAGTTTTTACGCATAGGGTCTTCTTGACACAAAAGGTTGCATAACAATTCATAAACCATCCCAAGGACAATTTATAAGAGCAATCTAGGGAAGTTAGGGCATAAACATTACCTTAAGAACTATAAGTGACCTAGCATGAGCTCGAACATAAGGTATTAGGCCTAAACAACAAAATAAGAAGTCATAACATGGACTATCTTAAGGGAGTCCTTACGCCCAAAAACAATCTTTTTCAACCCAAAAGTCAAGTAAGCGATTAAGGTCACATGAAGATAAATAATACCCTAGATACTGATTTGAAAGAACTCAAGCAACTTTTGAAATCTTATCAACTGAAATAAAGCAATTATTGAAATTGAAATCCATTAGGGTTTAGCAGCAGTTTCAAGTCATTTTGTTTTGCCTAATTACAGAGTCATAACATCACCTGGAAATATCATATTATGGTGTACATGCACAATCTAGAAATTTATTTTTGTTTATTGCAACTTTTATTTTATGAACAATTATAAAAATGGCCTCAAAACTCACATCATCCTACATAGTCAGTTTTAGGTCAAAGTTGTGCAATCTTGGGAATTTTTTTTTTCTAACTAGGTTTAACCCAAAACTTTGTGATTCAAAATTCATAGAAACATATACAAGTTAAAATACATATTTGCATTTGTTCATGATTTTTATACTAGTATATAAACCCAGTTTATTCTTCAAAGTTGTATCTAATGCTGGTATATTTTCTGATCTTGACTAAAACCATATTCCATGCATCAAGTGACCTTATTTAGCCATTAAAATCCATGAAATCAACATTAAACCATCCCCTACATCTAGTAACACTTATAAATTTCTAAAAACCCTAAACAAGCCCACTAGAAACATGAGGGAATGAGAAGTATAGAGGTTTACCTTCTAAGGTTAGAATCGAGGTTCAAGAGAAATAATTTCTCTTTCCAAACAGCTTCACATATGAAACTTAACTCAAAAGAAGATGTTAGGAGATTAATAAAAATATTTAAAATAGTTGAATCAAAAAAATTTCATCAAACTCAAGGGTTTGAACAAAACCCTAATCATGCATCCACATACCAAAGAGAAGAAACAAAGAATAGGAAGAGAGAGGCGTGAAGCTGGTGGAGCTCACTAGGTAAATGGTGGTCATCGGAAGACTCGGGGAGTGGTGGTGGCAGGCGATCAAAGAGGGTGAAGGAGTGAGAGATGGAGTAGAGAGGGAAAGGTACTACATTAGGAAGAGAAAGGGAGGCCAATTGCATTATTACGTGGAAAAAACCTTCAAAATATATTTTATCTTGATGTTTTGGCTACTACATTAAGGGGGAAAGAGAGAGACTTGGGAATGAAATTTTTGGGCGACTTGAGGATTTTAGAGCATTTTTAATATAGCTTCCAAAACACCACAAAATTCAAAATTGATACCTTGAAGTTTGGGGGGAAGGCTTGAGATAAATTCAAAATTTTGTTAGATAAGATTATAATTTTCTTTAGTAAAGCATTGGGTTGGATTAAAAATATGGAAATTTGAGATTGGTCTAAATTTCTAAATTGCACAAAGGCCCTGGCTATAGTTACTCATTACGAGCTCGAGCGACTGATGATAAATTCTCAAAATTCAAAAAATATCACCTTAATTATTCTTCGAGAATCATAAATATTGTTTTATCAGCATTCTACAGTTTACCTCATTGAAAGAAGTTTGATCCTTGAAACATTACAGACGACTCAGTCTTAAACATCTAAATTTTAGGGGTCTTACATTACCTCTTAAGCTTAGTCGATTTCAAGTTCTATTTTCTCTACTTCCTCATCAAGTAGCCTATTTTGGCTTTTTAGAGGTGTAGGAGCTGGTGAGTGAGAGCTTCGAGTAATACACTTGGGAGCACACTGAGAAAGAGCACTTTTTTGGTTTTTAGAAGACATCGCAGCTTCGATAATGGCAATACGTTGAGGGAGGGGAAGAAGTTTCTAAGTTAAGGTTTCAAAAGTTTAGATGGGGCAGAGAAACGAGGTTAAAGGTTTTTGAGTGAGGAATTAAGGGGAGTGAATGTTCATGGGTGGATGAAAAGACATGATACACTTGGAAGGTTTCCAACATGTAAGGAATTGACATGTGTATAACTTTCATAGGCTTTTAGCAGCTGCTAGTTTTGGAAAAAATTTCGAGTCAGTTTTTAGAATTCAATTTCTACTTTGGGAAGAGATATCCCAATTGACAATAGACTATCAATTAGTATTCATTCACCTCAGACTATGGCCATCTTGGTATATGAAATGACTTTCCTTCAAATGCCTTCATATTATCAAGGTTATGAAAGTTTAGTGCCTCGATAGTCATTTTCCTTAGCACAGAAAAATGCTTTAGAGGAGTTGCTCCCCCTCAATTCAAGCAGTGTGGTTAATCATTCCCAATTCCCTTTAAATAAAATAGATTTGATATTCACCAAGGGGTTTGGTAAAGCCAATAGCCAACTGCACATCAATTGGTACAAACTCTAGAAAGATATCATCTTTTTCAATATGATTTCCTATGAAATGATGCCTTACTTTAATACTCTTGGTCCTTGCTAAATAAGACTCTTAGTGATGCTGATAGCATTATCATTATCACAGTTAATAAGAACCTTCTTTTAGTCCAATGCAAATTCTCTACGTTATTGACTAATCCATATGATTTAAGAATAACATGCATAGATAGCAATGTATTCAGCTTCAGCTCTGAATAACGCCACTAAATTCTACTTCTTGGAATGCCATAAGAAAAGTGATTGTTTAAGAAATTGGCATGAAATAGATGCACTCATTATATCAACCTTATAATCTGCGTAGTCAGGATCAGAATATCCTACAAGTTCAACGTAACCACTCCTTCGGTACCACAAGCCAAGGTCCTTGGTTCCAGCAAGGTTCTTAAATATTCTTTCGATGCACTGGAGGCATGATTCCTTGGGAGTCAATTGGAATCTTGTACATAAGCGAACACTAAACATGATGTTAAACCCGCTTGTAGTTAAATCTATAAATGATCAAGTTAGACGTAAGTATATCTTTTCAGGGACTAGCTCACTATTTGAGTCCAATTCAAGTTTGCAATTTTAAGCCATTTGAGTCTTGAGTTGCTTTAAATACTCAAGCTAACATTGCTTTAAAAGCTCATTGACATGCCTTCCTTAGTTAATAAAGAAACCATCTTCACAATTCTTCATGTGTAGTCTAAGAAAGAAATTCAACTCGCCCACCATACTCATCTCAAATTCATTGCTCATAATTTTAGAGAATTGATTACGTAAGGAATCGTTAGTAGCATCAAATAATATATCATTAAAATATATTTACACCAGTAAGAAATCTTTCTCCCTTGCTTTAATAAGCAAGGTATTGTCAATCTGTCTTCTTTTAAAATCATTTCTGAGTAAGAACTTACTAAGCCTTTCGCATCATGCTCTAGGAGCTGGTTTCAATCCATTAAGTGCTTTGTGTAACATGAAAACATGATTAGAATAGTCAAAATTTTCAAAACTAGGGGATTGTTTAACATAAACTTCTTCTTGCAAGTATTCATTTTAAAAAAAGCACATTTCGTATCCATTTTATAGTTGATGCGCATGCATGTTGCAAATGCAAGTAGCATTCTAATAGCCTCTAATCTAGCTCAGAAGCAAAAATGTAATCGTAATCAATTCCTCATATTTGTTACAACCCTTAGCCACTAGTCTAGTCTCATTTCAGACCAGATCAGCGTATTCATCTAGCTTGTTTCTAAGTACATATGTGGTGCCAATTACTGGAGATGCAAGGACCATGCAATTCGTTATGGTTAATTACATTGGTCAGGTTAATTTAGTCGAATTATTCGATATACTTTATATTTTTATGACGTATTATATTTGGTGTCAATAAGTGTTTTCGTTGAAGTATACCCACAAAACAAACATGAAACCTTTCTACTTCCTTTGACTGGAAACCTATGTCTATGATTTGTTACCATGTTCAAGGGCCTTGTATCCCTGGTTACCCATACTTGAACAAGTTTAGATTGGATCTAGTGTGATCCTTGGGAAACATAAGGTTTGTCTGTTGTTTATTCTTCTTAAAGTTAGTTGTGTATCGGTTCCTTGTCTTTGAATAATTAGATGTGCCTTGAGCTGCTTTGACATTCATAAAGAGGCGTCACTTTAGTAAAGAAGTCTTGATGTGATTTCCATTTGTTGCTAGAATCGTATCTAAGAATTTGATTGCTGAAGGACACACTTTGAGATCTATGTAATCGGTTTAAGTTTTCTTGTCCCTTACTGAGTTTTAGAAGAGATTTTTAAAAATCCTTACATTGATCCATGAGCCTTCTAATCTTTCTTTCACCCTTACAGAGCTTAGTCGCATGCTCGAAGTTGAGTATGAAAATAAGCTCATTTTCAGTTTTCAACTTCTGCGGCTTATCCTTGAGAGTTTGAGCCTATTTTTACGAGTCATTACACTTCTTATATAGTTCATCGCATAGTTTTAAAAACTATTTGTTTTCATCCTTTGAAGACTGGCATTTTGTGCAATAATGAGCACATGCATCATGCACACTTTCCATTCAATATTTTAAAAGAACAATTTTATCATTAAGAAATGTAGAAAGATACTCTTCTTTCGCATTTGTACCAATCATAATAATCTCAATTAAACAATCTATAATCATTTCAAAAACCAGAAGTTTGACCTACTGCTTGGATGTTTGTTCAGCGTCAATACCCTAAGGATTAAGATTTCAATTTTAATTCCTTTCTACTCTAGGTTGATAGCTTTTTCGTATTCATTATCACTGCCACTGGAGTCATTGTCACTCTAAGTAGCTATTATGGCCTTTTTGCCTTTTCCTTTGAATTTGCTCTTTTTAACTTTCATTTTTAATGACAAGAAATCTTTCATTATATGTCCTAGTTGGTGATGTATTTCTAAGGCAAACTTGGAATGGAAGACTGATAGAAATAAAGGACTACAATGGCTTACTCAAACTAAAATGGAACTGAATGCAGTAAGCAGTAACAACCTAAACTGAATCAAAGATGGATAAGACTCACCACCAACTATGATTTAGGGCTTGTACCTACGGGAATGGCTAAGGCACAACACCATTCAACAAGTAAGACTTATTGGAACACCACCTGCACTAGCCACAATGCATGATAGGCTAGAGAAAATTTAAGGGGGAAGGAACCAAGCTCTACTTTCATTAATCAATAACTAAGCCTTTACATATGAAGTTTAGGCTTTCAAACCCCAGAGCGACTCCCTCTCTTAGCAACTAAATTGAAGTATGAAGGCCTTAAAAATAGTATGAAAAAAGGTTCAAATGAAATAGCCTTCAAAAACAAAGTTTCTAACCTACCTTTGACACCTTTATTGTTTGCTAATCTCAACTAATAAGGTGTCAAGCTAATACACCATGTAGATTCTCCTAATAATGGTAAAATGGTGCAAGTTGCAGCTCCTTGAGATTTGTCAGGGAAGATGCAAGTGGACAACAGGCTGTGAACCAATGGACTAAAGGAAATTCTCTTAAAACTTGAGTTGGATAATAGCTAATGCAATTTAATTTGATCATGTAATTTTAAGGTCAATTGATACAATATTTTAGACACCTTTGAAGACCTTAAACTTGCAACACAGTTGCCTCATCATGGGGTAAAAGTTTACTCCCAAAAACTAGACATACTGTATTATAAAACTAGGTGGACTTGCTATCTTGAGTTTATCAAGTCGGTTAGCTGTCTAAAATTGTGGGTGCAGCTTTTATCATTTAATAGCTATGGTGTGAGGTAGAAAATGAGCTAAGTTACTCCCACAAAAGAACTGAGTTATTAACTAATCAAGTGGCAGAATGTAGGCTTGAAAGACAAACCTACGCATCTAGCTAGATTTGGCCCTTAGGTGAGTGTTTCCTGGACAATAGTCTATATTGAGTGAGTTGGTGTACATTGAGCTAGGCTAACCATAGAGTGATTTCCATCATCTTGCCTATGTCAAAGAGAATTTGACATCGAATTCTCAAGGGGCTTATTATGCAAATAGGGCTCAAGTCTGTTACAATAAAAGTGGGTGAAATGCCATACTGTCGTAGAAGCTCAATCCTATAGGCATTGTCATTCATTCTTTCCAGGACTTCAAAAGGTCCATGTACTCTTAGACTTAGTTTGATTTTTATTTTAAGAAAGCATCTCTTTTCTCAGGTGTATCTGTATAAGGTCTCCAGGTTAGAAGACCACCTTTATTTTGTGCTTGTTAGCATTAGACTAGTAGTTAGTATTTCTCTTTGAAATCTTCCCTTTCACCTTGTGATGCAACTCCTAAATCTCCTTGACCCTTCTCTTAGCATCCACATTTAGCTTCCCTTTTGAAAGATCTTTAGGAATTAAGGGATCAATGCCTTGAACTACCTTGAATGGGGAAGCAATAGTGGTCATATGAGATGCTCTGTTATACACAAGATCCATATGAGATAGCAAGAGATCCTAGGCTTTAGTATGGTATCGGATCGGCACTCTCAAGAGGACCCCAAGAGCCCTATTTGTAACCTTAGTCTGGGCATTTTTTTGAGGATGACAAGTGGTGCTAAACTTGAGCTTAGTTCCCATCTTCTTCCATAGAGTAAGGAAGAAATGATTGAGGAATTTCGGTATCCCTATCTTATACAATTAATCTTGGGATGTGATAGAGTCTCATAACTTCCTTGAAGTAGAGTTCAAAAATATGAGTGGTATAACTAGTCCTGGTTTAGGCTTTAAAATAAGCCATCTTTAAAAACCTATCCATAACCACCAAGATGGAATCTTTGCCTCTCTGTGTTCTAGACAAGCCCAGCACAAAATCAATGCCCATATTTATCTAAGGGGCTAACGGTAAAGGCAGAGGAGTATAGAGTCCCTAAGGCAGTGAATGACTCTTTGTCACTTAACAGGTAGCACACCTCTTGATAATGCCTTGGACATCCTTGGACATGGTTGGCTAGTAGTAATGCTCCTTTAACATTCTTCTTGTCTTGTTTTCCCTATAATGGTCATCCAAAGCTCCTCCCTACACCTCTTTGGTAAGTAATTCCCCAGTGCCACCTCTGGGAGTAAAGAATCTATTCCCTTTGAATAGATATCCCTTATATAGAAGATGCTGCCCTTCTGGCTTCTGCATTTATTACTCGTATAGCCTCTTGAAATCTTTGTCTTTCTTATACAGTTCCTTAAGATGCCCAAAACCCAATATATATGTTTCAAGCTGGAACAGGAGTAGACATCTCCTAGACAAAGCATCACCTCCTTGATTCAGTTTGCTTGACTTGTGTTTGATGGTGAAGTGAAAGAACTGGAGGTACTCCACCCACTTTGTACGTCTGTTATTGAGCTTTGTGCTATGCTTGGATGTATTTCAAAGCCTCATGATTAGAGTGAAGATTAAACATTTCAGCTACAAGCTAATGGCTCAAATGTTCTCGACAACTGATGATTACATAGAATTCTTTATTACATGTAGAGTACTACCTCTTGGAGTCACAAAAGTTTTCACTAAAGAAGGCCAAGGGTCTATCTTATCGACTTAGGACTCTCCCAATGCCTACTTTGAAGGCATCACTTTCAACCTCAAATATGTTCTCAAACCATTGGAGGGCTATGACAGGAGGATGAGTTCAAATGCATACTAAGCTTTCAAGTACCACTGAAATAAGCTTCCTTTGATCACTTCAGTTAAGCGAAGTTCGTAATGAACCTCTGTTGAATGAAGCTAACCCATGGAAACTCCTTACATGATGGATGCTCTTAGGAACTGGCCAATTCCTAATAGCCTCCACTTGGCTCTCATCCACTTGAATACCTTTAGACATAACTATATGCCCCAAAAAGGTGACCTTATCAGCAAAGAAGGAACACTTCTTCCGATTTCCGTACTACTTTCTTTCTTTGGCACTTGAAACACTTGTCTAGGATGACCTAAATGCTCATCTTCTATTTTGTTGTACATTAGGATATCATCAAAGTATACAAAAATAAATATGCTGATAAAGGGCATGAATACATGATTCAAGAGCCTCATAAAGGTACTAGGTGCATTGGAGAGGCCAAAGGGCAGGACTACCCACTTATAGAGACCATGCTTTGTCTTAAATGTAGCCTTCCAGTCATCACCCTCTCTAATTCTCATCTAGTAGTGGCCGCTCCTTAGATCCACCTTTGAAAACACCTTTGATCTATATAGCACTTAAGCCTAGGAATTAGATGTCTATACTTGATAGTTATCTTATTGATAGTCATATAGTTAACACACATTCTTATACTCCCATCTTTCTTTGGCACAAGCAAAGTTGGCATAGCACAGGGACTAAGGATTTCTCTCACCATTCCCTTGGCCAAATGGTCTTCAACTTGCTTTTGAAGCTACTAAGTATCCGTAGGGTTAATCTTGTTACATGGCTTGTTATGTAGGACAACCCCTAGGATAAGATCATGGTGATATTGAATGAATCTCTTAGGGGGTAGGTCTGATTGTATTTCGTCAGTAAAGACATGCTCAAATTAGTTAAGAATGACCGTAGCCTTATGGTGTTATAGCTGTTTTTCTTCAGGTTTTGGTGTCGACTGAAGTATCCACTCTTTAAATGATTTAAACTCATGCTGAGAAGCCTTGAGGGTTGGCTCCATCAGAGTGAGGAACAAATCAGATTGATTCGAGTTCTTTTGTGGCTAGTGCTGAGGCAGTTATGGAAGGGATAATGGGGATATGGTGATCTTTTTGCCATCCTTTCTAAAGGAGTAAGTATTTAGGTAGCCGTCATGACACCCTTATGTCAAACAGACATGGCCTACCCAACGATATATGGCACACATCCATAGGGATAATGTCACACCACACTTCATCAAAGTAACTCTCACTAATGAAAAACATAACTAGACATCTTGAGTTAACTTAAAGGCCTTTACTTTGATTAAGCCACTAAATGTTGTAAGGGTGTGGGTGCATTATAGTTTGTGGAGTAGGTTTCTCGACTAAGCAAGTAGAAGCTACATTAGAGTAGCTGCCACTGTTAATTACCAAAGAATAGACCTTCTCTTGGATAGTATCTGCCACAAAAAAATTTTGCCCTATGTTCATCCTTAGAACTCTTATGGCTGTTTAGAGCTCTTTTGATCAGCAAAAGCTCTCCCTAATCTGGATCAACAACAATCTCTTACTCTATTTTCTCTTTCCGTAAGCATACTTCCTTTTGTTTCTCGACTTCCTCCTCTTGCATAACGTGGTATTGTACCAAGGTGATGAACTTCCTATTTGAACATTCTAAGGCAATATGTTCTTGGCACTTATAGCACCTTCTATTGGAGTTGCATCCTAGTGGGGGCTTACATTATGGAGTTGGGGGTTCTTGGAGCCACCTAGGAAGAGTTGTGAGTTAGCTTCAAAGTTAACTGCGGGCTCACATTGTTGAAGGGTTGACTTCTAGGGAAAGACTTTGGTAGTTCCTTCTTAATAGGCTTGGCCTTTTTCTGTTGCTCAACTCTGCGAGCCAGAACACACACATCCTCAAAGGTTGTACACTGCTACAAATCTACAACATAGGAGTACCAAGGATGTAGGCCATTTAAACGTCTCACTATGGTATGATCCTTAACTTCTTGCAAATCATACTTGATCAAGAGTTTTTCAAACTCTGTGCTATATTCCTCAAGAACATAGTCCCTTCAGTTAGATTATACAATTGAGCATAGTCAGCTTGCAGGTAAGGACCTGTCCTTGAGCTTGGTCTTCATCTTGGCCAAGGTCTTGAACTTGCTCTTTCTTCTTTTGGCTCTCTTAGCATGCAAATCGGTCCACCAGAGATAAGCATACTTTTTTAGCCTTAAGGCCACTAGTTTAACCCTTTTGCCTTCAAGGATGTTGTTATAGTCAAAGGCTCTCCCTACTATATGCAACTAATTAATAAACTCATTTGTGTCTAACCTTCCTTCAAACTCAGGGATCTCTATCTTGATGTCATGCCTTTGTTCATGATGCCTTCTACTTCTTCTGGGCCTTGGCTCTGAGTCAACTTCACTTGAGTTGCTAAAAGGATTTTCTTGGCCTTTTGATTCACCTTGAATGCCTCAGGTGAGCTATCAGGGTCAGATTACAAAGCCTTCTATTGCTCTTGATAGGTTCCCAAGGTTGCTTTCTTAGATACTCATTTTGCTTCTCCAAATACTCATGGTTATTCATTAAAGCCTCAAACGTTTCCTGCAAAGACAAATTACCACTCATCTCACCTATAGTGTCAATCTGGTTCTTTATAAGTTATTTGTTTAGGCTAAAAGGTTGTGTTTGGGCTAGGTTCTCAAGCTAAGGAGGGTTACCTTGGCTCTAATACTAAATGTGATGTATTTCGAAGGTAAGCCTAGAAAGGAGGAGCAACAGAAATGAAGGAATACAATGGTTCATTCAAATTGGAATGAAACTGAATGAACCAAGTAAGCAATAACAAGATAAAGTAAATCAACGATGTATAAGACTCACACCAACTATAATTTTAGGCCCCTTAGCTAATAGAATGGATAAGTACATCACCATTCGATAACTACGACTGATTAGAACATTATCCACACTGGCTATGGTGTAAGATAAGCTTGAGAGAGTTTGAGGTGGGAAGAGCCAAGCTCTACTTTCATCAATCAACAACTGAGCCACATGTGAACTTTAGTATTTTAAACTAAGCCTCACTTCCTTTCTGAGCAACTAAAATGAAGTGCAAAATAGTAAACAAAAGTTTAAGCGAAATAAGCTTTAAAAGCAAATTTTCTAACAAGCTTTGGCACACCTTTTGTTTGCTAATCTCAACTAATAAGATGTGATAATACACCATCTATGCTCCCCTAATGATTGTCACATGATGCAAGTTATAGCTTTGAACCTTAAGATTTGTCTAGGCAGATGTAAGTGGGCAGTAGGTTATGAACTTCACACCAAATGGAATTGTCTTGAAACTTGAGTTGGATAATAGTTGATGCAATCTGGTTTGGTTCTGTCAAAGTTGACTCCTAAAACCTAGACCTACAGGAGTGTAAAACTAGGATGGACTCGCTATTTTGAGCTAATCTAGTCTATGAGCTGTCCAAAAGTATAGGGGCAACTTTTATCATCCAGTAGTGATGGTGTGACCCAAAAAATGTGCTAAGTTACTAAAAAATAAGCACTGAGGTCTCCACTACTGAAGCGGCAGACTGTGGGTTTAAAAGACAAACCTATACATGCAGCTGGATTTTGACCTTGGCTAAGGGTTTCCTAGACCATAGTATGTATGGATTGGGCTGGAGTAGACTGAGTTGAGCTGACCATGAAATGATCTCCATCAGTTGGCATCAACCAAAGAAGACAGTGGAGCTAGTTTTAAGGCTTCAGGGGAGGACGTTGTACCTTTGTTGCCTTTTGAGGATGATCATCAATAAATCAACTTAAGTCATTTTTTCTTCTTGAGCATTTTGTGGAAGCCTCAGCTTAACATCAGTAGTTCATCCTTTGATGGTAGGGAAATTATGTAACACGCCAAAAATGAACATGCTTCATTGTTTGCAGTTTCTTAAATAATTCTCTTGGTTAGAAGTGATAATCCCAATGATAGGGGTGTTACCGTCGTTCCAAAAAGGACAAGGCTTAAACTAATTGCACTAGAGATATCATAGTTGAGCATAATTCAAGCCCATAAATGTTTACCACCATCCAAAATCATACATGTGTAGACGATACAAACATAAGGCTTATACAACATCGTAGGAAAATCACCATTGTTGTTACAATTCCGGCCACAAGATAACTCAAACTGCATCTCCAAAACCATAAGTGCAATACACCATTACTAATCCAACCAGGTCCCTTCCTCACTTATCATCCTTGGTAGGTTTGCTAGCATAGGGGCGGTTCACTGAGCACTTTCCTAACACAAAACATAGTAAACATTTCGAAATGTGAGTCAAAGCTCAGTACATGCACTCCTGTATTGTTAAATGATCAATGAAACTTTTACTGGGCCCACCTTACAATTCATTTTAGTTTAAAACAAGGAATGAGATGAACGTAAAGTTTTATAGCTAGTTATTATTTGGTAGTAAACCGTTGAGAACTGATACGATCTATAGATAGTGGTACACCTGCGAAGCCAATAAGGGGACCTAGCCTGAGGCCGTGTGGGTAAATTAAGGACGAATGCCTAGAGCTGATAGCTAATGGGGTCACTAGTTATGTGACAAATCATTTATTAAAGTGATTCATTAATGTACTTACCAAAATATTATAATTTTGATAAATACATTTTGATTTCTAAATACACAGGCAATGAACGTACCTGAGATTTTTAATGCAATCTCATTGGATAATGTTTATGCAAAAAAGAAAAACGATAGACTATGCCTTAGTGCCACTGTAGGTATACGTAGTTAGTAAATAATTCTCATTCTCTTAACTGGTGACTTTAATAGAGATGGATTACAAAAGGGCACTCAGACTTCGATGATTAAATATAGCATATGTGACATTGATACGATCTAAAAGTAAATAAATTATGGTAATTTAGTTTAAAGCAAGGTAGGATAATTTAGTGTAAAACTGGATCAAGGCAAACAATTTGGGTTACAAAGCAGAGGCTTAATAGGTGTAATAGTAAATAATTTAAATCTTTCATCCCTTACCTCAAATTGAGACCTCAGACCCCAACATAAAAAGCTTAAGAAGTCCCGTAACACTTTCATTCACAGTGCAAAAAAACAATTGTCACCACACGACCTCTAAAATTGAGCTTAAATAAAACCATGCACAACTCTAATTTATTCCACGCAGTCTGCGAAAATTGGTCATAACTTTGTTCACAAACCTCAAAATTAAGTAATTCGAGAGATCATTGACAGATAGCTCATTGAGCTATGTACCTACCAAAAATCATAATTTCTCAATGCACAAATCAGTAATAGTTTATTCCCAAATTGACCCTTGGTTTGGGTCCGTTTAGAACACTGATACACAAATTTTCAATCTTTAGTTCACATCCAGTCTCCCAAAAAAAAAACCTCCACAAACTTACTTGTATTATCAATCTAAACAATTTCTTTTGGACACTTTTGGAACTTTTCATAATCCCCTAAATTTGACAAAACCCATGTAACATCACTCTTTGAAGTCCACAACCCATCCAACCTCCAATTACCACCTAATTTAATTCAAATAACATATTTGAGTCAAGAATCAAATTAAATCATGCATGATCATAAAATCCTAAGTCATGCTCAATTGAATTCACATCCGAACTCATCTAATCATCCCACACAACATCATACTTACACTTTATGCTAAAGATTGAAATGTCAGGACACAAAACCCAAATCCATCTCCTTTATACATAAACTTGCATGATCACGCATGGATTTAACTTTATCCATGACTTACATATTTTCAAACTTCACCAAACTCAATAAAACATCAACCTAACACTTATTTCTTTCAAATAACATGTTCTATCAACAAATCCAACATAAAAAGCAAAGTTAAACAACATTGGTTTAGGGTTTATACCTCACTTTGAGCTTGAATACTAGAGGATGCAGGTGGTATTTGATGTTGGAGGAGTTACGAGGGGTGGTAGCTAGGGTGGTGGTGGACCGGTGGCCGACGGCTAGCATTGGCAGTAGCAAGTAGAAGCAGGGCTACTATGCATGCAAGGGGAAACTATAACAAAACGAGAATCTGAGTTTGTGGTTGTGTAGATTTTTTTTTCTCGGATTCTCTTGATAATTAGCTAAATTTATACATCCATAAAGTAGGTTATGGTGATTGTAATTAGGGATAAATAGTGTTAATTAGCTAAATCAATTGCATCAAGTTTTGGGCTTTCTAAATTTGGGCCCAAATTGTAACACTCCTAGACCTTAGGGCTAGTGATGTTAACGTTTTCTTACATTCTGGGGCTAAACGGACAATGTTTCGCCCAAAAGTAACCATTCCCAAGGCTTAAAGCCTTACATTAAATCTTTGCAATGAAAAGAAGTATAAAAGGACACTGAAATAAGCTCAACGGCTACACGTTGGAGTTCACAACTCTATGAGCCACTCGCCCGGAAGATACCAAATAATAAAGTTCAATAATAAAAAAGGAAATAAACGATATAACTCGACGAATCACACATCCAGAGTACTGAGGTTTACATCCCAAAATATAACTAACTTCAGCTAAAAAGACAACTGGTTAATAAGATGGTTGGCTCACATGGCTATACAGAGTGACTTCTAAACAATATGCATTAGATAAACTAGAGTACTTCGTTTACGTACATTTACAACTCGAGGGATACATCATATTACACCATTTAACTGATAAATCTACTTCTATTTTGGCACACTTGATACCTTTTTCCAAGCAAGGAGATACTTCACTTGGCATACATAAATCGATTTCTACCTGTCACATCGAAAACCTGGGAAAAGGGGAAATAGAGATGGGATGAGCTACCACACGCTCATTGAGTATTTCACAACTCCTTAAACACCAAAACATTTGCAGGCAATAATGATAAGTAGTAATCACACAACATTTATATATTACTATCATATTAAGCAATCAAATCTCCCCAAGGAAACCATCACCTCTAAACTTCATAACAAGCCACTCAAGCTCGTATCTACACCGTTAATAACCAAACTTCCTTAACAATTAAGCATTTCGGAAAATAAGGAAGCAAAACCACAAACGTAGGGTAAAAAGCTTTTAGACATGCATTTCGAAAATGTAGTGGCTAATTTTGCATTTAAAGAATCGTTCACAATTCAATCTAGCCTCCTCAAGGCTCATATACTTTTTAAGGGTTCCCGAAATACCCACATTGGTAATAATTCAAGCTTTTTTCTCATATATTAGGAAGATATCTTTTCATTCAGGCATAAGATTACATAACGTGATGGCTAGGGGAGATCTACACTCACCCTATGTGAGGTCATCACTCACAACTCACGTTATCCCTAGGGCATACGTAGCATAACATTTGGCAAGAATGCATCTCAGCAAAGTAGCTCTAGCTTCGATATTGTCCTCTGTGGGGGCAACAGCTCACGCATTATCCCGCGTCCAGTCCCCCCTCAAGGTTTTCACACGCGTCATATATCATCAAACATTACCTTTGGGGGAAACAGTTCACGCCTTATCGTGCGTCCTGTTGCCATCGTCAAGGTTTTATCACGCGTCACCCTTGTCAGAGTCTTCTAGGGTTCCCCCTTCTAGGTGTACTCCCTAGGCCTCACCAATTGTCTAGCACTATCTTAGCCATTAAAATGCACTAAATCGTTATAGTTATTAAAAGAAGTCACTGTCACACACAACAATCACCTTCAGGTGAATCACGAATCACTTCTTATTAATAGTTGCTTACACAGTTAAAACAACGCTCGCCTAACAAAATAACCCATATCCCTATTAATGGTTTATGGCTCTTTCATTTTCAATTAGAAACCCTCTTAAGATCGTTGTGAGTCTCCTAACTCGCAATTCAAAACTTAAAGTAACTGGCTAGCATATAACTCAAACAAGGTTTCGTAATTAACACCTTGAGTTGCCCTTTTTTAGTTCGTTTAAATCCTTTTAAACTTAAAGAAAGAGATATAAACATATTAAGGCCTTACATTTTCGAACTCGCTACTAGTTTGCTTTTTAATTTCCTAGACCTATAGACTATTTAGTTGAGCCATTCACTGAGTAGTTCGAAGATTTAGGGTCATTTTAGGCTACAACCATCTTAAGAAGTGAACAGGAAACTAGTGAACATTTAGAAACATTTGAAATTATGAAAACACTCTTTTTGACGACCCTAATAAACAGTTCAAAAGTTCACAAACCATTCACATAGCATCACTTAAACAATTCAAGAAGGAACGGGTGCACAAATAGCACACTCCTATCACTTCGCAATAACAGTTTCAGCAGAATTAATCTAATATCCCAAATACTTCACAATTCACATGATTGCGATTAATATCAAACCCAAGCTCCCTGCACACACAACACCGACTGTAAAAACCTCGAATCACTCAATAGTTTCACCTCAAACTGTCCAACTACCAAGCTTGGTTTAGTGTCATAGCAATTTAATCATTCAATTCACAAAACCAATATCCACAAGCATACTATTCATATGTAATCACCCAAATAGAATTTAAACATATTTAAACTGGTTTTAGCAACAACGTTAGAGCATAATTGCCTCTACAATTCCCGAAATTGACCAATTACCAAAACTATGCGTCAATTCAACATGCATGAACCCCAAAATCACCATCACCACCATTTTTACTAGATTTCAACCTCAAATCCCCCAAATACTAATAACAGTTTCAGAATTAAACTTGAAGTACCTATCATAGTTGAAATTCATTTAAAATTACTAATAGTTAGGAGGGAGAGAAACACCCACCCCGATGCGAAGCTAGAGGACCCGATTAATGGGCTTTTTGGAACGATTTGGATGCTTGAAAACCAGGAATTCGACCTTCCATTGTTGCCATGCCCAAACCCACTCAAATAGGCCCTAAATTTGACTGGATTTCGAATCACTAATTTGATGTTGTGGCTGATGTTTATGCTACGAATTCAGGCCCAGTTTATAGAAGGATTGAAGTAGCTAAAGGTTGGGTTGCATGGCCAAGCTCATACACGCATTTGGTGCCTCAAAACACCGGCCATGTCGACCGCAAACACAGTGGCCACTCTCTAATTTTGCCCAGAATTTGCAGCAGTGGGCTTGTTTGATGTTGCGCAGGTGAAATATGAGGATTTTTAAGTTCGGTACGCGAAAATTTGGTGGGATTCTGGTGCTTGAGTCGTATGGAGACGAGAAGAAGAAGAAGAAACAGAGAGAGATGGGGGCTCCGGGGGGTTGCTTCCTAGAGGAGGAAGAAGAAGAAGCCTGGCGCAATTTGACAAAAATACCCCTCCCTTTTCCCTTTTTTTTTTGTTTCAAGCTTACCCAGCAATTAACACCACTAGTCTAATCTCATACCTCATATTCTAAACCCGAATGGATCATACAATCTCTCATCAATTAATTGTTCCCAAATATATCAAGGTTCGATTTATGAATTAACGAAACTAATTCTAAGGTTGACAATCTGATCGTATTCGGGATTCTGGTCGATTTAGTGCCCGATAATAATTGTTATTAGCACTTATTAAAAATCATTGAAGAATTTTCAAAACTAATAATAACAATAATGTTAGCAGCAATAATATTCCTTTTAATAAAATTGCCACTTAAGCAAGCACATCACTATTAATCTAACTTTACTAAAATAATAAAATGGGATTCGTAATATCAAGAAACAGGCTAGATAGTTTAAATAAAATGCGGGTATCACATTCTTCCCCCTTAGAAGAATTTCGCCCTCAATATTCCAAAGCTTAGTTCAGTTGTACCTAAGATGTGCACACACATGACACAATGTACACAACTCGCACTAAAATCCAAATTCTTGTTTTACAATTAATTGAAAACGAAAAAGAGGCTTATGGTATCTAGTTTCCTCCTTGCCAGTCCTCTTCGAGCAGCTACTCAATCTCTTTAGGCACCGAGGGCAATCGCATAGAAGAGGGGCAAATGAGTTGGCATGGAAAACCAAATTAAGCTTGTTTTAAAAAGGAACATAGACTTTCAATTATCTAGACTCAATCCATGTATTAACAACAACTCTATATATATGCATCGTTATGAATCGGCATCTAAAGATATGACAATTGGGTCATGACATCTCAAGGTCTTATACATGTAGTTTAATTCTAAAACATGAATTCAAGTCACTTTTAGGATCAAAACGGTTAACCTAGAGACTCCAGTAACACATTAGAGTAATAAGGACATCATATAGCATCACTTAGAATCACTTTAGTACAATGGCGTAGAATCAACAACTTAGTATTCTCAAGTCTAGGAATCATAAGCAATTTAAACCCGTTGGATACGTATATAGCAAGCAATTTACAGAAGGAAAGCATATGCAACTGACATTCTTATGGTTATACATCATCCACAACTAACTTTTAGGCCTTTCATTCATGGCAACTTAGACAAAATAAGTCAAAGTCCCATAAAGGGGGTTAACTTAGTTAGGTTCATTCAAAAGTATGAAGATGTCAAATCACTCTAAGGGTAAATCAATCAACCAGGAAGCTACCACATCACACTAAAGTAGCAGAGACATCATATTACATCACATTGACGATGACGGAACTTAAAGTAGCACTCGAAATCATATTGACATCACGTAGAGTCAACAACAGAGCACACAAAGGATTAAGAATCACAGGTAACACGAACTAAAATTACTTGTCGATAGGAACAATTTGAAAGGAAAATGCAATGGCAGGAATGTAAGTCGATGGGTGGTAAAAGTCCAGCATAGGTCTGAACATAAGTCATTCAAGGGAGGTAGATACATTCTTTCTTGGTTACGATAGGTTTTGTACACCAACCGCATGCTTAGCAATGCCTTTATATAGGTTAACTATCATTCCATGGAAGTTCAACTACCAAGGTCGATGAAGAGGGTGGGTTCACCAGGGCATTGCCACCAAGAAACTTGTAGTTTTCGTTGACAAGGAAGTCCACTAAATGTTTGCTTAGAGCTCCTACCTTAATAAGTCGATAGTTATACTTGGCAAAGTGGGCGATTTCCAACTCGTATGAATAGTTAAAAGACAAGCAGACAAGGCAATCACGATAGTTTTGATGGTGGGGAGACTTTCCTTAGGGGCCCTATTTGGAACTGATCGTCTCTGAAGTCCCAGATTCATACAAGTGAATGGTGATGCTCATAGACATGAAAGCGTTGATAATGGGTTCGAAGCATAGTAATGATAACACGTAGAATGGTAGCATGACGACTGAACAACAAGGCATTTAGAATGGAGGTAGGGCCACGTACGATAATCACAATATAGTAAAATAGCAACAGCAATAAGCATAATGGCTAACGTAGTATTACTCTAGAATTTCCTATGAAAAATACCATAGGGCACATGACACTCATCACATACTCTTACACAACATTACATCAATAGCAACGAACCTCAAACGACATTCGATGCCATAATGACAATACATAGGCGTAACAACTCAACATATAAGGTCCAAGCATGGTACATGATAAGCGCTTGACGTTTATATCATTTTAGGGTCATTTTTCCACATTTTTAGGAGAATTATGTCCTTTATGCTATGATTTATACTCTTATTCTCGATTTATGCCTGCGTATAGCTGTTTGATGTATTTTATAGGATTTTAGGCATTTCTACCAAGCATTTGACTCTAGATGACCATATTTGACTAACCACAGATGCCCCTAAGTTGCTATGCCCTTGGAGCAGGAGAAGAATTGAAGAATTGAGTTCCAACATACACCACGCCCTGCCCGTGGTGGATGTCATGGTCTATGGTGGAGTCATAACAGCTGGCCTGTTCATTTTCCCTCATCGTGTGGCTGAGATTGATTTAGTTTTCCTATAAATAGGGTGTCCCTTGGCTGTTGAATGATCATTCCCATCCCATCATTCCATTTTCCATGTCACTCTGCTTAGGATTAGATTAGATTAGAGAGAGAGAGAGAGAGTGAACTGAAGTGAGGATTTGCTAGTTTTAAAATAACCAGTTAAGGAAGAAGTGCTTGATTGATACAGGAATTGGGAGATTGCTAGTTTTGTATAATTCCATGAATATTTATCCATTAGATTAGATACTAGATTAATTTAGTTTAAACACAAAACTTTGATTCACTTAGCATATCTTGAGAGAATATAACCCAATAGAACAACTTAGTCTCAGTGGGATCGACCTTGATGTGCTGCAATGCCACCGTGTGCTTGCAGGCCTATCAGTACACTAGTATGCCATCCAATCAAACATAGAGTATAAGGGCAAGAAAATTCGAATACAAGGTTGTATGGTCGCCGCATCATGCTTTAAGTATATGTGCATGCAGTTTTAACATGAGATCAAGGAATTCATGGAGTACAAATAATGACTCAGAGGTCATACCATGCTACGAATTACAAAAGTTAAACCAT
The DNA here is from genome assembly GCA_017589665.1 of Selenicereus undatus. Taxonomy (NCBI): domain Eukaryota; kingdom Viridiplantae; phylum Streptophyta; class Magnoliopsida; order Caryophyllales; family Cactaceae; genus Selenicereus; species Selenicereus undatus. The sequence continues at coordinate 55,757,544 of JACYFF010031952.1, forward strand.
TTGGCTAATTCAGTCACATGCCAAACCAAACTCAAGTCAAGCAAACACCATGATGTGTATTTACTAGGCAACTTATTCAAAAGACATTTGCATGACCGTGTATAACAAACCTAAGTAACTATATAGGCTTCCACGACCTTTAAATTTTGCATAATGTTATGCTTATGCTTCAAAACACATAGGTTCATGTTAGCATCTCTTGGAGGGACATCTAGATGAGTACACATGCGTACAACCCTCATTTAAAACCTAGGATCAAGGGTATGCGTTGAGGTTTTTTGCAAATTGTTAGGATCTAGCCATCAATATGCTAACAATTGCATTAATGGTCTTACGGGTATACGTTGAGGTTTTGCAACACATTTATCTAAGAAGGTAATTGTAGAGGTCCGAGGAACTCTTAGTACAAATGGGGAGGTTCCACGTTCCACTATGGGGCATTTCGGCTTCTGCACTTGGTGTTAATGCTCAAAGAAGATGCTGGAAGGTTATAGATCGTAGCCCTAGGAGGTAACGAGGTGATGCATGTGTTATAACTATTCCAAAGTCTGTCAGGTTCTTCCTTTTATCTCTGTTATAGGTGTGTCGGGGTTGATATAGCCAGGACACTATCAATCATATGATAAGAATAGCATTCTATGCCCTGATGAGCATAACGCCTAGCCTACTCGTGATTAACAGTGGTTACATGTTGGGATGCAAGGAAGACTCCCTATGTGAATAACAATCCAGATTAAGGCCTCATCTAAGCATTAATGGCACGTATACGAAAGGCTCGAAATAACACTTTGGCAACAATCAGGAAGACTCTATCACAATTTCCCACATTGACATGCGCGTATGCGAAATTCTCACTTAGTTCCCTTAGCAATTGAGAATTCACATAAAAACAGGTATTGTCAAAAAGAACTTTTAGTGAAGAAAAGCAATCTTTTAGTCACTTACTAACAACTTGTCAGTAACACATCAAGCAACAAATGCATCTTAGCATGTAGGTATTCGAAATATCCTATTACACATAGAAATTTACGCTCTTAGAACGAGGCTCGAACATCATTGTAAAGCAAATGCAAGTCTTCAGACGCAACAGTAAGCCCTAACTATATAATTAGAAAAGGTCTTTTAATGTGAGAGAAAAACCTTAACTCACTATTTTGGAAGGATCTTAACTTTCAAAGTCTCTAGGTTTTAAAAGGAGAATAGTTTAACTGCTTCTAAATCTTTCCCTACCAACCATTGAGTGCGTTTGCTCACTCCATTCTGGAGCCCGAGGAGCAAATCGTATTTTAAGGGCAAGAATGAGCTTAGAGTTAAGACTTTTCTAATCATTTGAATTTCAAACCAAGCGTACCTTTAACTTTCGATTTAAATCACTAAGGTGCATATACAAAACAATCATTGATTGAGCTAACACTTAGATCATTCAGAAGAGTACAAGTCATTGGTCGTATACCCTATCAAATGGTTCATTCATTCAATCAATGAGCTCTCCTAAGCCGCACATAGCTAGCTAAACGCACCAACGTTCACACCAAAACCACTCTTGCATGCAAAAGCACGACATATATCACATCATTATAAACGCGTTCCTAGATAACTATATGCAATGCAAGACTCAGGTCACGCCCTGTGGACGCAAGACCTTGCTGTCTTACCATCTGCAACACCCCTAAACCCTAGGGCTAGTGATGTTAACGTTTTCTTAAATTATCGGAGAAACAGACAGAGTTTTGCCTAAAAACTAACCATTTCCCAGGCTTAAAGCCTTACACTAAATCCCTCAACAGCTACACGTCGGACTTCACAACTCTATGAGCCACTCGCCTGGAGTATACCAAATAATAAAGTTCAATAAATAAAAAAGAAAATAAAAGATATAACTCGAAAGATCACACATCCGAAGTACTAGGGTTTACATCCTAAAATATAACCAACTTTAGCTAAAAAGACAACTAGCTAACTAGATGGTTGGCTCACATGGCCATGCAAAGCGACTGCTAAACAATATGCATTAGGTGAAGTAGAGTACTTTGTTTACGTAAATTGACAACTCTAGGGACACATCATATTATACCATTTAACTCATAAGTCTACTTCTATATGTGCACACATGACACCTTTTTCGAAGCAAGGAGATACTCCACTTGGCATACATAAATCGATTTATACCTATCACATCAAAAACCTTAGAAAAGGGGAAATAGAGATGGGATGAGCTACCACATGCTCAGTGAATATTTCTTAACTCGTTAAAAACCAAGACATTTACAGGCAATAATGATAAGTAGCAATCACACAACATTCATATATTACTATCATATTAGGCAATCAAATCTCCCTAAGGAAACCATCACCTCTAAACTTCACATGAAGCCACTGAAGCTCGTATCTACGCCCTTAATAACCAAACTTCCTTAATAACCAAGCACTTCGGAAAATAAGTAAGCAAAACCACAAAGATAGGGTAAAAATCTTTCAGGCACGCATTTCGGAAACGTAGTGACTCATTTTGCATTTAAAGAATTGTTTACATTTCAATCTAGCCTCCTCAAGGCTCATATACTTTTTAAGAGCTCCTCAAATACCCACATTGCTAATAATTCAAACCGTTTTCTCTTATATCAGGAAAATGTCTTTTCATTCAGGCATAAGATTGCATAATGTGCTACCTAGGGGAGATCTATACTCGCCCTATGTGAGGTTGTCACTCACAACTCACGTTATCCCCGGGGTATACGTAGCATAACATTTAGCCAAAATTCGTCGTAGCAGAGTAGCTCTGACTTTGATATTGTGCTCTATGGAGCAACAACTCACGCCTTATCCTGTATCCAATCCCCCCTCAAGGTTTTATCACGTGTAACATATCATCGAACATTACCTTTGGGGGAAATAGCTCACGCCTTATCCTGCATCTAGCTCCCACCCTCAAGGTCTTATCACGTGCCATCCTCTTCAGGGTCTTCTAGGGTTCCCACTTTTGGGCCTACTCCCTAGGCGTGGCCAACTGCCTAGCACTATCTTAGCCATTAAAACGCACTAAACCATTATAGTCATTAAAAGAAGTCACTGTCACACACAGGAAGTCTCACCTTCAAGTGAGTCATGAATCACTTCTTATTAATAGGTGCTTCCATAGTTAAAGCCACGCTCGCCAACCAAAATAAACCACGACCCTATTAATGGTTCATGGTTCTTTAATTTTTAATCAGAAATCCTCTTAAGACCAATTTGAATCTACTAACTCGCAATTCAAAACTTAAAGTAACCGCCTAGCATAGAACTCAAACGAGGTTTCGTAATTAACACCTTCAGTTGTCCTTTTTCAGTTCGTTTAAATCCTTTTAAACTTAAAGAAACAGATATAAACATACTAAAGCCTTGCATTTTCGAACTCGCTACTAGTTTGATTTTTAACTTCCTAGACCTATCGACTATTTAGTTGAGTCACTCACTAAGTAGTTCGACGATTTAGGATCATTTTAGGCTACAAACATCTTAACAAGCGAACATGCAACTGGTGAACATTTAGAAACATTTGAAATAATGAAAGCACACTTTTTAATGACTCTTTTAGATATTTCTAAACATCACAAACCATTCACATAGCATCACTTAAACAATTCAAGAAGGAAGGGGTGTACAATTAGCATATTCATATCACTTCGCAGGAATAGTTTGAGCAGAATCAATCTAATATCCCAAATACTTCGCAATTCACACAATTGCGATTAATATCAAACCCAAGCTCCTCCTCACAAAACACCGACTGCAAAAAACTCAAATCACTCAATAGTTCCACCTCAAGCCGCCCAACTACCAAGCTTGGTTCAGTGTCATAGCAATTTAATAATTCAATTGACAAAACCAATATCCACAAGTATAGTATTCAGATGTAATCAACCAAATAGAATTTAAACAAATTTAAATTGATTTTAGCAACAACGTTAGAGCATAATCAGCCTACTCTACAATTCCCCAAATTGACCAATTAGCAAAACTATGCGTCAATTCAACATGCATGAACCCCAAATCAACATCTTCATAATTTTTATTAGATTTCAACCTCAAGACCTCCAATTACTGATAACAATTTCAGAATTAAAATTGAACTACCTATAATCGTTAAAATCCGTTTGAAATTACTAGTAATTAGGAGGAAGATAAACACCGACCTTGATTCTAAGGTAGAGGACTTGATTAATGAGCTTTTGGGAGCGATTTGGACGCTTGGAAACCAGGCATTTGATCTCCGGTACTGCTATGCCCAAACCCACGTGAACAGACCTCAAATTTGATTGGATTTTGACTCAGTGATTCGATGTTGTCGCCGATGCTTGTGCAGCGTCCTCAGCCCCAGTTTATAGAAGGATTGAACTAGATAAAAGTTGGGTTTCATGGCCAAGCCCGGGCATGCGTTCGGTGCCTTAAAATGCCACCCAAATCAAATACAAATGCAGTGATTTCTTTCAAATTTTGCACAAAATTTGCAACGGTGGGCTAGTTCAATGTTGGCGAGGTGAAATCTGAGGATTTTTGAGCTAGATAAGGCAAAAATTGGTGGGATTCAGGTGCGTGAGCCATGTGGAAAGGAGAAGAAGAAGAAGAAGAAAGAGAGAGAGACGGGGAATCTAGGGGGGTTGCATGCTAGAGGAGGAAGAAGAAGAAGCCTGACACGATTTGACAAAAACACCCCTCTCTTTTCCCCCTTTTTTTGGTTTCAAGCTTGCCCAACAATTAACACCGCTAGTCTAATCTCATACCTTATATTCTAAACCCAAATCGATAATACAATCTCTCGTCGATTAATCGATTCCAAATATATCAAGGTTCGATTTAGTAATTAACAAAACTAATTCTAAGGTTGACAATGTACTTGTATTCTAGATTCTACTCGATTTAGTACCCGATAATAATTCTTATTAACACTTATTAAAAATCATTGAAGAATTTTCAAAACTAATAATAACAATAATAATAGCAAAAATAATATTCTCTTTAATAAAATTATCACTTAAGCAAGCACATCGATATTAATCTAACTTAACTAAAATAATAAAATATGATTAGTAATATCAAGAAACCGGCTAGATAGTTTAAATAAAATGCGTGTATTACATAAATGAATTGGGCGTAAAATTAGAACACTCTGTTGCAATAACGTTTTTGCATAGTTTGCAAATTTTTTTTTGATGTTATGGAAAAATAATATAATCACTTAAATTATAATTATCGAGGCCTACTATCGATTTTTCTGAAATTTAATAATAACAAAAACTTGAATTGCAAAGTGAGGGCCCAAATGAATTTTTTCTAATTGGAATGATTAAAAGTGATAATTAAATGTGACAAAATTAATAAAATGGATTAATTAAACAAATAAATATGATTTTGGATTGGGCTGTTATAACGTTCCCCCTTTGAAGAGTTTTATCCTCGAATATTATGAACTTTGTTAAAACATGCAAGATTACCTTAAATAGGAGCGGGTACGTGGCTTTCAGTTTATTCTCAGCTTCCCAAATGGCCTCTGAGGAGGTATGATTTGTCCAGAGCACTTTAACTAGGGTTATCTGCTTATTACGTAGCTGGTTAATCATGTGATCTAGTTTCTGGACTGGTTGTTCTTCATACACTAGATCCTCAGTAACCTTAATGGGCTCCATTATGATCACATGGTCAGGATCTAGAATGTACTTCCTGAGTTGTGAGACATGAAACACGTTATTTACGTATTCGATTTCCAGAGGCAGATCCAGTCGGTAAGCCATACGATTTAACTTTTCAATAATTTCATATGGCCCAATATATATGGGGCTCAGTTTGCCTCGTAATCCAAATCTTTTGATACCCTTAGTTGGCAAAACCTTCAGAAAGACCTTATCGCCTACTTGAAACTTCAGAAGCCTTATACTTTTATCAGCGTAACTCTTTTGTCGGCTCTGGACAACATGAATATGCTCTCGAATATTCCTTATTATTTCAGTGGTTTCTTGAATCAGTTCTAGGCCTAAAGTCAATGCCTCATCCAAGTCACTATACCACAAAGGGGTTCTGCATTTCCATCCATATAGAGCCTCAAACGAGGCCATTTTAATGATGGACTGGTAGCTATTGTTATAAGAAAATTCCACCAATGGAAAGTCATCTTCCGACTTTCCTTAGAACTCCAACACACAAGCTCTTGACATGTCTTCTAAAATTTGATTCACTGTTCTAGTTTTCCCATCTGTTTTAGGATGGTAAGAGTTGCTAAGATTTAATTTGGTTCCAAAGGCTGTTTGTAGTGCTTACTAAAAAAGGGCTTGAAATCTCTTGTCTCTATCAAACATTATATTTGATGGAATCCCATGCAATTGTAGTATCTCCGTAACAGACAGCTAGGCTAGTCTTTCAACTGCCGAAGTATCCCGAATTGTCATGAAATATGCAGATTTAGTGAGTGGATCAACTAATACCAAGATGGCATTCTTCTTTGAAGCAGAAAGAGGTAACCCCATGATGAAATCCATTGAGATAGAGCCCTACTTCCAAATGGGAATTTCTAAAGGTCATAGTTCACCTATGGGGCGCTGATGCGTAGTTTAACCTTTTGGCAAATAAGACACTTGTGTACATACTTTGCGATTTCTTTCTTCATGTTATTCCACTATAAATATTACCTTAACTCTCTATACATCTTGGTGCCTCTTGGATGCACCGATATTAGGTGTTGTGAGCCTCCTCTAAGATCTTTTTGCATAGTTCCTCTTTTCTGGGTACACACAGGCGATTATGAAATCGCAAGGCCCTATCTGCGTGTACTATAAGCCCATATGACTTCTCTTTCTTAAGATTTTTCTTTATCCTTTGGAGTTCAAGATCATTTTCTTAGGTCAGCCGAATTTTCTCTATTATGGAAGGGTGTAAGGTAAGTGCTGATAATTGAATAGTTGCTTGCCCATAGGACATTAATTGAATACGCAAGTTCTCAAGCTCTCTCAAGAGGTTTAATTACGTAATCACTATAGTGTTGAAGCTATGTTTTGTCTTCCTACTCATGGCGTCTATCACAATATTTGCTTTTCCTAGGTGATATTGAATCTGCAAGTCATAATCTTTAAGTAATTCTATCCAACACCTTTGTCTCATATTGAGCTCTTTTAAAGTGAAGATATACTTCAAGTTTTAATGGTTCGTAAAGATCTTATAGGGTACGCCATATAAGTAATGTCTCCAAATTTTCAACGTAGCTCCAAATTATGGGTGGAGTAATTATTCTTATAAGGCTTGAGTTGTCAGGAGGCATAAGCTACCACTTTATCTTCTTGCATCAAGATGCACCCTAAGCCATTTCTCGATGCATCATGGTAGATGGTGTACTCTTTGCCTTCCGCTGGTAAAGTTAGGATTGGGACGGTAGTTAATCGCCGCTTCAACTTTTACACGGAACAATTCAATCACTTGTATAAAACCAACATATAAGATAAGCATAGCCAACAAATGCAACTAACAATATTATCAAACAGAACCCAAGGCTTCATTATATCATTTCATAACTTTTTGCTCACATACATAACTACTTATTTACATACATGATCAACAAAGAATATGATAACTACTTGACTAACTAATGTCATTCCTTACACCTACCCTAAACAAAAATACTAACTTGCCCTAAGACACCAAATCCACCACATGCCCAAAAAAGAGATGGATATAGTCATCACAGTCGGAAGGATATCTAACCGACTATATACACTACTATATGCTACACAAATTGCTTCTATCTGATAGATCATACTATATACATGACATCTCAGAAAGAACCTAATGAAAGTTAACACCTAATCAGTCTAACAATCCCTAGATAGATTGTCATTCAGGTCAGACTCATCCTCATGCTCCTCATCTGAGTCAAAACTGTTGTCTGTTGCCACTGGCTCTGCATCATCAACAATTTGATCGACCTGTTGCTCCCCCAACTCCAAATCCTCCTCTGGATCGTCCTCTACCTCTAAGTGGTCCTTGAGATCCCCTATGAGCTCATCATAGGAGATAATCAATACTACCTCTGGCAAATTAGGGAGATCCATGACCACATGAGCCTCCCCTCGATCCCGATGGTACTGGCCTATTGGGTATTGGAGGAGTTCTCCGTCCAGACGGTGATAGTGGTCCCTAAGCTGGCGTAGGTGATGTAGGTGGGGGAGGTGCCGGGTGTAAAGGAAAAACATGCTGCAAGGTCTCCATGGTGATCCATATATGCTCGAACTCCTCTCTAAGTAGCAACTCAGAAGTTATGGTAGCCCAGGCCCCCTATATCTGAAACATAGGATCATCCCACCCCTGGGCTCCTATCATCACGAAATCGTGATAACGGATCCTAAACGCAACCTACGAGGCAACCATAAGTAAGGAACATAGCAATCTACTTGCACAAACCGTAATAATATGAAATTCAAGAAATGGGTCCTACGCATGAGTTATCGTGCTGGCTTGTAACAGTGAGTTATGGGTTGCTACAGATGTACCAAGCATCATGTTAGCTACATAAGGGTCCATTTAACATAGAAAGACATAAATGAGGAACATGTTAAAACTACACAAATGTTGCTATTATCGAAATTTTCTAACACTACAACAATAGTCCTTACTAACTACCCGTCTCACCCTCCTATATCTGCCCTCAATTTTCCATATCCCATCAAGGAAATAAAACCTAGATCTACTACCAAATCTATAACACTCTAAAATGAACATGCTTCACTATTTTAGTTTCTTAAATAATTCTCTTGATTAGAAGTTATAATCTCAATGGTCAGGTGTTAACGTCGTCCCAAAAAGGACAAGGCCTAAAGCAATTACATTAGAGATATTATAATTAAGCATAATTCATGCGCATAAGTGTTCAACACCATCGAAAATCATACCTGTGTAGATGATAACAAACATATGGCTTATTCATCATATTAGGCAAATCACCATTGTTGTTATAATTCTACCGACAAGATAACTCAAACTACATCTCCAAAAACATAAGTGCAATACACCATTGCTAATCTGACCAGGTTCCCTTGCTCACATATCATCCTCAGTAGTTTTGCAAGTATAGGGGTGGTTCACTAAGCACTTACCTAAAACAAAACATAGCAAACATGTTGAAATGTGACTCGAAGCTCAATACACGCACTGTTATATTGTTAAATGATCAATGAAACATTGATTGAGCCCACTTTGGACTTCATTTTAATTTAAAATAGGGAATGAGATGAATGTAAAACTGCATTGCTAGTTATTATCTAGTAGTGAACCCTTGAGAACTGATAGGATCTGTAGACAGGTATGCACCTGCCAATCTGATCAGGGGGCCTGGCTTGAAGCTGTGCAGGTAACTGAACCTAAAGCTGATAGCTGATGGGGTTACTAGTTGTGTGACAAATCACTTATTGAACAGATTCATTGATATACTTACCAAAATATTATAATTTTGATAAATATTTTCTAATTTATAAAGATACAGGCAATAAACGTACCTAGGATTTTAATGCAATCTCTCTAGATATTTATACACAAAAGAAAAATGATAGACAAGGCCTCGATTGTATTTCAGAAATGCCATTGTAGATATATGTAGTTAGTAAATAATTCTCATTCTCAAAACTGGTGACTTTAATAGAAGTGGATTACAAAGGGGCAATCAAACTTTAATGAGTAAATATAAGATAGGTTACATTGACATGATACAAAAGCAAATAATTTTTGGTGATTTAGTTTAAACCAAGGCAAGACAATTTAGAGTAAAAATCAATCAAGGCAACCAATTTGCGTTATAAAGTAGAGGGTTAATAAGTGTAATGGCAAAGAATTCATATCTTTGACTCCCGACGTCAAATTGAGACCTCAAACCGCAATATTAAAAGTGTAAGAAGTCCAGCAAAAATTTCTTTCATAGTGAAAAACACAGTTACCACCATACGACCTCTAAAATTGAGCTTAAACAAAACCATGCACAACTCCAATTTATTCTGCGCAGTCTCTGTAATTTGGTCATAACTTTATCCAAAAAACTCAAAAGTAATTCTAGAGACCATTGAAAGATAACACATTGAGCTATCTACCCACAGAAAATCGTAATTTTTTAGCGCACCAATCAATACCACTTTATTCCCAAAGTGACCTCTGTTTTTGGTCTATTTACAGTCCTGATGCACATATTTTCAATCTTTTCTTCACACCAACTCTAAAAAAAAAAACTCCCATAAACTTGAATTATCATTCTAAACAATTTCTTTTGCTCACTTTTGGGACTTTTCATAATCTACTAAATTCGACAAAACTCATGTAACATCATTTGTTTAAGTCCATAACCCATCCAACCTCCAATTACCAACTAATTCAATTCAAATAACATATTTGATTCGAGAATCAAATTAAATCATGCATGATCATAAAACCGTAAATCATGCTCAATGAAATTTTACATCCTAACTCATCCAAAATCATCTCACACAACATCATACTGACATCTTATGCTAAAGATTGAAAGTTTAGAACACAAAACCCAAATCCATCTCGTTCATACATAAACTTGCATGATCATGCATGGATTTAGCTTTATCCATGACTTACATACTTCCATACTTCACCAAACACAACAAAACATCAATCTAACACTTTTTTTTTTTATCAAAATACATGATCCATTAACAAATCCAACATAAAAACCAAACTTAAACAAGATTGGGTTAGGGTTTATACCTCACTTTGAGCTTGAATACTAGAGGATGGAGGTGGTGTTTGATGTTAGAGGAGCTCGGAAGGGTGGCAGCAGAAGTACAGCAGGCAGAAGCAGGGCTGCTATGCAGGGAGGGGAAAAGGAGAACAAAAAAAAAAGAGAATTTGAGTTTGTGGTTGTCTCAATTTTTTTTTTCTTGGCTTCTCTTGTATAATTGGCTAAATTTATACGATAGAGTAGCTTTTATAGTAATTGTAATTAGGCATATAGGGTGTTAATTAGGTAAATCAATTGCATCAACTTTTGAGCTTTCTAAATTTTGGCCCGGTTTGAAATTAAAACACTCCGTTTTGATAAAGTTTTTGCATAGTTCATAATTAATTTTTTTTATGATGTTATGGAAAAATAATGTAATAACTTAAATCATAATTATCGAGATCTAATATCGATTTTCCTAAAATTTTACAATAACAAAAACACGGATTGCAAAGTGAGGGCTCAAATGAATTTTTCCCAATCGAAATGATTAAAAGAGACAATTAAATGTGATGAAATTAATAACTTGGATTCATTAAATAAACATTATTTAGGGTCGAGCTGTTATAAATTTAGTCACATTGACTTTCAGGGTCCTTGACTATACTTTTCAATGCTACCATCTATTAGTGGTTTCTTCTTGCTCTTCCTAGAGGTGAATCTCATAAGTAAGGATTTTCTAACTAATTGCTCCAACTTCAAGGTCTTTAGGTTCTGAGCCTCTTTAATGGTCGTAACCTCGGTTTCTTGGCTCCTTGGGAGACTTCTTAGCAACTTCCACACCATCTATTTATTTAAGTAGACGTTTCCAAGAGACTTAAGGTTGTTGATGATGTTATTGAATCTGATGTACATCTCCTTTATACCTTCATTTCATAGCATCTTGAAAGATCATACTATTGTACATAGATGCTTATGTTTGATTCACACACTTAACTTGTGCCTTCGTATGTGATAACTAAAGTGTCCTACACTTTAGTGGCTATTTCATAAGAAAAAATTCTATTAGACTCATTAGCATCAAAGGCATAGTATACAGCATTAAGTTCCTTATAATTCTTTTGCACTCTCTCATGCTTTTAGGGTGTATTGATCAATGGCCTTTTCCAGCTATTTAGTGCCAATAGTTTGCATGATTTGGATCCAAGACCCTTATATTATCTTTTATAACTCATGGTCTTGATCCATCCGCCAGATATGCGTATGTCTCTTTTAATGAGTAAAGTTGGATCCAAAAAAGTAAAGGAGATTTGGATATAGATCTGCCTTGACTTGTCTCAACCATTTCTAGGGAAGACATTGGTCTTGACTCACTTGACGGTTTTGTAACAAGAGGTGAGAGAAGCTCTGATACAAATTGTTGTTCATAAGTAAGCTTAATCACCCAAGAGGGAGGTGAATAGGGTGATCACAAATATTTGCAAATGTAAACTTAATCACAAAATATAATAAATAACAACAAACTGAAGGATGCTGAATAACAAAGTTAATGCCACTGGGGAAACAGACCAAGGAAGTTTAGCAGTACGATAGTAATGGATAAAGTCAAGCACATGGAATTTATTCATGAGGTTCACCCATATAATTGGGTTGCATCCCTCCCTAAGGAACCTTCCTTTAGATTCAACCCCTTGCACTAATTTGCTATAATTGTTCACCCAAGGACCTTGATTACGACACACCCTGCAAGACCTCCCTTTAACCGAGTTGTCTTGAGTCCTTATTTTTGGAAGATGGCACTTCTAATTAATCCTCTTTTTAACAAGTAGGATTCTCACACCCCTCTTACCTCATAAGGAATCTAAAATGTGGATACGAAGTTCATAAAGATTTGAAATCGATCACCAAGAGCACATTAACACTTGGGATAGGATTTAAACTCTTTGTTCTTGTGTGTTGTATACTCTATATTTTTAGCTATGATCTCTATTTATAGGTAATGATGATGTGACCGTTCAAGGATGCTGAATATCTAGCCAATGCATGTTTTAAAATAATTGATTAGATGCTATTTTCTACATGCTTTTAATTGGTTCAAGGGCCTTAATTTTTTTACATTTGTTTAGTTAGTTCTTGGTGCCTATATAACAAAGAGCTGGTTCTTTAGCCGTGATTTACTGTCTCAGCCATTGTATTCATCTTCTGCTAAGGTAGAAACCATTTTTTCAAGCTTCAATGTTGACATTCTTTAATTCTAGTATGGTTTACTGCAACTGTCCCTTCTATGAAAAAATGTTTTTAGTCTTTCCTTATTTTGGATGTAGTTGAATCTGCCTTACAAGCACCCTAAATGGTACCGGTTATTTTATATCAAAAACACAGTTAATCTTACTTCTTGAACATTATACAATTAAGTAGTTAAGAAGATAACCTAATTAATTAAATTGTAGATAATTTAACTAATCTAGATTAACATATTGTTGTAATTTATAGCCCATTAAATGATAAAATGGATAGTAAATTTCAAGCATATGATGAACAAATTTTGTACATAAAAAATTATGCTATGTTTCCACAACATGGAATTGCTCTATATCATGAAATTGCATATTTATGCACAATTTGAATTTCATCGAACAAATAGGCAAATTCTAGATTTAGAAAATTAATCAAAATATCAATTTAATAATCATTTTAAGATCAATTCAAGTTACACCAATTTTATGGCTCCGACAATGGTCCATTTCCAAGAAGCTAGTCAAGGTCGTTGGTGGTAGGAGTTCATAGTTGAACTCCAGCTTAGAACCTCTAGGTAGTCAGATGTCGAATAATCTTGTTAATCATATTATTACAAGCAATGAAGCACATAGATAGGATTGAAGTATGTGTGAAAACACAATCTAATGACCTTTAATCTATATGTCAAATGTTCCTGGAAATCAAAGCATTCCAAGCACCATACCATATTAAGGTGATCCTTCAGAAGTTACAGCTCAAAATTAAGATCCCTAAAGAAAATAAATACTCTCAACCCAATCTCTTTTCTAAAAGCTTGAAGCCACCAAAATGTAATTTTAATGGAAAGACTCTAAATCACCACTCTAGAAAAGGGGTAAAGATTAAGATCTTTTTGAGAGATAAGATAACCTTTAGCCTTTGAATTCATTCATTCATCAAATTTGATAATACATTGGGGGAATGGGTCTATATGTAAATACTCAAAGCGATGAAAATTAGCTAGTACATTAGTGGGACAAGTGGACCAATGAGATTGCTAGAAATTATGTAAGGAACTAAATAAAAAATCTAAGCATAATGAAAATTTTCATGAGCTAGATTTCATGAGCTAGAATTTCCATGATTTCTCTCCTATCATTTGGGACAACTCTAAGAGTTGTACTCATCTAATGGGAGTGTTGCCACCAGACGCTTCTTACGTGGTGGGTGTAGATATACTATATATGTGAAAAGTCCAATATCTACAGTTGTGTTTTCCCTAAATTGAATCAATACCCCAATTTCTCTAAAACAAAGTTTTGTGCACATTCCACATAATCTTGACATTTCTCTCCCAAATGGAACCCAACCCCAATTTTTAGCTCATTAGATAAAATAGACATATTATGAAGGTAAATAAATAGGACTTACATCAATCAGCAGCCCTTACACTAAAATGAAAATTCAAACAAAATTCAACAAAGAATGGGATAAAGGCTTACATTGGCGCAACAGGCTTTTTGCCTCCTTAGGGAATTGAACTCTAAGTATGTACTAGAAATATTTACATATCCCAAAAGTGCATTCAAATATCTTCCAATGAGTCATAATAATCTATTAATTTCAATCTCATGTACTTGGTTAAACACCATGATAAATTATGGCTATGCGTTGGATCTTGGTGTTATGTGACTTTTGGGTAAATGAGATCATTTCCATATGTTGATGTAAGGTCAAAGGGGCTTTGATATGTATCAAGATGGTACTATCAATTGCCAACTCAACACCAAATCCATATATATACACAACCCAAACAAAAGGGCCATACTCCTTATGTACAATGACATCAATCCCTTAGCCAGTCCACATACCAAAGCCATCACAATCACCCATAAGACTACCCACGACAAATATGTATGATGCTCCACTAGCATGGCTTAAGAATAGGAAAATGTCTATGGAAAAGAGATGAATAAAAAGATCACAACAGGGACAGACACAAGAATAAAGGGATCATAATAACAACCTACTTAAACCCAAACGACCTAGCAAAGGAGGTGAACACGTAATACAATGGTAGGTTATTGGCTATGCAGCCTGAAAAAGTTAGGAGATGACTTTATCTTATCATCAAACATGCACATGCTAATATTGCTTTTAATAAGAGTTTAGGAAAGTGCAATTATTAGTCCAAATAAGGCTCAAATTCACATGGGATATCGACTATGGTATCATGTACCTCATAAAAGGAAGCACATGTACCAACATTAGTGTTAAAGGTTCTTAAGGGCAAGATAGTTATCAATCAAGTCAAGTGATCAAAATAAGAGATAGTTCATAAAACCTTCACACGCATGTTCACACTAAGAGGGGCTATATATCGAAAGTTAATCAAACCTATCAAAGCTACCATGTCTGGAGGATCATTAGCGAGAGTTTATTTTTTTTCCCATTTTATTGTTTTTTTTGTAGAAAACTTAAATCTAAACAAAATCCTAAACATGCTACCCAAACAACTTATATGCAATGCTAATGTAATAATACATACAAGATCATGGTATGCAAAAGATGCCTGACTCAAGATGCTAGCATGCAGAGAATCCCTCCCCTATGCTTAGACAAGACATTGCCCTCAGAGTAAACAAACCTTGGGTTGCGTCCCAAGAAGGGCTTCTTGAAGATTTATAGCTAGACCAAGTGGTTGTCATCCATTAGAGAGGTGGACAAACAATGGAAAAGGAACTCTATCACATACGTCCTTCCCTTGTCATGGATCTTAAAATTTAACTTTTTCATATAAAGAACGTCAATAACTAGAAGAGATAGAGGTCCTTCTTAAGAAGTAAATACTTTGAAGTAGCTTTGCTACATAGACAATCATCTTGGGGTGGATGTCATTAGATAAGTCCCCATGAGAATGTCCACTGTTGACTTGTGAATCAAGATATCAGTTAACATCCCTCAATGTGGAAAACAAAGTAACACTTGGTCAAACCTACAATAATTATTTAAATAATCCTCATCAAGGGCTTAAGCCCTTAAGAATTAATGTTAGGTGGTAAGTTTTCCATCGATTCCACTTTCACACCTTCAAACTAATTGTTATTAAAAGACTTACAATCAAGCAGAAGAGAATCATTTAGTCACATATCAATTGGCTTCCATATCTCATCAGAAGCTACCACATCGCATCCATAACAAGCAAAACTACAGGGAAAAGGCACACTATCCTTAAACAAACCAACTCTGCGTGGTGCTAACCTACATTAATGGGCATCTTGCACTCGTTGACATTCATCTTACACCTTGCAGTGCCCAAGAAATGCCTCCAAAGATTGATTTAGGTGCGGGCATCCTTAATGACACCTAAGCTCACAAAGTTCATAGGCACACAAAAATAACCGCTTTGATGGGAACATCCTCCAAAGTACCCTTTAGTACGCAAAGGTACTTCAGATGATAGTCTCGCTAAATGAGGTAAAATGGAGGTAGGTCTTAATTAACCTAGGCCAAGTCTCTTGCAAAGTATTTATGACATTAAACTAAAACTTGAATTAAAGTCACACAAAACCCATCAATGTTAACATTCCCAATTAAGGGATGGAGAAACTACTGGGCCTTTAAGCTTTATAACAAGCTTATGTAGGACCACGACACTGCACGCCTCAGTTAAAGCCATAGTCTCATGCACAATAATTTTCCGCTTTTAAAGATGATTTCTTTCAAAAAGTTAGCATATAAGGCATTTGAGTCAAATCCTCAATGAAAAGAATGTTCATATTCAACTTTTTAAGCACATCAAGAAACTTCCCAAGTTAAGCACCAAGTTTGGCCGTAGAAAATCTTTGTAAGTGTTCGAACCAAAAATGTGCTATTTGTAAGGTACTTTTTCACCAGTTTTATGCTCGCTTTAATAATATTTTTAAGGTTTTTAACTAATTTTATTTTATTTTGCTGATTTTTAATAAAAGTGGAAAAAGGGTCAAAAATGCGAGGAAATTGGGTAAAATGGCGGAAATTGAAAAAACCGGTATGGATTTCAAGGAAAAAACCAGACCGGTCCAGCATTAAACCGGACCGGCCTGGTTAAAAAAAAACCGGTTCAGCGTTTAAAGAGTTTCCCCCACCCCCCGTCTGCGCGTCTTCTTCTTCTTCGTTTCCCCCGAACTCAGACCCCTGCAATTGCTTCGAACCCCATCGCCCATCTCGCTCCTCTCTTTTTCTACCTCGTCATCTGTCTCTCTCTTCCAGCACATCACTCCAACCCCCAGAAATCCTCAGCCCACCGAATCCCCAAAACCAGAAACCCCCAAAACCCCGAAACCTAGAAAATCCCCAACCCATAGTTTCACCTCCACCTTCGAAACTCAACCCACCACCGCAATTCACGCTACACCAGGACACGTCTGCCACCTTTGCTAGCTTCATCATCACCATCCACGACATCACCACATCGAAGGGCTGGAGATCAAGAAGGTTCGAGTATAAAGAGGACTTGGAGGTCGCCATTGAAAGGTTCGAGTAGTAGGTAATTTAGAGTAGCAATTTAGGGTTAGCTTAGGTTTAAATTATGTTTTTAGGTTTAGATTTAGTTTAATTTCGCTTTTCATTTGAATTTGGTATTTGATTTTCAGAAAACTTCGGATTAGGATTTAGTTCATTTTAGGGTTTCGATTTATGTTCGTTTTCAACAGTTAATTCCATGTGATTAAGCTTTGATTTCGAAGTTTCATTCATGAATTGCAACGATTTCTGGGAATGTTGAGTTATTTTGTTTTACCCCTTCCCCTGATTTTGCTCTGTTCTGTTTCGGTGTTAATGGTGATATTGCCATTAATGGACGGCTGAGCTGCAAAGCAAGGAAGTCAGTGGTTGAGTAGTTTTGGTTTATTCCCCCTCCCTTGGTTCGAGTTCTGCTAGAGGCAAGGAGAGGATGCTTGAAGCTTGGACACGGTTTGTTTTCGGATCCCCTACTACTCAGTTTCCTGATCGGTTTAGGCCGAAGTCATTTTAGTTTCAGAATTCTTAGGTTCAACTTCAGTATGTTTCTCAGTTCTTCATTCTAGCCTTTGAATGTGGTTTGATTAAGCAGTGTGGTAGACTTCGAAGCTGGTGTGGTTCGAACATGTAGATAAGCAGATTTATTGCTCTTGGTTAACTGATTTTGCTTGCTACTGCTTCTGGTTTTGGTGTGGTTGATAAACAACAGCTTGTTTAGCATAACTTAATTGCTTGATGGTCGATTTATGCTTGCATATTGGATAAATGCTAACGGTTGATTTTAGGCCATTTAGATTACTCTTGCTCATTGAAACAGTTAAGAGAATAAATGATGTGGTTAGTAGCTAGGTTTTAAATCATGCTTAATTCCATCTTAGTTTGGTTTAATTTGGATAATCAATACAAGGTTTAGTTTAGGTCTAGATTGTTTAGGTCGTTTAAATTCTCAGTTAAAAGCAGTGTAATTAGTTTAGTCGAATTAGGTTATTAGATTGCCTTAAATAAATCCATTTAGTTTAGTCAATCAGTTAATGACCATAAAATTTCACGTCTTCCCTGAGGACCGACCCTTAAGTACTATGACTGACAATCAGGTGCTTGAGGTTTTCTGTTTCTTCCTTTTCTTTAATTTAGTTTCCACACCCTCAAAAAAACCACCCATAGTAAGAAAGGCAAAAGTGGCATGTAAACTTAAGAGAAGAGGGCTTTGACTTTTGAGGGTAACTTACTCTCTTCTTAAGGCGCATTTTCACCACTCACACTAGTGGGCTTACTGGAACCCCTCTCTAAACAATAATCTATAGCAACCATAGCGCCCACAAGTTCTTTACCGCTTCTTAAAGTAATGGCATTCCATTACTGTGTGGGGTTGAACTCTGGCTCACTAGGCAATATAACCAAAGGTGTAGAAGAAAAGCTAGCTTAATAGGCAATTTGTGCTTCGAACATCTTATTATAAGTCCTGACCAAATCAACCTTGGAGGCTAACTCCTAATGCACTCATCTTGATTTTGTTATGAAGAAAGTATGTTCTCTATCATATCCTCTAGGTTGAACTTTTGTGGAACTTGTGCAGGGAAGTTAGATCTTTAAAAATCGGAAGGTTATGGCCTGGCATTGACCTGGGAAAAGAGAGAGAGATTATTCTATGGGTTATACGTATTAGAATATATGTTAAGGTTCAGCCTAGGTTGGAAGTTGTTAACATGTGCAACTTGCTTACTAGATGATTGGCCAAAATGATTCCTAACTTAGCAATTCAAAGACATAGGTTTACATGATCCATAACTATCACAAGTAGGGGACAAGGCACATGCATTCATTGCATTGACATTTAATTAATCAAGCTTTTGAGTCCTGGAATTCATTTTAGCGATAAGATAAGTAAGTGCATCAATATGAGATTTACCTCCTTCCTGCTTGGAAGAAGCTCCATTGCTAGCCCACTGGAATTTATTGAGGGTCATCTCCTGCATAAAATTGTAGGTCTCATCCTTTTTGTTGCTTATCAAAGTACCTTCTGAAAAGGTCATTACAAAATGTTGACACACATCAATTTTTGCAAACCATGATGGGAGCACAACCTTGAAAGGTCTTTGAAGCGGTCTCAAGCTTCATAAATTGGTTCATCATCCCATTGCTCAACTAAAATAATTTGGTTCCCCAAAACTTTTCTTTTTGCTAAGGAGAAGAACTTTGCTAAGAAACTTTTGCAAGCTCATCCCAACTGCCTAATGATGGATCCTGGTGGCAAAAACTGTACTACACCCTTGCCTTGTCCTAACATGAGAAAGGGACTAAGTGGAGGCGGATTGCAACATGGGAGACCCTGTTGATCTTTAAAGTGTGACATGCCTCAAGACTGATCGAGAGGTGTAAATTTGAATCCACCATCGGGGTGCCACTGGATTGAGATTTATGTACTATTGAGATGAGTGCTGGATTGAGCTCAAAATAATTGGTTGTTATGGTGGGTCTTGTAATGGTTAGGCTGAGGCCTTGGTCCCACATAGTGTCAGAATCCCTCATAGTCCTTCTTTGTGATTCTTCTCCTCGACCATTTTAGATTTGGGCTTGACGTCCACTTCTGACTGCTTTTGCAACCATTGTTGTCTATTCCTTTGAAGAAAACTCTGCTCAATCTTGATATTACACTTAAACAATGCAAAAACTAGAACACTCATGCATAAAATCGAGGGCAAGCAACACAAAATCAAGCACATCAAAGGGATAAAACCCAAACACAAAAAGAAAAGCAAAACGATTACTAAACTTTTTAGGGGAAACTCAATACCCAAACCCAGTCTCTGAAAGCGACACCAAAAACTTCATCACCACAAGTGCAACAAGGTGTTGGAGTGTATTAAGTGCCATTGCCCTGAAGGCTGGACCGAACTATCAAGTTTGTACCTTCATAGTTGTTAAGCACGATCAAATTTTAGTTCTTGATCTTTATTAGAGAAGTAATAAATAAATTAAATCTAACTTCAATGATTAAGAGCATCTAGAGATAGCATCACCTATCAATATGCAAATCTAGAAAGTCAAACAAGCGTTGGTCACTTTTTGAGTAGATCCAAAGGTCAGTAATACTGAAGAATTTGCAACTTTCTTTTAAAATGGAACCCGATGACGCTAATTACCACTTTTCTTTAGATCCTAATTTAATTAAGCTGTAAGTGTATGATTTTGACAAAAGCTCCTTATTCATAACCCTTTCTAAAGTAATTATACAATAGAGTGTATGTAATCCTTGAAATAAAATACCAATCTTTACTTTTTAGTACTTTGATCAAAGCCTCTAAGATTAAATTGAAACAACCAAGAAAAGACTACAGTAGTACAAAGTTTAAACTAGCTTGAGAACATTAATTCCACTTAACAACCCTTAGCCTAGAAATGGAGACACAGAAAGAGAAAAGAAGAGTTGCTTACTATTGAAGCCCGACTGACAATCATTCAATTAATGCCTAGGATCCATCGAACTTCGCTCGATCTTCGGTTCTTCTTCTCTTTGAGCTCTCTCATGGTGAATAGAGGAAGATATCAGTGGTGGATGAATAGAGAAGGCCGGAAACCTGGCATATAATGTGAAAATCTAGGCTATTAAACATTAAACATGAAGGAGAAATGAATAGTAACACAAAACTAGTTTGGTAGGACTCGTGCCTAGCAACACGAACTAATAGTTCCCTAGGGCATAAGTCATGTTCCATACCATGGGCAAGCCATCTTCTCTCCTACCTAGTCTACATTTTTTCGCTTTGCTTACTTTGACTTGTTTCGATCTCATGGACCTTGTTAGCGACAATGAGCAAGCTGTGTTGGGTACTTTTTAAGGCTTCAATGCTCATCTCATCTATTAAACATCTAACCACACTAGAAAATGACATATTACAATGATCCTGACCTCCATCACCGCCCTTCATTAATCCTCCGTCATAGAAGATGAGCCACACTTTTATGATGGAGTCTTTAGACTATCATAAAAGGCCCAATTTTTTTTAATAACGGTATTTATCCTCCTTCATGAATGCCTACTTATCTGCAATAATTTTCTTTATTGTAGTTTTCCCATTTATAGTAAAGAAAATACACATTTTGTGTCCTAGCCACTTTTAATATTTTTATTTAGATGGTCCAATTTAATTTTTTAAAATAAATGTTGTCAAATATCAATTTGTAGCCCCTACAAATATAATAAAGATGCAAATAATTTGACATTTAAGTAAAAAGTAGGTGAAATCTATATAATACAACTTTACACACCTCTATGTACATATCAAAAGGTCAAATGTAATATAAGTCCTCCCATACAAATAGAATGACTATAACATATGCACATAACATATCACTACAAATAGCTTGTAGAAATGGACTTTGATTTTATTCTCTCAGCTTATCTCTAAAATATTCTTTATTTTTTTCATCCAACATCAAGCCATCTCTATTTCAGCAAATCCTCTACTCCAAATGTCTTAAAGATATCAATATAGCAATAAACAAAAATAATAATCAACCTGCCAGCAAGCACGAATAGTTAGCCACAATATTGTAATTTATATTGACCCAGTTCTGAGAAGCCACAAATTAGATACATAGAATGGTAATAAAAAAAAAGCTCTTGGGATCCAATTGGGTTAAGGATGATTGTGAGGGATTGAGAAATCCTAACCCTTCTAAATGGAGAACATTTGTAGTGATTGGGATTCAGAACAAACGTTAGTGTACCCTCTCATTCTTAGCTACATGAAACAATTTTAAATCAACAAAACTCCACAAATTTTTTATATAAAGTAAGCAAAATTCAAATTTACCATGAAAGACAAAAAATAGCCCAAGCATTTTTTAATATAGAGTATGCCTATGAGCTTCACACAGGACCTTTTAGTTAAATCCTAGGGTTCAAGTACTAAATTTCACCTTTTAGTTCTTCATCGAATACCTAAAACATACAAGCAAGTTATCAAATTTCTTACAAAGCAATAAACACCTAAGATTCAATATAACAAGTCAATATATTCCAAAACACCAAGGAGATCAACACAAGGTTATGCACATTAATAAGTATTTAAATGAGCCCAAGATCCAAACAACAAAATATAATCAAAATTACAAAACATAATCCTAAAACGAGAAAAGAGAAAAGAAGAGAAGAGAAGAGAAATGCTCAACCCAATAACGCGCTTGAATCTGTCAACTACAAACCCGATCGCCCTTTCTTATGAACCTCCCTCTTCTACTTGCTCTCAACTCTCTTAATCTAAAATCTAAATCCTAACTTTATGAAGGAATCTCAAAGTGGATGGAATTCATGGAAAATGAAGATTGAAGCAGGCTTTTATCATGGTAACAAATGTTATCAAACGTTACCATCACTTGGAAAATGAACAGTAGCAAAAAATCAAGTCGACTATGGGAGATAGAGCTCACCTTGGACCATGGGCACCACTACGAACAGACTGTGGTGGTCAATCCCTCGGTCGTTCTCACTTACTCCTTCTATCGCTTCTTCCTAGAACCTCCTAGACCGTGGTTCTGGCCACGGTTTGTCCATGTTGAGTCTTTTTGGGCCTCTTTTGCTACATTCTTTGATCTATAAGGCCTCAAAATCTTCGTTGTACCAACATGCTTTGCATTCACAAGATCATAATCAACAAACATTTCTCAAACAAGCAAAACCAAGCATAATAGTACAAATATGGGCGTACAATCTTACAATTAAGCATATTAATCCTCTAAAATGACTCACAAACACTCATAAAATTGTATTCAAATATGGCATTCATCATGATTTGACTAATAAGGAACGCAAGCTATTTACATATTCAATGCCAATCACTTATTCACCTTTTTTTTTTCTTTTTTTTTCTTTTTTAAGATGATTTCTCTCTCTCTTGTTTTCCTTTTTTTCTTTTTTTTGGGAAAATGAAATAAGAATTTGAATTATTAAAAGGCACAGGACCACCAATTGTCAACTCACAACCTAATTCATATATGCACAACCTAAAGAACATGAGGGGAACACTCCAAATCTATAATACCATCATCCCCTGAGCAAGCCAACATACCAAGCAATCATAACCTCAATCGGCCCCATAAGCTTCCACAAATAAACTTTAAGTGATGCTCCATAGAATTGGCTAAACGATAGGAATACGAGTATGACTAAGGGCTAAAATAGAAGGGATCACAACAAGAAAAGAATAATAAGCTCAACGGCGTTAATTAGGGTAGACTATTTGGCCATGTGGTTAAAATAAATAAACAAAGAATGCTTATAAAATATCATCAAGTATGCACAAGGTAACGTGGTTTTGAAAAAGAGTCTATGCAGGCTCTAGAGATGCAACATGGAAGAGTCACACACATGAAAGAACATGAGGCTAAATATGATGAATTAGTCAAAAGAAGGCTTAAAATCCCACGGGAGATCTGCCAAAGTCTCATCTAGCTTATAAAAAGACTATCATGTAATAGCATTAATGCTAACGACTCTAGGGGGTAATGTAGTTCTCAATCCAGATATGGGTCAAATCAAAAAATACTTACAAAACCTTCAAAAATTTTCACAACAAAAGGGCCACTCATCAAAAGTTACTCAAACACATGAAGACCATCATGCCTAGCAAAAGCATCATTGGAGGACATCTCAAACCAGCCAACACTATCGCTCCATGCAATCCTATATGCAAATCTAAAATGCTACACACTATTGTAAGAGAACGGAAACCTAAACCTACAAGCTCTAACTAGTATGCAAACTAATAACCAAAATAGAAACATTAAATCATCCTTGTCCCATGCTTAAATAAAGAATTATTTTCCAAGTAAAGAAAGTAAGAGAAGAGAAATGGAACAAAACATAACGGTCTCACTAGGTTTGGTGTTGGGTACACCTAAGCTAAGGCCTCCTTGCAAACACAAATGGAGCATTTGCCACTCCATCACAACTTTAAGACTTGGCTCCTTAAGTTAGACGTCGTTAATGCGCGCATGAGCTTATCAATCTCCTAGGACCATAATTTTGAAAATAAAAGGTAAGAGGCAATAAGAAATCACACCAAAGACTATAAGTATCCTCTTAACCTTATCAAATCCCATAAAAGAATCATAGGAAGGATTAAAGAACATAGTCAACATGACTTTCCCAGGCAAGCCCTCTAGGTATACACAATAAAGGTCGTTAGAGGGATCATACCCTCTTAAGTAACCTTGGGACACATAATCATCAAAATTCTAACCAAGCATATCAAATATGCCATCCTCATAGCCAAATCTATAGTAGTATCACAATCATGGGATTATCGGTGGGCACATCAATGTAACACTCGGGGTAAGGAGAGGGTAATGAACAAAAGGGGGAAACATTGGAATGGTCAAGACGATTGGGGAGAAGAATATTACCAAAACCAAGGCTAGAAGACTCCTTATACATAAACACAACACATGACCCCTCCAATGGAGTCTCCGCTAGACCATGGACCTCATCTAAAGTATCTTTTGACTTAAACATCCATCAACAACATCAAACTCGGTAACAAGCCAAAAGGACTGACCCACCTCGAGTCACGTGCATTGAGCTAAAGGAAATGATGTATTAGATAAGGTCAAAACAACATCAGTGTTGTCCACAGATGATACAAAGGTAGGTTGAGCATAGTATACATAACAAGGATACGAATTTATATTATGGTCCGAATAATTACATAAGTTACACCAAAAAGGGTATAATAAGATCTAGCATGGAATGCACAAGGATCTAAAATTGAATATCCACAAACACAACCTTATCAAACTCAAATGGATTCCAAACAATCATCTCAAGTAAATACCATGCCTCATCGACACTTTTACCATGAAAACCCCAATACTCTAAAAGGGCATGGGTTTCACTATTCACACTCTCATCAACAACGTCTAAAATCTCCCATTTACCTCCATAATGACCACATTGAGTAAGAAAGACATTTAATTGTTTAAAATGCCGCAAAAATAATTCATGCTCGAATTGGGGAAAGTGAAAAATTGCCATATGTTTTCCCTCTCAATTTTTTTTAATTTTCAATGTTTTTGTTCTGTTTTTTTTTCAAAGAAAAAAAGTGCTTGGTTAAATCTATTGAGAAAAACCTAATATTTTGCACTACTCCCTGACAACGTTACCAAAAACGTGATAGACCTGTAAGCGCACGATGGCATTGTGGCAAATCAAGGTTGCCTTGCACAAGGACTCGGTTGATCTACTATGCTTTATCCCCTCAAGATAGGCTAAGGGAATCAAATTTTGAGGTTTGAAATTAAAATATTCAACTATCTAATGTAATGAATAAATAATCATGGAATTAAGCAAATTAAGCAACCACCCGATCCATGCATGTGTCAAGCACTTTTTCCTCAATTAATTGTTTTAAAACTGACAATTGAAGTATCACATCTCTCTTTCAAGGTGAAGTGAAATACCTAAATCTAGCTCATTACTATTTTTCTAGGGCTCTCGTTTGTTGAGGTTCATTAAGCATATGATTATCAAATTTGTGGTTTCTCAACTGGTGTGACTTTTTCAAGACTCAACACGATTAAGTTAAATCTTAGAGATCAAGTATCAAATTTCACCTCTGTGTTCTTCATCCAATACTCAAAACATGTGGGAAAGTGATCAAATTTCTTACAAGATAATAAACATCTAAGATTCTAGAGAATAAGCCAATAGATTCCAAAATACCAAGGAGATAAACACAAGATTAGGGAAATTAACAAGTATTTGAATAAACCCAAGATCCAAACAACAAATCATAATCAAAATTACCAAACATAATCCCAAAATAAGAAAAACAAAGAGAACAGAACAGAACATAAATGATCAGCCAAATAACGCGCTTAAATATGTCGATTGCAAACCCGATCCCGTTTCCCTGCGAATCTCCCTCTTCTACTTACTCTCAACTCTCTCTAATCTAAATCTATATCTAAGTTTATCAAGGAACCTCAAAGTGGATAGAATTCATGCAAAATGAGGCTGGAAGCAGACTTTCATCGCTGCAATGAAAGTTGTCAAACGTTACTATTGCTCGGAAAACAAACAATCGTGAAGAAAACAAGCCGACTCAGGGAGACAGAGCTGACCACGGACTGTGGGCACCACCACAGACAAACACGGTGGCCACTGCCTCGGTTGTTCTCACTTGCTCCTTCTGCTGCTTCTTAATGGAACGTCCTAGATCGTGGTTCTAGTCACGACTTGTCGGTGTTGAGTGTCTTTCAGCGTCTTTTGCTACCTTGCTTGAACTATAAGGCCTCAAAATCTTCATTGTACTAATATTCTTTGGGTTTACAAGATCAAAATCTGCAAACACTTCACAAACAAGCGAAACCAAGCATACTAGTAGAAATAGGGGCATAAATCATACAATTAAGCATATTAATCCCATAAAATGACGCTCAAACACTCATGTAATCCTATCCAAATATGGAATTCATCAATAGTAGACCTAAAAATTTGTAAGCTTATGAGCTTTGTGCTATAAGATTAACCCTTCCCAAGAAAAAAAAAAAGAAGACAATTCAGAGAGTTAGGTGAAAAGGCCTTATGCTAATTGAAAGGCTTTCCTGGCTAAAAATAAAATTAGACAATCTGTAAGTCTAACATTTCAACATCTTCACTATTATGAGTTCTATGAGAAGATGGGCTGCAATGGGGAAAATCGTATCTCGGGCCTTTCCCACATCCTTATTTCCCCTTATTCATGTCAGCTTTATGACATCTTGTGTGAACAAGATTCGATTTAAGTGCATAAATATCAATTGAATCTACATAAATAACAAATAAAGTAAATAAGATCAGATAGTAACATAAGTCTTCGGAGTCAATAGTTTTTCCTATAAAAAAAGAAAATAAGACATCTAATGAAAGTGAAGAGAAGAAAAGGGTCAAATATATCAACTTTTCCTATGAATACTAAATGTCATTTACTAACAGTACAGTATAACCGAAAGAAGGATCCAAGCAATTATAACTTGATAGTGCTCAACGATTATCTACCTTTTTCTCTAGGATGTAACACCCCAGCTTGTGATTGCATCAATAGTCTTAATTAACTCAGCATAGTGGTTAATATACCGGAATAGTTAGGGTTAGGGTGTTACCACTATCCTTGAGAGGATAAGGCTTAACTAACTTACTTAACACAAATATTAGCATCCACTTAAGCCTGAGTATATATTATATAATCCCAAACTCCAGCGAAAGTCTGGTGACTCGTAATGGTTACGTTCCAACAACCTTTGTCTTTAAGAAGTGTCACTGTGAGCTGGTGTAGACCTTGTTGACTGTCTTCTCATGTCTCTAGTGTTGCCAGGTAAGGCTTATCGATCTGTGTTCCTAAAAACATAAAACACAAAATATTTGAATAATGAGCCAAAACTCAATATGCTTACTCCTATACGTTAAAGATAAAAAAACTATTCTAGTGAGCGGCTGCATTTTAATTCATTTCAGTTTGAAATGAGGGAGAGTGAGAACTATATTAAAACTAATATTAGTTAATATCTAATAGTGGAACCCAAACTATTGAGCTTATATGTATAAAACGATCATTGAATTGATGCACACCTCGCACGCCAATTCAAGAAGCTTAATTGAAACCTGTGGGTGAATCAATTGGCCTAAGCTAGATAATTAATACTGCTGGGTCCACTTGATTATGTGGAAAAACAATTCTTGAAGATGATTCAATAAATAACTGCATATTATCATATTTTGACATTTATAAGAACATGTAAATTTTTTAACGGTACAATTAATAAAGGTGCCTGATTTCAAAAAATTATTTCTCCTACCTTTGGCTTGTTTAATTAAAAGCTCTAAAATTCTAAAAGTGGGCTCACTTCTATTATACATGAGTCTCTTGTTATTAATTAGAAATCCTATATATGATTATCATTATGATGATTTTAATGAATTAAAACAGTCTTGCTACCTTTTATATTTGGTATACTTCTTATCAACCATTATTGTCATTTTTACCATTTCTGCAAGTATCATTACTGATGATACAGCCTTATTACTAGTATTAGTATTAGTACTAGTATTAGTATTAGTATTATCTATAATGCTATTACTATTATTAATATATTTTTTTTCTATTCCCATTCGTCATAAGTTAATTATCTATCAACAATAGAATTAACTTTCATTGGCATAATTTAAACATCTAGTTTTATTTTAAAGGTGACATTTCCTAAAATCATGGTATTCACTTCATATAACATCTTAGATACCCTTAATTGTTTGTTTAGGTAGATTAGCACTTAGTTTTGTTATTAGCGTCCATTGTAACAGACTATCCTCCTCACCTTATTAATTATCAAAAACTAAGTTTCAATATTGCACCCATTTAACAATTCACATAATTTACCCATAAAATGTACTTTTATACTGTCCAGTTTAATTCCAAGATTTATGTCAACCAAATTTATTTCAAAACCCCCAAGTTACCATTTCGCCCCTTCTTTCCACCTCTAATACTCCAGTTCTTCTTCATCCTCTTTAATCCTCCATTGGCAATAATCCAAACACCAACATATCTATCTTTTTGTTGTTAATTCGAAATGCTATATGACTATCATTATGATGATTTTAAGAAATTAAAACATTCTTGCAACCTTTTACATTTGGTATACTTCTTATCAACCGTTAATGTCGTTTTTATCACTTCTGGCATTATCATTATTGATGATATAGCCTTATTATTAGTATTAGTATTAGTATTAGTATTAGTATTATTAATAATGCTATTAATATTATTAACATATATTTTTTTCTATTCCCGTTCTTTATAGGTTAATTATCTATCAACAAAAGAGCTGACTTTCATAGGCACAATTTAAGTGTCTAGTTTTATTTTAAAAGTGGCAATTCCCAAAATAAAGGTATTCACTTCATATAACATCTTAGATACCCTTTAATTATCCAAACACCAACACATCTATCTTTAATTCCAAACAAAACACAACAAAATTTGTTTGAATTTCAAAGAACCCATTTTGCTTTCATAATCAACATTCAAAGCTCACTTTCCATAAACTCTTATAACACCCATTCATGCCAATAACTGTGATTCATCATTATAGACTTTCGAATTTACTCCAATCTAATGCTAAAGGAGTTCAGTCTAGTAACTAATTTGAGGAACTAGGATAAAAGTAAATGAAAGAGCACTTGAGATTCACCTTACCATCACTTGAGGAACAAGGGAAGAAAACGGTCGGAAGCGGTAGCACCATAGTTGGAAGATGTTAACGACTACTCTGGAGCTGGTGACAATGGTTGCAATGCATGACTACTGGCGGGCAGGGGCCGATAGAGTGGGAAATGGCTGGAGTAGGTTTAGGCATGGCTAGGGGCAGGGACGGGCATGGGATGGAAGGAGAAAACAATGAAACGAATTGGCTTCTAAACAAATCTACTGAGATTTTAATTTGTTGCTTAGTTTTTATGTATTGTTTTTCTCTATAAATTCAACCAATTTTTAGGCCAACCTTTATCCTCCAAGTGATACCACCCATCCCAGTTTACATTCAATCTAAGTAGCTTCATCTTTTAAATTTATTTAGCCATCCAATCATTGCTCATATCACTTTTATTTTGTATTTCATAATTTTTTAAGCTATTTAGAACTATAAATTTCACCCATATTGTCTAACATGCTTTTATAACCATTTTTTTTGCACTTATTCATGCCATTGTTTTATTCACATAGCATAACTAAATAGATTATACAAGGCATTCTTCATTAGCATCTTTTATGAGCCATACAATTCTTAATCACCTTGGTGGATTTGCTAATTTATATTTATTTATGACTATTGAGTGCTTTAATACAAAGCATTACTACATGTCAATTTGAGGCCACTTTGTCATGTTAGCCTACAATCACACAAATATTTCAAATATCAAATTGAAGTGTGGCGCTCAACTTTGTTGAATTTACATTAATTAAGGTATTCATCATGTATTAGGTGTAACGACCCCAAAATGCTAATGGCATGATTTATGAAGCGGAAGACTTAATAATAGAAGGCGCTACCGTCATCCTGATAAGGGCATGGCTCACTGAAACCATTTAATCTTTCAACCCATGTTCACAATCACAAAATCTATTAAACTAAAACACTTCAAGACCAAAGTCCATAATAGTTCAACTTCAATACCATTGACTTACTCGCACTCACACTACACAAGTATATTGAATATAGACCCAACTTGACCCTGAGGTCGATCCCAACATTCATGCTATGCTAAATCCATTGTGAGCATCTGATGACTTGCAAAAGAGCTTGCTAAAAGAAGAAACATGTGATACTTCATCACCTAAAATGGAAAACATGAAAACAATTCAAAAATATGGGACAAAACTCAGTACATGCATTCCTGTATTGTAAAATTAGCGTAGAAACAATGTTGATGGGCACCCGCCTTTGTAATTCATTTAGTTCACAATAACAATGAAAATGATCTGGATGTGAACCCCTTGCATTGATATGATTTATACATAGGTGTGCACCTGCCAATCTGATTAAGACTTGGCCTGAAGTCGCACTGGTAAATGATAGGCTGATGCCCTATAGATGATAACTAACGGAGTCACAAGTAAAATGGCAAATCACTGTATAAAATGATTCATTGATAAACTCATTAAGATTTGTAACTTGTTAAACATGTTTTGTTTTCTAAAGATACAGGCAATGGACATACGTTGAGTCTTTAAAAATGTCACATGACTTGATAAATATGTTCTGACTTGATAACACTTATGCATAATAGGGAATGATAACTAGGCCTCGACTCTATTTCATAAATGTCCTAGTAGGTATTTGCAGTCAGTAAATGATCCTTACTTGCATAATTGAGTTAGTAAAAGTATGTATAATAGAAATTGAGTAATTAAATGGTGTACATAACTTGGATATTTATATTTAAATTCAAAACAGAAATAATAAAAGTAATTAAATCCGATATAAAGTGAATGAAAGTAAAATAGTCCACAATGAGATAAATGAGATTACAAAGGAAAAGGCCTTGATGGTGACAATTGAGAGAGTGGTTGTGGCCATTTCTGAAATAGGTTGCTGATACGGGTTTAAGGCTCACTGATGTATACCTTGGTTCAAGATAACAACGAGTACTCTAGATTAGATTGATAAATACATTTGATACATTCTGAATTGAGTAAGTAATCAAGGATTGAGGCCAAGAGAGATACATCTTGGTTCAAAATAGCATAAACTATAATAACTTGGTCTGATAAATATGGTTTCTAAGTCACAACTCTCCCCACTTATCATATTTCATTCATAAATCCATTAGATATAGAATTCCACCCCAAATGAGTCATTGAACTCAATAGAAGCTATTAAGCTCACTAAACTTGGTATTTTCGTTGTAAAATCCATAATTGATTCAAAGCTCATAAACAAGTTACCAAATTATATACTTGTCTTATTCTTTCTCATTAATCAAGGTAAAAGCTCCATGAAAGTCCATGAATATTCATTTCCTCCTTAAATGACCTTGCTTGGCCCAAAATACATAAAATGAGTGCATGATCAATCTCACTCAATCTTTATTATTACTCTTTATAATTACTCCAAATACTTCCAAAAATCACCAACCTCAAAATACTCAACCAAAATTCATAAATCTTATAGGAAATTCAAAATTAATACGGAAAATATACAGTAAATGTTTCAAAAATTTTCTCCAAGTATACGCTGCACAGAAATTGCAATAACAGCCTGCTTTCCCAATTATACCAAAGTAGGTCAGTTCACTTCAAAAATTTATAATTTTCACCCTTGACCTCAAATGGAGACCTAAAACCCCAATATGAAAAGATTAGTCTCGAAAAAATTTCATTTGCAGCACAAAATATGATTCCCACAATAGGGTTCCCAAAATGGGGCTAAAACACAAGTGTGTCAGTTTTGGTCCATTCTGCACAGTTTTGGCAAAACGACCATAGCGTTTTCCAAACAACTTCGATTAAGGCGATTCAAAATCCATTTGAAAGCTAACACACTGAAATATCTACCCACCAAAAATCGTAATTTTTCCATGGGCCAATCATTACCAGTTTAATCCCAAAGTCTGCCCGGTTTTCCTGAAATTTTCAGCCTTCATTGTTTTAGCTTTCTCTTCCTTTTTCACATCAATCATCACTCGAAATCATTCCAAATCACCACAATCAGATATAAAAATATTATTTAAGGTGTCATATACATAACCCATATCCCATGTACGTAACCCATATATAAGATTCAACTCATTTGACCACACTTCCAATTCATGACCCACAACTTTAGACATCACCAAAGTCAATAAAAATTACATAACAACCATCATTTGGTTCATATAAACATAATCGATACTCAAACAATCAATAAAACTAAAAAAAAATCCATGGGTTGAGGTTAAGGTTACCTCACTTGGATGCTTGAATGAAATAGTTGAGGTTGTGCTTGGGCAGGGGAGGGGGCTGCCGTGGCTAGGAGAAGGCCGAGGGTAGCGATGGGTGACTGGATGGTGGCTGACTAGTGGCCCGAAAACACCAGGGCAGCAGCTAGATGCGGGAGTCTGGCTAGAGAGAGAGAGGATAGAGAAAGGTGTTTGTAAGCTACTTCAATTGCTTGACTTGCAAATGATCTTAATACTTGGCTGAAAATTTGTTTCCCAAAAGTGGCTTTTGCTAATTACTAATTAGGCATAAAGATGGTAATTAACTAAGTAAAACAAGTGGTGTATTGTTGGGCCTAAATTGGGCTTATACGGTTTGGGCTCAGGAAGGAAAGTAAACCGTATGCGATTGAATTTTCGTAGCTTGAAATTAACTTTTTGCGAGGTTATAATAATAATAATAATAATAATAATAATAATAATAATAATAATAAT
>JACYFF010031952.1:55790909-55822004 GCA_017589665.1 Selenicereus undatus
CATCAACAGATCGAAACAAGGGAGGAAGAGGATCAAAACTCATCAAACTTGTGCCCAAAATATTGCAATTACAAGCTGAAAATCTTGAATGTTGACTCGAAATTAACCAAACTAAGCCTAATTACATGAAATTGAAGGCGAAAATAGATCAAAACGTCAAAGCCCTAACCGAAAACAAACCCTAAATTCTAAAAATTGAAAACGAAATTGAAACTAAATCTAAAACTTAAACTAAACCTAACCTAAAACCCTAAATAGTTTCCTAATTCGACCTTCCGTCAATCGTTGCTAGCTCCTTTTATGCTCGAACTCTCTTTGATCTTGGCCCTTCAATCTAGGCAAACATGGACGGTGGTGATGCTTGATGTGCTGGCGTGTGGAGTGCGCCTCGGTGCTGGCAGGCGCACGAAAGAAGGTGGTCGACGATGATGGTGCTGCTTGGCTCGATCAAGAGAGAGAAGAGGAAGAGAGAGATAGGGTAGAAGGGGTTCGGGGAGTCTCTGGTCTGGGTTTCGTGGGAGATGAGAGAGAAAGATGAGAGTTGAAATTAAAAGCAAGGTTGGGTCACGCGAGGCGCAAGTGGGGGGGGGGGGAGAAGTAATGGGTAACGGGGCACGTGACAGGCACATGCTGGGCTGGGTAGATTTACGGTTATATTCTTTTTCTTTGGGCTGAACAAGAAGCGGGCTTAAGGAATTGGGTCTGGTCAATTTGGCCCAGTTCTTAATTTCTGAAATTTTCAGCATTTTTCTTGCATTTTTGCATAATTATTCTCATTTTATTCAAAACCTACAAAACAAAATCAAATCAAATAAAAACCTAAAAATAACAATTATAACGAGCCTAAATCGAGTATAAAAGTATCGTAAAAAAGACACATTTATGTCACGAACAAATACCCCCACGCCAAGATTTTGCTCGACCTCGAGTAAAATAAACTAAACTAACTAAAAGGAAATGAAAAATAAGAAAAAGACAATCCGAACTCACTATCGTATGAATCACAGTTGCATTTAGCATATACAACAAGCCCTTCAAACCCTTGGTCTCCCAAGTGGACGAGTATGGTCTCGTGAGGGTTTTCTAGTGAACTACCCATAAAAATTATTTCAAAAATAAAAGAAAATATTTTTGGTTTTTCTCAAAACAAACATGTATAAAATTTGGGAAAGATATGCACACGTTCTAATCAACTAAATCACCCATGTAACCAAGTTATTGACCTGCATATATAAATAATGTACTTTAAAGCCCTCTACCTCATAAAAGACATCAGAGCACTAATTTTTTCACCCCACTATACATCAAGATTCGGAATCCATCCCGGTGCTCGTGTGCAAGTGTATCATCATCCCAAGGCTTAGATTTACCAGAATTAGACTCAATCCCACTTGACTAACACAACTACATTATTATAATAGTAACATTGGAAGCAAGCTTTCCCAGTAGCAGTATTGCCTCAAAGGGTAACTCCCAGTAGCACGTGCCTCAAAGGGTAAAACCTAGTAGCGCGTGCCTCAAAGGGTAACGCCAAGTAGCGCATGCCTCAAAGGGATACTTGTCATTCCAAATTTTATTCCATCTTTTTTGTTTCTTCTTTATTCAAAATATTCATTCACTATTTTTCTCAAAGTAATCGTGTCACAAGCAAGTGGGAGAATTATTCATGGAAGCATAAGACCTAAAAATAATGATAAAGGAATAGAAAGGATTGGATTACACAATCTTTAATGAACCATTGGAATTAGAATTAGGGCTTAAAATGACATACTGAGGTCGAAAACCTATCATCCACATCCTATTTACATACAAGCTAATAACCAAAGTACAGGGGATTTAAGCTAATCAGAAATAATACAAATGTCGGTAAAAAATAAAAAAATATTCAAAAATTTCAAAAATTTTCAAAACTGGGCACCTCACCCCCACACCAAAACTTCACAATGTCTTCATTGTGGGAACTAAGGTGCTAAAAAGCAATCACATCAACTATACAACCATAAAACCAACACAAAACCACAAATATATACAAACTAGGATACGATGAATATAAGAAAAATAAAACCAAAAACATAAAAGAGTCAAAATCGACATAAAGCTACAACTAAAACCAAAGCAAAAATCAACATACATATTTACGAAAACCAAAAACCAAAATCAAAGTTAACACTAAAATCACCAAATGCCAAAACTAAAAACCAATTCTAAAACAAGAACAAAACCAAAATCAAAAACAAAATCAAAACTAAAGTAAACTAAACAAAACTAGACCAAAACACACATAATCACCAAAATAAAAACAAAACAAGACTAAGGGGCTACAAAATACCAAACTAGAAAACAATATCAGACTAAATAGACCAACCATAAAACAAAACAAAACAAGACTCAAAAGAAAAGAAACAAAACACAAAACCAAAACACAACCACTAAAACACTAAAAAAGGAAACAAAAACAAAAGATAAAACAAAAACTAGCAAAAACAAAACAAATTGAAACATAAAAACAATCATAGATATCCATAACTAACAAATATTCACAAAATCAGAACACAACCAAGGGTGATCATAGCTCACACGGCTCAACATATCCCAAATTGCTTCTCAAGATCGATCACCCATCACAGTTCACAGTCCTAATTATCTACAACTGAGTACGAAAAGAAAGAAAAGAAAAGAAAAGAAAAAGAGAAGAAAGTGGAACGATCATACTAGGTTGGATACAAGTTGTACCCAAACTATGCCTCACGAAGATGATGCAACATGGGGCTTATGGAGCATTAGCCACTCTATATTAAGATGAAAAGTGTAATTCAAATCAAAACTCGTCAAAGCAGGAAGCAACTTATCTAACAAAGAAGCCCAACTCTCAACAATATAGCAACAGCGAAAAGAAGTGAGTTCGAGCCAGAAAGAGTACACCCATCTAGCCAATAAAGCACAAGTAAGGGCCCGCTCCAACTTATCAGACATATGGGCCCAATCAGAAAGAAATGAACATACTCAGAACAAGCTAGTATTGAGGTCATTGACCTAGAAATTATATCAGCATGAACGAGCAATCTAGGCAAATGAATGGGTGCGAGGTTCACAAGTCTTTTAAGTCTAATATGCGTATGAGTTTGGACTAAAGCAACATTCTTAGTCGCAATGTTCTAAGACTCAACAAATTCAGACTTGCAATATTCAAAAAGGAAGTCAGTTTGGATGGAGTCAAAAGAGAAGGACTCATAATCATCACAAAAACTATCATTAGAACTTCTATGGACATCAAGCTCACAAAAAGATTCGTATTCCACATACATAATATTATCATCTAATTTAAATAGAAGGTCCGGAATGACGGATCAAAAGAGAATGATTCATACTCAACACGAAAACCCACATCAAAACCTTCAGTAACATCAAACGCACATAAAAAAGATTCATATTCTGCAAAAAGAATATCATCATCAAAGTCCAACAAAGTGAGTTTAATTACATCATCGCATAACTCTGTGAAATATCTTTCGAATCATCTAAATCATGAAGCTTAACTTCAGCTGTGATGCTTATATCTAGCACACTAATAGTATCAAATTGTTCACCCACCTCAAACTCACAGAAGTCGTTCAAAGTGGCGAGAGGGTCGACAGAAACTAGGACATCATCAGTGATGCCCTTAGTTGAGCTAGTGCAGGGTGCAAGGTCAAGCGATAGAGACATAGGGAGGTCACATTCTTGATCTAGACTAGGAGAATACATGATTTCATTCAAGTCAGGCCTAGCAGAATAAGAGGGTTCAAACTCATCATAAAGACTAATGTCAGGTTTAGGATATCCTAAACTAGAATCAATCTCACTATAAGTCTCCCTATTTTGATTAAAACATTGAGAATATGCAGCAATTCTCGCTTTCATTGTCTCTATCATTTGATCAGTTAATTTATTAATCTTCTTTTCAAAACTTGCACATGTAGCATCAACATAAGCACGATAAGGACAAGTATGAGCATCATGATCAGAAGATTCACAATAATCGCACATAACATGAAGTACACAAGAATAAGATGGACCATATGAATTCACAAAGTGGTCTGGATGGTAAGAATTAGCATCAAAATCACACTCTCCATGAGTTGGGTATTTAAAAGCCTCATGAGCTTGTTCAAACGCATAGGTTTCCCAAACTAAATTTTCAAAAAAATCCCAAACTTCATTTTGCATTTTAGATAATAATCCTATTAAACCACATGACAAATTGATTCAACATAACACATTGACTCAACATTTAGATCCATAGTGATGACCTCACAAATTTCCCATTTTTCAAAATTATGATTCAGTTGAGCACGATAATCATTAAGCCTTGAAAGATAACGCCAGAAAGGTTCATGCTCATATTGCGGGAAATAGACAACCGGCATTCTGTTCTTTAAAGTTTTTTAAAAAAATTCAATTTTTAGGGGTATTCTGGTTTTTCTAAATTTTTTTGGAATTTTGGAATTTTCCAATTTTTAGTGATTTTGAAGTTTTTCTATTTTTTTTTTGGATTTTAACTTTTCCAATTTTCTTGGATTTTGAGAATTTTCAAGAAATGAACTAAAGGAACTCATAATTAATAACGAAATAAAGGAAGCAAATCAAGATCTATGCTACTAACAAGAAAGTAGGTGAGAAAAAGAAAATGCGACCAAATCTCATGCCGTCGTCCCCGGCAACGGTGCCAAAAACTTGTAAGGGATAAATTTGAGTTATATAAAAGCCGCAAGGGTGTAGCTTTCGCTGTAGTACTTGAGGGTCGTGTCCTCGGGGACGAGGTTGAGATTACGGCCACAAAAAGCATGGATTAATCTATTGTTAACAATACTAATTAAATCATTCAAAGAGAATTAATATCCTAACTCAACTGAACATCTGTGCTACTAACTCAACCAACATTCAATCGAAACTAAAACCTAGAGTCTGAAAACTGAAATTAAATAGAGCTAAAAGGTGATTAGGTCAACACCATATTCGAACCGAACTGACTATGTTCACAAAACCAAACAGGGGAGACCATTAAACCGAAAGCATAATATATCAACAAACTGAACAGGGGAGGGGGAAATTACAACCTCCATCAACAATCAACCAAAATCACAACCTCTATCAATAATAAACTCATTCAATCATCAAACTGAACTGACTTGCAAACAGGGGAGGGGGAGCAACAGAATCAAAACAGAGCTACACGAAGAACAGAGGAACAAGACACACACAATAAAGAACAAAAGATGGGAGAGGATTTGAATTTACCATGGAACAACCAAAACATAGTTCCAAAACTCATTAACCATGGCGGATTTTGCCATTACTGACTCATCAACAGATCGAAACAAGGGAGGAAGAGGATCAAAACTCATCAAACTTGTGCCCAAAATATTGCAATTACAAGTTGAAAATCTTGAATGTCGACTGCAAATTAACCAAACTAAGCCTAATTACATGCAATTGAAGGCTAAAATAGATCAAAACATCGAAGCCCTAACCGAAAAAATCCCCCAAATTCTGAATATTGAAAATGAAATTGAAACTAAATGTAAAACTTAGGCTAAACCTAACCTAAAACCCTAAATAGAAACCTAACTCGACCTTCCTTCAATCGCCGCTAGCTCCTTTTATGCTTGAACTCTCTTCGATCTCAGCCCTTCAATATGGGAAAATGTGGATGGTGGCGACGCTTGATGTGCTGGTGTGTGGTGTGTGATTCGGTGCTGGTAGGCGCACGAATGATGGTGGTGCGTGGCTCGATCGAGAGAAAGAGGAGGAAGAGAGAGATGGAGTAGTAGGGGTTCAGGGAGTCTCTGGTCTGGGTTTCATGGGAGATGAGAGAGAAAGATGAGATTTAAAATTACATGGGGGGGGGGGGTTGGGTCACACGAGCACACGTGGGGTGGGGAAAGTAATGGATAATGGGTCACGTGATAGGCACATGCCAGGCTTGGTAGATTTAGGTTTATTTATTTATTTTTTTCTTTGAGCTGAACAAGAAGCGGGCTTAAGGAATTAGGTCGGGTCAATTTGGCCCAATTCTTCATTTCCGGAATTTTCAACATTTTTCTTGCATTTTTGCATAATTATTCTATTTTGTTCAAAACCTACAAAACAAAATAAAATCAAATAAAAACCTAGAAATAACGATTCTAACGAGCATAAATCAGGTATAAAAGTATCGTAAAAATGACACATTTTTGGCACGAACAATAACACATTCAACTCCCTACTGGTCTCGGTAAATTTAAAAGAGAAGGGAACTATCTGAAGTGTAAAGAGATGTAACAACACCATGAACTCTTGTAAAGATATTTCTTTATTGGTTATAAAGGATAGGTGTGTAAGCTGAATGAATGAAAGGACGAAGATTCATAATGAAAGAGGTAAGGCATATGAATGACCTGCATATACAAGACATGCAGTTTATTCATGATGGTCATGATAGTAAAGTAAATGAATGATGTTATGAAGTTGGGAGGGAGTATTAAGTAATGAAGGTGAAGAAATGTAACAAATGACCAACGCGGCTTTTAAAAATTCATACGATATCCATATGTCAGTAAAATGGCGAAGATAAGGGTAAACACTACCAGAAGGGAAATTTTATTCATCTCGTGTTTGAAAGGACAAGACGTCAAGATGAAAGAGTCAGTCTTATGACTAAACATGATGACATCCATCAATAACACATTTTGTAGTAAATGGAAGTCTTGGGTAGGCATATAAACTTCAAAACTGATGGCAGATGGAAATAGCACTAATAAGATAGGTTGTACTAGTAAAGAAAGGATTCCCAAAATAACTTGAGTGACGACATTCAATCATGGCCATAGAGTAGTATGCTAACATGGCGTTACGGTGCTATAGAAACACAAACAATATGGATACATTTAATTGTTGAAAAGGTGTTCAATGATTGGGTCTGAAGCAACCAAAGGCTTTGCAAGCAATAAATGAATAGTGCCCAAATAGAAACAAGGCGTTAAAGTAGGTGACAGTAAAAATATGGACATAGTGATGACTGAACTGTAAGTAGAATGGATCTCAAATATACTTAGGAAGAACTAGAAATCACATAGTAACACGCATCGGGGTCATTATAGGCTCCATTATGGAAACAGAGAATTAAAGGGTCATGATTGTCAGGGTTTAAATCACCTATAAGAAAGGTTACTCAAATGTGCTTGAAGAACTCCCCACAGACCACATATGAGGATTTCCGTAAACACTCCATTACAAATCAAGGGAGTGTTAGTGGCAAAGCAATGATACCTCTGAACAATTCAAGGTAACTAGGGCAGAAATAAGTCAATTACAGGAAGTAATGGGAGCATTGCTGATGTAAGATCTTAGTGTAAAGACTAGATTATTCCTATACATGGTAGCTTAATCTTACTTGTACGACACATATAATGCTAAGTAGCACACCTTAAGCTACTAATTGTTATCACCATACATAAACACTCATTGTAGTGTTCATCTCATACTGGTTCACCTCAAAGATATTGCCCCACAAGGCATTTCCTTATCTAGAGGCTTACATCTAACTTGACACTATATTAATCCCTTAATAAGTTGCGAATGGCATCCCCACATCGGGTTTCAACCATCACTGTACCTAAGATCAGGTATATTAACACACCTTAATAAGACTCTCACATCTTGGGACAAAACGGACAGAGTTCCACCTAAAAACTAACTAAAATTTAGGCTTAAAGCCTTACAATAGATACCGAAAATGGAGAGAAACACTTTAATAGCTCAACAGCTACACGCCGGAGTTCATAATTCAACAGGTCACACACCCAAAGTGCACAATTGCAAAAATTTAAATAAATAAGAGAAATAAAATATACAATACAACTCCCAGAAGAATGAGAGCATGCCTCACTAACAGGTGACCCAAATGGTTCCACACTCCACTTTGCTAATGGTTGAATCTCAGGATATTACCAAATGATTGAGTCACCCAAATGGAAATGGTTCCTTTATGTATGCCCATACATATGAACTTACAGTCAATAGCTCATTTAACTGGTACAACATAACTCATACAAACCTTGATAGCTAACTCATAAACACTTGATAGCTCACAGTGGCCCTCAAAACCTTCGCTATGATACCAAGTCTGCAACACCCTCAAAATGGTAATGACATGATTTACAGAAAACTGAAGCGGAAGACTTAATAATGGAAGGCGCTACCACCATCCTAATAAGGACAAGGCTCACTGAAACCGTTTAATCTTGCAATTCATGTTCACAATCACAAAATCTATTAAATTAAACCATTCAAGTCCAAAGTCCATAATAGTTCAACTTCAATACCATCGACTTAATCATACCATGTGCTAACTCGCACTCCGCACTACACAAGTATATTGAATATAGACCCAACTAGA
Source organism: Selenicereus undatus (assembly GCA_017589665.1). NCBI lineage: Eukaryota > Viridiplantae > Streptophyta > Magnoliopsida > Caryophyllales > Cactaceae > Selenicereus > Selenicereus undatus. Next base: position 55,799,326 of record JACYFF010031952.1, read on the forward strand.
CCCTAAGGTCGATCTCGACATTCATGCTATGCTCAATCCACTATGAGCATCTGATGACTTCCAAAAGAGCTTGCTAAAAGGAGAAACATGTGATACTTCATTGCCTAAAATGGAACACATGAAAACAATTTGAAAATGTGAGCAAAAACTCAGTACATATGCATTCCTGTATTGTAAAATGAGCGTAAAAACACTGTTGATGGGTACCCGCCTTTGCAATTCATTTAGTTCGCTATAACAATGAAAATGAAAGTCATACGAACCTGAATTGCTCATTATTATTTGGATGTGAACCCCTTCCAATGACATGATCTATATATAGGTGTACGCCTGCCGATACGATCAAGAATTGGCTTGAATCCGTGCGAGTAAGTGATGGGCTAACGCCCTATAGATGATAACTGACGGGGTCACAAGTTAAATTGCAAATTACTATATAAACTGATTCATTGAAAAACTCATTTGGAATTGTAACTTGATAAACATGTTCTGCTTTTTGAAGATACAGGCAATGGACGTACCTTGAGTCTTTAAAAAAAGTCATCTAACTTGATAAATATGTTCTGACTTGATAACACTTATGCATAATGAGGAATGATAACTAGGCCTTGACTCTATTTCATAAATGTCATTGTAGGTATGTGTAGTTAGTAAATGATCCTTACTCACATAATTAAGTAAACAAAAGTATGTATACTAGAAATTGAGTAATTAAATGGTGTACATAAGTTCGGTATTTCAATATAACTTCAAAACTGAATTAATAAAAGTAATTAAATCCAATAAAAAGTAAATGAAAGTAAAATAGTTCACAATAAGATAAATGAGATTACAAAGGAAAAGGCCTTAATGGTGACAATTGAGAGAGTGGTTGTGGCCTTTCCTGAAATAGGTTGCTGATACGGGTTTAAGGCTTACTGATGTATAGTTTGTTACAAGATAACAACGAGTACACTACATTGGCTTGATAAATACATTTGATACATTCTGAATTGAGTAAGTAATAAAGGTTTGAGGCCAAAAGAGATACATCTTGCTTCAAAATAGCATAAACTGCAATAACTTCGTCTGAGAAATATAGTTTCTAAGTCACAACTCTCCCCACTTCTCATATTTCATTCATAAATCCATTAGATATATAATTCCACCCCAAATGAGTCATTGAACTCAATAAAAGCTATTAAGCTCACTAAACTTGGTATTTTCTTTGTAAAGTCCATAATTGATTCAAAGCTCACAAACACGCTCCCAAATTGTATACTTGTCCTTTTCTTTCTCATTAATCAAGCTAAAAGCTCCATAAAAGTCCATGAATATTCATTTCCTCCTTAAATGACCTTGCTTGGCCCAAAATAAACAAAATGAGTGCATGATCAATCTCACACAATCTTTATTATTGCTCTTTTACAGAATTACTAAAAATGCTTCCAAAAATACCAAACTCAAAATACTCAACCAAAATTCATGAAATCTTATAGAAATTCAAAAATAATATGGAAAATCTACAGTAAAAGTTTTAAAATTTTCCTCAATGTATACACTGCATAGAAATCGCAATAACAGCCTACTTTCCCAATTACACCAAAGTAGGTTAGTTCACTTCAAAAATTCATAACTTTCACCATTGACCTTAAATGGAGACCTAAGACCCCAATATTAAAAGATTAAGAAGTCCTGAAAAAATTTCATTTGCAACACAAAACATGATTCCCACAATAGGGTTCCCCAAATGGGGCTAAAACACAAGTGTGTCAGTTTTGATCCATTCTGCACAGTTTTGGTAAAACGACCACAACATTTTCCAAAGACCTCGGATTAAGGCGATTCAGAATCCATTTGAAAGCTAACACACTTAACTATCTACCCACCAAAAATCATAATTTTTCCACAGGATGATCATTACCAGTTTAATCCTGAAGTCTGCCATGTTTTTCTGAAATTTCCAGCCTTCACTATTTTAGCTTTCTCTTCCTTTTTCACATAAATCCTCACTTAAAATCATTCCAAATCACCACAATCAGATATAAAAAGATCATTTAAGGCCTCATATACATAACCCATATCCAAATCACAATAAATGAAACAAGCAAGCTTGGATTCAACTTTCATGATTCAACTCATTTGATGACACTTCCAATTCATCACCCACGACTTTAGACATCACTAAACTCAATAACAATTGCATAACAACCATCACTTAGTTCATACAAACATAATCCATACTCAAACAATCAATAAAATGCAAAAAAAAATCCAAGGGTTGAGGTTAGGGTTATCTCACTTGGATGCTTGAATGAAAGAGTTGAGGTTGTGCTTGGGTAGGGGAGGGGGCTGTCGTGGCTAGGGGAAGGCCAAGGGTGGTGATGGTGGCCGGCTAGTGGCTGACTAGTGGCCGAAAAACACCAGGTCAACAGTTGGATGGGGGAGGCCGGCTAGAGAGAGAGAGAGGAGAGAGAAAGGTGTATGTGAGTTTGTAAGCTACTTCAATTGCTTGGCTTGCAAATGATCTTAATACTTGGTTGAAAATTTATCTCCCAAAAGTAGCTTTTGCTAATTACTAATTAGGTATAAAGATGGTAATTAACTAAGTAAAACAATTGGTAAGTTGTTGGGCCTAAATTGGGCTTATACGGTTTGGGTCCGGGAAGGAAAGTAAACCGTATGCAATTGAATTTTCGTAGCTTGAAATTAAATTTTTACAAGGTTATATCAACAACAACAACAACAACAACAACAGCAACAACAACAACAATAATAATAATAATAATGATAATAATAATAATAATTTCTTAAACTATATTTATCAAGGCCTTCTATCGATTCACTCGATATTTAATCAATCAACGAAACTGAAATTTACAATCAATGAAACTTGAATTGCAACATGGGACCCAAATGAATTATCTCCCAATCGGAAATGATTAAATACGATAAATGAATGTGAAAAAATTTACATAACATAATGGACTTCGTTCGATAAATAAATTGGGTGTAATTGAATTAATAAACATGATTTAGTTAAATAAAGAACCATCACCAATTAAATCAATAAACATGATTAATTAAATAAATAAATATGGTTTAAATAAATAAATATAGGTTAGGGTCAGGTTATTACATTAGGCTCGACTTGTTACAACCTTCCTCCCTTAAAATAACTTTCGTCGGTGAGGCTTGTGGATGTGAAAGAGGTCTAATACTCACCTCAACACAAGTAAGGGTATTAGTTCTCACATTGTAGCAATCCCCTGTGTGGCTTCTAATGAAATATGGTTATGCCATGAGACTTAAGTTAAGCAGATGTTGTTATCATCAACCTGTTCAACTCTATAATCTAGTATATGCACGAGATGTTCTTGGTAGACTGGGTTTTCGGTAATTTCCATGTGTGCTTTGTCACTATGTCTAAGTTTGGGTCTAGGATAGATTTTGATGGAGTCCCCACCACCATAGACAATGAAGAAGATCCAACAATTCATTCAAGGTCCAATACAAGCTCCAAAGTACAAGCATTGGCCCAGATTGTCCAAGAAAGCCAAGGAAGTGTACACGGGCTAAAGAACCAGAACTTGCCCGATTTTGTTCATCTCATTACTTAGGTTACATTGTGGCTTAAGTCTTGAATTTTTGCATTTTTGGAATCCTCAAGAAGTTTACTTTCAGGTCCAAGTATTAGATTCCAATCATACCCACAAGAGGATGAGAAATCAAGGCATTTTGTCAAACTGCTCAAATTTGGCTTGGTATTGCACGGTTTAATGCCTAAGCTAAATTACCCCACTTAAACATACTGTAACCTTGATTTCTTTAGGGAGGGGTTTATACACATTCCAAAGTTACCTCCCATGGCTTGAAAACCAAATCATGCCCACTTTTACTAAGCTTAAACTTTGTCCAAAAACCGGCTCAATTTCAGCTTGAACCCAGTTCAAGATATCCTGGCCATTTTGCTTGCTTCAGTCGATTTTTGCTGCTTGCTAGGGTGATTGACACACACTACAAGGCATGGCACACACCCCTAAGCCTTCTCATGATTGGTAGCTACCTTGGAAAGTTCAACCAATGAGGAAGAAGAAACAAAAAGCTTGCCTCTCACTCACCATTGGCTAGCCGAAAAGGGAAACTTACTTTACGGTGCCCTCTCACATTCTAGCATTACAAAATGATTGCATTAAGCCTAATTGTGAGCTGAATGATGTGTAATAAGCTTAGATATTAATTTACTTCATGATTTGGATGTAATAGTTTGGTTTAAGCATGATTGTATTTAGCTTAGCTCAAACCGGATGTACTTAAGCTCCTAACCCTTTTCCTCCCTAGTAAGGAAAGGTAAAGGTGTGTACTTGGTTGTGTGCTTGCTAGCTTAGCCATTTTGCTATTTACTTAAAAGGACCACACGGCCATAGTAAGACATAACTCACTTTTGATATATGAAATCAGTTTGAGAGCTCCATAGCTTTCTCTCTTCAAATCTTGCTTGCTTATCCTTAATTAGGCCAATTAAGGTGGTCTTCAAGTCAAGTCTTAACCGTGATTAAGCGGTGATATCTGTATCTTAATCAAGATTAAGGGCCCTAGACTCAAGTTTGGTGGTGTTTCTGTATCCATTCATTGAGTTTAGTCTATCCTATCCTAGTTTGTTTCATTCGGATTCAAGATGGATTAAGGTGAGATTATTAGCTTGAGTTTTGAGTTGGTAATCTTTCACTTAACACTCCTTCATATCCTCTCATTCACACACCTCTCATGCTCTCCATTCCCTCCATATTCACGGCCTAAACTACCCCAAAAGGTCTAACAACCATTACCACCTCAACGCTCCTCAAACCGTGAAAAGTTATAAATCCAAGGTCACGGCCTACCTATGCTCATAGGCACAACCGAGCCCCTTCATGTACGAATTATATCTTTGAGTTTTGGTTGTCTTTTGATGTGTGTTAGCTTGGGTTCTTCCTTCCCTTGAGACATACATCAGATTTCGTAAGTTCTGAAATATGAGAAACACTATGCACATGCCTGAGTTTTGCTAGTAAAATTAGTTTATGAACTAATTCCAAAAATATCCATGAAATATGTCCTTCGGTCTCCCAGGCGACTTTTGATGTGGTATGGTTACAATATAGGCTTAGAACGATGAATGCTCTAATTGTGGTACTGTTTGCATGTATGGTCCAAAATCTCACATATGATGCTTCCTTGAGACCAAGTTCTATCGGTCCCATCACCATGTTCTAACCTGGTATGGAATATCATTTTTTATGCATAAAAGCTAGAAGAAGCTACGTATATGCTCTAATTGCACTGGATGGATTAACTAGAGTAGTGAGAGGTTTAGTTTTAAAGGTATTGTATTGAGACAACTATTAAATTCTTTCTTCCCCTTTTTCTTCTAGTTCAATTTGAGAAATTCTCTTGGCGCCTCCTAAAGCTTAAACTTGGTATCCCATTATGTATTGGGTCCCAAGGTATGCCACATAATTATACATCTCACTTTTTGAATATGCTTGTGCAGATGCCTAAAAATGGCATCTTATTTTTAATTGTTTGACGACAAAAATTATACCCCAACTTGTGTTCTTGGGGAGCCACCAGAGTAATCCTTGAATTCGAGTCCAAAAGCTAATAGAGCCCAAAAAGGCCAAAAAACCCTAATTAATAGTGTTCAACATGCAATTGAGATACACATTAGAGAGTATAAGATTATTAAGTCTAGGTGTCAACATTATTTATTGAATAAGCTTTTTACTGACATATTATGTACCAAATTCCAATAAGTAATGGAAAGGACATAAGGCGAATATTTGGGCTTGTGTTGAAAATGACACATGTTTACTACTTTGCCTATATCTTCTTCCACCATAATCTAAAAATATGATTAGTTTTATTAAACACTAACTCAATAAGCTTTCAAACAAAAGTTGGACATGAAACTTACGGCCTAAACAAATTGGGTTGTTTGTGGCCAATGCAACAACCCAGCCAGTTTCGTACGTCTAAGAAGCAGATCGAGTTCTCTGACTAGAAACCCAACTAGGAACTTTGTCTCTGAGTCTGTTTTAGCCTTAACATGATTATTGAACTAGAATTCTAGGTTGATTAGTGTATCGAAATTGATTAATCACAATCCTAGCTGAATTAATGCACCAGTTTGGATTAACATTAATAAAACTAGGATCAGGTGGGTTATAATGAGGCAAAAGACTCAATCTTTCTCTACTCTATTTCTTTTTCTGATTGTAGATTCTAAATAACCAAAGACATAATCGTTATACAGTTCCATACTTGCTGTAATAATTTGAACTATTTTCCTTTGGCTGACTTTTAGATGAGAATGTGTTTAGATTGTATGAACGATTCTAATTTGTTTCAAGAATGTATGTCATTGTGATTAAGTACTAATTTCCCATGTTCGTTATCAGTGATGACGACCAGTGATGAGTTGCATCCCATCGTATCACCATACCATCGCCCCTAGATCTGGAACCTTGACTCCAAACCAAGGAGTTATTGATGGTCCTCAAATCAGGGATTTCTTGGGGACCTTTCCAAAACCCTTTTGAAGTAGATTTAATTTGTCCCTTCCCTGTCCCTATTGGTATGAATCGTTTCAAAAGGTGTAATGCCCCCAATCAATAATATTTCACTGTTTGCAATCACTATGCTGATTTCCTTAATTACAACTGATAAACCCAATGATCAGGCGTTACTTCTGTCCAAAACGACAAGGCTTGAAGCATGTGTACTAGAAATAACATAGTTAGGCATAGCTTAAACCATACACATTCATACATGATCAAGCTCGTAGGGGTTTAATTCCTCGAAAATTTAGCAGTATAGTTTGGATGTTAGTCAAGCGTTCAAAGCCAAAGGAAAATTATTCTCTCGATTTTTTATTTTTGAAAAATTTAGGAATTTCTTTATAAAAAAAAATTAAAAGAAGGGCAAGGGGGGAAACCCCTAGTATTTAAACTTTCTCTTCCCTTTACTTGCCTCACAAGAATACTAGCCCATACTCTTTCTCTTCCTCTCCCCTTCTCCTCTCTTACAGCACCCCTCGGCTCTCTGTCTCTTTGTCTGTCTCTGTCTTTCTCTCTCCCGTTGATTATGCGCTGCCCCGCCCGTCGCCGGCCACCCCAAGCCACCGGACGCCCTCCTCCCTATTCTCTCACTCTCCCTTGATAAGTTATGAAGATTAATGCAAACCCTAGCCAAGCATACTAGTTTTCTATTGAAATTTCTTCATAAAATCTCTATATTCTAGCATTGAATCTGATTTTTTTTCATGCTATTCTATAAACTTAAGAGTGGAGCACTTAGTTGGAGAGTTAATACACCCTAAAGTCCCCTCTTGCTCTCTACTATTCGTTTCAAGGTAAAAGATTCATTCTTTCTATGGCTTGGATTGTTTTAACGATTAGGAGTAGTAGGATTATGGGTGAAAACATTGTATCCACGTTTAGGGAAGGGTTTAAGAGTGGATTGATGAACTTTAGTCTAAAAGTTAAGATATAACCACTGCTCGCTACACCCAAAATGTAGTATGACTTCACGAACTTGCTAGTAATTATTGGACTCTCCAAAACTTATGCAAAAATTTGGGATAGTAGATCTATGTGTCCTCTGATTGGAAAATTTTGAATTTTTTAATCAGAATTTAGAGCCACTACATTATGGCCATTTTACGGCGATTGCACAATCTTGACAGTTACTGAGTCAGTTAAGAGTTTTGATTTATTTCAAGTTAGTGAGACCCAGGATTTGCTAATGGCCACAAAAGAAAAGTCATAATTTGAAAACTGGCCATTCTAGAAAAGGCCAGATCTTAAAAATCTAACGTTGGAAGTGGAAGTTATGGGCACTGGAAGTTTGGCTTGTAATCTATTTGTAATCTGAAAGTGAACAGCAGAGACAAGCATATTGGAAAATAATCTAAAAGAACCCTAAACATATAATTGAGGGCCTAAATCGATATTTAGGTATAAAAGGAGGCCTAGAGAATTTATTTGGGATATATTTTGACGTGCGGGAAGTCGAGTTAAAGATTTAATACTGACAGAAACTATTTTGGGAAATTGTATAGCCCCGAATTAGCATTCTGAGCTCAAGCTTAGGTGTCGTGTTCTAGCAGGCAATGATCATGCCCTAAATCCCCCAAATATCCCTTGAAAATTTGTCTTGTGAGTGAACTATGAAATTTTATTTGGATTGATGTTTGAGGGATTTTCCTGGATAAGTGGGTGATGGGACTCCTGAGTTTTATTGACGTTGTTATGAAGATTGGAAATTTGCATGTGTTATCTTTGATGTTTTATTGTGAAAGTACTAGTGAGATGCTTTTGAACCATGATCGGCCGACATGGGCTGTGTCCTAAGAAAAAACCAACCCTATTTGCAAGGGTAAGAACTAAGGAAATGATTAGGCGAGACTAGGGAGTTTTACTCTTACTTATCTAAAGGCCATTAGCCTTCCCTAGGTAAAGTGCATGAATGCTTAGCGGCCACGTGCCACCTTGTGCGTGGATGTGGGCCAGGTTAGCGGTAACCGTCCAAATTTACTGTAGGCTATGATATGCTTAAGCGACTGCATTAAAACCAAATGTAGGTCATGAGACTTGTTTAGGTCGCTCGCCCTTTTGTCCTTAAAACTGAATGAGTGTGACTGAGATGGGTGTATGACTGGTGTTGAGACTAGTAGGGTGTCTTTCATGATATAGTCAAACTGCCTGTGTCTTCCCCACCCCTAACATGGTTTGAAATGAATTTGTGTGCGTGTTTTGACAGTTGGGGGTGGTTGTTAGTAAGTTTATCTCATTCTTTTAAAATTTTTTGGTTTCAGGTGAAGTTCATGAGTATCGGGAAGGGACTTCGGTTTAGAGCAAGGATGCGACACCTAAGAATCCTAGTCACAATGAGCAAGGCTTAGATTGGTTGTCTTTTAAGGTAAATGTTGTTTAAACATGGACAATTGATGTTTTATAAACAAGAATGAGATTGTGTTTTGAATTTGGTATTAAGTTACTCGTTAGATGTTTTATGCAATACTTAGCCTTGTATTCCTTAATAGGGAATATGACGGTAACACCCATTATGTTTTTCCGCTGCCATGTAGGTTAATATTAGTGAATAAAAAGGAATTGGAAATTTTTAGGTGTTACGAAGTGGTATTAGAGCTCAGATTGACTAATCTGAATGCTCGCCTAAAATATTATTATAATGGGAAAAAAAAGAAAATAAATCTGTAGAGTTAAGGACTGCTCGGAGCACGAGTGTAGGGCGGAAACAGGGGCATGTTTGCATGTGCTTAATTACCTTTGAACGCATGTCTGATTTGAACTTGTTAATACATAGGGTGAATAGTACACATCATTGAGTTTGCATGGGTCATTGTTGTCTCCACCAGAGGGTGGGAAAGAGACCTGAAGTTGACCTAGCTAGCCACCTGCAAAGGATTGAGGATGTTATACACAGGCATTTAGTGGGGGAACCAAATGACTGTTTGAGGGTTGAGGACAACTATGCCCTGTTCTTTCTCTTAACCCTCCGTGGTGACCCAGCATGGGATTATAGGATTAGCGAGCTCCACCCTAAGCCCAGAGTGTTATATTGCTACAGTAGGAGTTGCTTGTGTGATTGGAATCGATGTGAATGAATCTAGGGGAGTTAGTGGATCGGCTAATGGATATAGACCCATATGATCAACCCCTTGCCCCTGACACCGATGATGAGACCCCACTACCCTGAGAAGAGGAGGATACTGAAGATAATACCACCATAGAACCCAAACTACTTGAGGAGGAGTAGAGGAGGATGACCCTGAAGAAGAGCCAGTTGAGGAGGGAGACTTTGAAGAATAATGGGCGGGGGATGAAGACCTCAAGAAAACAACTCTAGAACAGGAATAAGGGGAGATACCCGCAGAAGAACCTGACATGGAGGGCATACTTACAGCTGAAGAGGAACCCAAGCCTGAAGTTGCCCATTGGATGCAGGAAAAGTGTGGAAGGATGTGTTGGGTTACCTACCCATTAGATGCTTTTGGGCAGTAAATGTTAGAAGTTTGCTTAAAGATAAGGTCATTAGTCCTTAAAGATTGTATTGTTCTCTCATTTTTTTGTTAGTAAAGTATGAATTGAAAAAGTTTACTGAGTTGCTTATGTAATAGTAGTACGTGTGTGAGAAATAATTTTTATTTCCAATCTATGCATTGAGATTTTCATTGAGTTATATAGATGCAACTGCTTGTTATGAGTAATTGAGAATTGTGTACTTGAGTTATGCATGAATACTATTAGTGTTAATGGAATGTGTATGAGGCATGTGGTGATAAGACACAATAACTGGGCCACATGAGTGTGGCAAGTGATGCAACTCTGAACAATACTATATGAATGCTTGTTGACAATAATGTGATATAAGATGCGTTACTAAACTGTGGTGAGATATATATCGTGAACTATTAGGGATGTAACTAAACTCAATTTAATTCCCGATCAAGATGTCAGGAAACAATGGCGAATCTCAAAGTGGGCCCCATCCCACTCGAAGGCCCCATATGAACTTGGACATTCCCATGGCCAGCCTAAGGGAACGACTAGAAGCCCTCTGGCCTAGGAATGAAAATGGGCCTCCTAGCCAAGTGGATGAGAGTAACCAGCCCACTGGGACGGATCTCATCAAGATCTTGTTATTGGAGCTGTTGCAGAAGCAAGGGAGCAATTACAGCAACAGAACGAGCACTTCCAAAACATGGTGGGGCCAAAGAAGAGAACACAGAGGAGGATAATTCCTAAATGTTCAAGAGGCTCATCATCTATAACCCTCAGGTTTACGATGGCGCTCCCAACCCCAAGGCTTTTGAAGAATGGATTTAGGGCATGAAGAAGTTGTTTGATGCTCTCCAATGCCTTGAGGAATGGAGGGTCAAGTTTGCAGTATTCTACTTTAAGGGCGAGGCTGATCTTTGGTGGGCTACCATGCGGGAAAGTTAGTATGGGCCTAGGTTGACTGGAGGAGATTCAAGGAACTGATTAAAAACCACTTCTACCCAGTGTCCCTCTAGAAGGCAAAGGAGAATGAGTTTATGCAACTGCAACAAGGAAGAATGAGTGTATTGGAGTATGCCTCCAAGTTTATGGAACTTTCTCGCTTCGCCCATTCCTTTGCAGCTGACAAAAAACTGAAGATGAATCGCTTTGAGGAAGGACTCAACCCAAACCTTAGGGAGAGGATGTTAGTGCGCCAGTATGTCTCCCATGAGGACTTACATACACCATTGTGAACGTGGAAAGGGTAATGAAGGAGAAAAAAGAATACTACAGGGAGCTTTGGGGGGAATAAGCAGAAGTGGGACCAGAGAGAAAATTTTCACTTTGAGAACTAGTACAAGAGGCCTCCCAGGAACTACTGCAATGACAACAACATGGATGAGGGCTAATAAACCAAGAACCGGCCTAGAGTGATGTGCAATGCTTGCGAAAAGGCGGGGCACTATGCGTGGGAGTGTTGCGCCAACAAAAGATGCTACCACTATGGGAGTCCTCAGCATCAAGTGAAGGACTGCCTGCATCCACCACCTCCTGCCACTCAGGGCTCTGGGGGACAGAAGCCTCAGTAGTATTACTAGAATAAGGGTAGATAGGTAGCTGACCACCCAAGCTATCCAACCTGGGAACCCCAACAGAATCAGGCAAGACCCCCTAACCAACCACCACAACACATGGGAGGCAAAGTCTATGTTATGTGTAGGGAGGAGGCCTGGGACGCTCCAAATTTGGTGACCAGTACATTTTCTATCAAAACTCAACCTATAGATGTCTTGTTTAATTCCAGTACTATGCATTCTTTTACTTTTGTCAAGCTGGTTAAGACATTAGGGCTAGTTCCGACATCTAGACCCCCTCTGCTGGCTGTGACTCTCCCTAATGGGAAGCTCGTGAAATGTGATGAGCTATACAAGGACTAACCTATCCAGATGTATGAACATGTGTTCTTGGAGGACTTGTACAAATTCGAACTGATCGGGTTTGGTGCCATTTTGGGAATGGACTAGTTAGTGAAGTACTAAGCCCAAATAAATTGTCCTAAACAAAGAATCACCCTAAGGGGGCCCAAGGGGGAGAAATTCATTCATAAAGAGAAGGTTCTAACGAGTAGGGGGAGACTTATCACTGCAATGGAAGCCCATAAGTTGCTGGGACGAGGTTGTGAGGGATTCTATGTAATGTGGTAGACACCGAGACCTATGGGTCATCCCTCTAGGACATTCCAGTTGTTCAAGAGTTTTCGGATGTCTTCCCTAAGGAGATCCTGGCATACCACCCCCTAGAGGTGTGGAATTTTGCATTGACTTAGTACTAGGGGCAACCCCTATCTCTATAGCACCCTACCGGATGGCATCAGTAGAACTTAAGGAATTAAAGACCCAGTTTGATGAGTTGTTAGAAAAGGGTTACATCCAACCTAGTACGTCCCCATAGGGAGCTGCAGTATTGTTCGTGAAGAAGAAGATTGAGACCTTAAGGTTATTTATAGACTATAGGGAGCTTAACAAAATAACAATCAAGAACTACTACCCTTTACCCATGATAGATAGCCACTTTGACCCGCTTAAGGGTGCAAGAACTTTTTCCAAAATAGATCTCCGTTCTGGAGACCATTAACTCTGGATCAAGGAGGAAGATATGCCCAAGACTACCTTCTGCACTTGATATAGACATTATGAATTTGTAGTGATGCCTTTTGGGCTTACTAAAGCCCTAGCTGCATTTATGGATCTCATGAATGGGGTCTTCATACCTTACTTGGATCGATTCGTAGTCGTGTTTATAGATGATATACTAATCTATTCAAGGACTTCGGAGGAGCATCCCTATCACTTGAGGATAGTGCTAGAGGTACTCAGGAAGAATGAACTGTATGCAAAATTGAAGAAGTGTGAGTTTTGGTTGGGGAAAGTGGCATTCTTAGGACATGTCGTGTCTGGTGAGGGAATATCAGTAGATCCCCAAAAGATAGAAGCCATAATGCAATGGCCAAGGCCCAAGAACGTGACTGACGTGATAAGCTTCTTAGAATTAGCGGGTTACTATCATAGATTTGTCTAGAATTTCGCGAAGATCGCTACTCCTCTCATTAATTGGCAAGGAAGACTGTCAAGTATGAGTGGACTGATCAGTATAAGGAAGCCTTTTAAGAACTTAAGAAATGGTTGACTAGTGTACCTATATTGGCCTTACCTACAAATGACAATAACTTTGTGGTGTGCAGTGACGTGTCCAGGAATGGATTGGGATGTGCTGATGCTGGTTGACCGTGTCATAACCTATGCCTCACGGCAACTAAAGACTCCTAAGCGAAACTATCCAATTCTCGACCTAGAGCTAGCGACAATAGTGTTCGCACTAAAAATTTGGACAGACTACCTATACGAGGTGCATTGTGAGATTTTCATTAACCACTAGTTCTGAAATATCTGTTTTCACAAATGGACCTGAAATTAAGGTAGACGAGGTGGTTGGAATTCCTTAAGGATTATGACATAAACTTTCGATACCACCCAGAAAAGGTAAATGTGGTAGCTGATGCGTTAAGTCGCAGACCATACCCAACCCTTAACAGCTTGTTGGCACTACCCAGGGAGTTGTGCGAAGAATTTAAGAAACTGGAGGTCGATGTGGTGATTTTCTGCAATCTTACATATTAATTTTCTGGTTTGTTATTTTATAGTTTTATTTCTGCTTTAATTTCTTTGTTACTTTTTGTTTTTTATTTTCTAGAATATTTAGTTAGATACTCACCATTTTTATTTCCAGAATTTGGTCCACTATAATTTAAAGTAGTATTTAGTTTTTATATTTTTTCTAGCTTAATTTTAGTTTGCTTTAGAAATTAAAAAGAAAGAGTAAAAAAAATATTAGAGTAGTAAATTGAATTAGATTTAAACTTACATATTATCATAATCTTTCCTCCGAGGATCAACCCCTACTTATCTTTACTATAGATTTTATTTATAAATTGAATTAGAGGTTTAATTTATAACTCCATTGCAATCTTCACAAATTTTGGCGCCATTGTGGGGGAAAGAAGTCAATAGTTTTTATTTAATTTTACTACAATGTTTATTTTTTTCTATTAGTGTTACATTTTTTTTTGGGGTATAACTACTTAGTTTATGCAATTAATGAGTAGTTGTATGATCAAAGACAAAAAGGAGCATATGTATTAGGAGTGTGGAGATAAAGTAAGTTATTCTAAATCTATAAGCTCTGAATTAGTAAGTCTGAAAACATTAAAGTTGAAATGGGTAGTTTACATGAATTTGTTGCACCTAACTTGGAAACACAACTTTATCTATTACTTATCCTTCATTACATTGACCACTTAAACTTGACCTCTGGATTTTTAAACTTGCTACCTAATTTTCATGGTCCACCTAGTGAGGACCCACATCGTCATATTAATGAGTTCATTAATACATGTTCGACCATGCAACCTGGGGGAATTATCTAGGACCCAATTAGGTTAAGTGTCTTTCCCATTTCACTTCAAGATAGGCTACAAATTGATTATGTTATCTAGCACTACAACATTCACTATATGGACCAAAGCTCATAAAGTATTTTTTGAAATATTTTTTTCTTACATCTAGGACTGTGTCCATTAGAAATCCATGGCATTAAACAAATGACCTGGGGTTTTTTTCATTAGTATTGGGAACATTTTAATAAATTAAGTGCTAGTTGTCCCGACATCAAATCTCTAAACAATTGTTGATTCAATATTTATATGAAGGTTTATTGCCTACAAATAGATACATGATCGATGCTGCTAGTAAGAGGGACTTGGTTAATAAGATTCTGGCTCAAGCCAGAAAATTGTCTAATAATATGCCCAAAAATACTCAACAATTTGGAACTAGGGATAATCCTTTGTTTATGAAGGTGAATGTGATCAGTTTAGGTCCATCTATTGAGGCCCAACTTTCCTAGATTACTACTATGCTGAACAAACATATCACTCGAGGAGTTCAAAAAGTAATAGTTTGTGGTATTTTCTATTTAGAGGGACATCATACTGATGCATGTCCTACACTACAAGGGAGGGATGTCAATGTTGCTTTTTCCAAACAAGGTCAAAGGGAGTATGATCAATTCTCAAACACTTATAGTCAAGGATGGAGAGACCACCCCAACCTTAAGTATGGGCCTAGAAACAATCCTAAAGGATTTGAAACTACTTAGGAAAGGTGAGTTTTCTTTTCGAGTAAGTCATTAAGAAAATAAATAACCAGAGAAAGGAATCGATGCTAGGTTCCATAATGTAGCGATGGCCCTTAAATAGGTTCAATAGAGACATACTGAAATTGATACCTCCACAGCATGCAAGATTAAATGCAACATCAAACATTAACCGTACCAAAATCCTAAGGAAAATGTAGATACAATGACATCTAAGAGTAGGAAAGAGTTAAAGAAACCTAAGAAGAGCTGAGAGGTAGACCCAAAAATTGAGGTTAAGGAGTCTCAACATGACCAAAACAAAGATATCACCTAGGAAATACATGAAAATAAGACAGAACTTTACAAGCCAATGCCACCTTATCCTACCAAATGAGAGCCACAACTCCTATGTTAGATAAGGAAAATTAAGAAATATTAGAAACATTTAGGAAACTACATATCAACATTCCTCTTCTAGATGTCATTAAGCGAGTACCTCATTATGCTAAGTTCCTTAAAGAGCTATGTACTACCAGACAAAAGTTGAAGGGGAATGAAAAGCTAAGTTTGGGGAAAATTTGTCCATTGTTTTCCAAAAGAAGCTTCCTCTTAAGTGCAAGGACCTAGGTGTTTTCTCTATACCTTCTAAATTTGGAAAGCTTTGCTTTGATAAAGCCATGCCTAACTTAGGTGCTTCCATTAATGTTATGCCTTGGTCTATTTATGATAGATTAAACTTAGGAGAGTTAAAGAAGACTGGACTAATCATTTAGCAACTTCTAAGAGTAATACATCCAGTGGAGTCTCAAAGGATGTGTTAGTCCAAGTAAATAAGCTTGTTTTTCCTACTTTTGTTTTTGTGCATTAGACATGGTTCATCCATACCATTACATTTCTAAACGTGTTAGTGGACCATTTCTCAAAACATATATGATAAAAATATATGTGGACCATGGAATTTTATGGTGATTATTAAATTCAATATTTTTAATGCCGTGATAGTTTCTACAAATGCTAATTATGTTTGTGCACTTGATGTTATTGATAAACTGTTTCAAGATGTTCATAAGTTATTTCAAGATAATGAATTGCTAATTGTGCTCACCTAAAGTTTTCATCGTTTTATGTTGAATAGTGTTCCTTACATGTTAGTAATGATGTAGTGGATTTCGTAGGGTCTTTCTTGCAGTTGCCAGTAATTGACAGACCAAGCAAATTTAAGTTACCTTTAAATTATGTAAACTTGCTACACACCAAAATTGCACCCCCTGAATTGGGACTGAAACCATTTCCTAAAAATCTCAAGTATGCTTATTTAGGGGACAATGAGATTTTGCCTATTGTAATCTCTGTGCACTTATACTTGAATAGGAAGGCACATTTGTTAGGGTGTTCAAAGAACATATCCAAGACTTAGGATGAACTTTAATAGACCTCAAGCAAATTAGCACCAATATGTTCACATTAAATCGTACTAGAGTCGGATGCTAACCCTAAGAGAAATCCTTAAAAGAGACTGAACCCATCAATGATGGAGGTAGTTCGAAGACAATCCTGAAGTGGTTAAATGCTAGATGACATACCCTAAAGATAATTCTAACTAGGTTAGTCCCGTCCATGTGGTTCCTAAAAAGGGAAGGACCACAATTGCTAAAAAACGAAGAAGGTGAGTTAGTATCTACCGGAGTTCAAAGTGGCCAAAGAGTGTCCATTGACCACATAAAACTAAACAAAGCCACAAAGGAAGTCAATTTCCCATTGCCCCTCACAGACTAAATGTTAGCGAGACTAGCTAGCAGATCACATTCCTGCTTGCTAGATGGTTATTTAGGATACATTTAGATCATAATAGCTCCTGAGGATAAGGAAAAGACCACCTTTACCTATCCTTTTCGCACCTATGCTTTTATGAGGATGCCTTTTTATCTATGTAATGCTTTTGCTTCATTTAAAAGATACATGATGAACATTTTTTCTAATCTTATCTCAAATATTATGGATGTTTTCATAGGTGGTTTTACTATACATGGTGATTTATTTGATGAGTGTTTGCATCATCTTACTTTAGTGCTTAACCATTGCATACTTTGGTGCTTAATTTTTAAATAAGTTATGTTCAATTACAGAATAGGGCACTATTAGTTCATGCAGTACATCTAAGGGATTAGAGGTCAATAAGGCCAAAGTAGATATCATACAATCTTTTGCTATTCTCAGCATGTTAAGGAGGTGTCACTTTTACGTTGTGTTGGATTCTCTAAAATATTTATCAAGGAATTTTCAGAGATTTTCTGCCCTTTATGTTCTTTGAGTAAAAGATACTCCATTTGATTTTAATGAGAACTGTATGAGAGCTTTTGGCCAATTGAAATTGAAATTGACCTCCACTCCTATATTATACCCCTTAACTGGGCCTTAACTTTTGAACTGATGCGTGATACTAGTGATAAGATAGCAGAGCCAATGTTAGGTCAAATAATAGGGAATGTACCTTATGTGATTTATTATGTTTTAAGAACTCAAAACCCACTGTAGTGTAAATACACTATAGAAAAGGAAATGTATGTTGTTGGTTTTGTTCTTAAAAAGTTTTCGTCCTCATCAGGTAGGTGTTAAAGTTATTGTTTATACTGATCATTCTACTATTAAATATTTATCAAGTGAGAGAGACTTGAAAAGTAGGTTGATTAGATCAATCTTGTTATTTCAAGAGTTCTAATTTGAATTAAAGTTAAGCTAGGAGTTAAACATTTAGTGGGTGACCATCCAAGTAGGCTAGAAAATGGAAAAAGTAGTAATCCATTTAGCGAATGTTTTCCTTATAAGATCCTATATGCTGTCAGTGACTGTTTACGTTGGTATGTTGACTTAGTAAACTACTTAGTCACTAAAATGTTTCCTAAGGACTTGTCTAGAGCCTAAAAAAGGAGATAAGATCTCAATGTAAGCATTATGTTTGGGATGAGTTGCACTTAATGAAATTTTATGGAGATCAGATCATAAGGCATTGCGTAGATGATAGTAAGCTTAATTCTAATTTGACTTTCTCTCGTCGTTAAGAAGTGGACGACATTTTGAAGTAAAAGGAGCAACACATAAAGTACTAGAATATGGATTCTATTGGTGTACTGCTTTCTGACATGCTAATGAATTTTGCAGAAGATGTGAAGCATGCTGAAAGATTGATAATTTGTCTAGAAAGAATCAAATGCCTTTGCATATTGTGCATGTTTGTGAAATTTTTGATGTTCGGGGATGTTGATTTCGTGGGATCATTTCCGCCTTCTTTTCAATATACTTACATTCTTATGCTTGGGTATTATGTATCTAAATGGGTTGAAGTCATGACTACCATAGCTGATGACACTAAACTTGTGGCAATGTAAATTAAGTCTGACATTTTGCATAGATATGGAGTACTTACAACAATAATTAGTGATAAGATGATGCATTTTTGTAACAGAATCCTGGGTTCCTTGTTAGCCTGACACCATGTAACTCATAAGGTACCTACTGGATATCATGCATAAATAAATAACCAACTTGAAATGTCCAATGGAGAGATCAAGGAATTTAGAAAATGTGGTTGGGCTGGATAGGGAATATTGGACTACTAGGTTAGATGATGCTCTATAGGCTTATAAGACTGCATAAAAAGACCCCTATAGGTATTTCACCATATAGGCTAGTCTTTGGTAAACCATGTGATCTCCCCATAGAGTTACAACATAAATCATACTAGACTATTAAGCAGTGCAATTTAGATTACGACTTAGCAGGGAAGTAGTGTAAATTACAAATCTAGGAACTGGAAGAGATTTGTGTAGAAGCCTATGACAATTCAATGATCTACAAAGGAAAAGCTGAATCTTTTCATGATGCTAAGCTAAATTCAGGGTGGGTTATACCTTTGGAGGTAATAAAGACCTATCCAGATGGTGTTGTTGAGATTAGAAAATTTTTTTCTTAACAAAATTTTTAAGATGAATGGCCACAGGCTAAAGCATTTTTATGAAGGAGATCAAATCTACTTAGTCGAGGACCAATTAGAGGATACATCAGCTTCATTTGCATCAAGCCACCCACAATAAACAAAAGTGCTAGTTGGGAGGTAACCTAACATTTTAAGGGAAGTTTACATTTAATTTTGCACCATTTTCATTATTTTGCATGGAGTAGGGACAATGCATAAATTAACTAGGGGTGCATCATATTTTAGTTTTGCTTTTTGGCATTATCATTTTGAAAAAAAAGTAAAAAAAATAAAATTTTAGAGTTCTTTTTTGTGTATTTCTTATAATGAAATCCATGAATATGAGTCTATGTGCGGCCATACTTGCTTAAATTGTTTTGTTCTACTTTTTTATTCCTTTTATTTGTGAGCAAGAAGTTTTGAGCATATGGATTATCATTTAGAGTAGATTTGAGTTCTTTTTCATATGTTTCTTTAATGAGTGATAGTCATGGTTATTCGTCTTACTTGATCATGTCATATGGCCATGATTAGAGGCAATGAAAGGATCTAAGCTATTTCCTTATGCCAATTGAATAACAAAATAATTTATTAGCATTTTAACTTTTCTTGTCTTGCCATAAGAGAAAAAAGAATAAAAATTATGTTGGGTTTCTTACACAATCGGTTCAAGCCATGAGGCACTGATTCTCTTCGAGAAAGTTCTTTGAATATGAGGCTTATAAATGGATGAGATCTGTGTAGGGAGAGTTAACCTTGTTCAAGATCGTCTAGAACTCAAAACATGCCAATAACAGAAAAGAACTAAAAAAAGGGAGAATTGATGGGCCTAAGTCCTTATAATAGACAACTAGTGGATCCACTTGATTATGCGGCAAAACAATGCTTGAAAATGATTCATTAAATGATTGTACATTATGGAGATTTTGATGTTAATAAAAAAAAAATGTGAATTTTTAAAGGTACAAGAAGTAATCATACCTAGTTTTAAAGCCTTTTCCGCCCCTATGGGATAGTGATTATCAGCTCGATAAATAGCAAAAGTGGCCTCGCTCTGTGTCAAATGGATATTTTACTATTAGTAGTGTTATTTAATTTTCATTAACGTGGTCTTAGTAATTAAGCACAATACACTTGATATTTTTTAGCTATTTCTAATTCAATAATTATTTAATTAATTATTTAACCAATCTCATTACAAATATTTCAATCCCTATTGTTTAAAGCTTAGTAGTTTGTTACTAAAAAGGAGTAAGGTTAAATGGTATAATTTATACATTTGTCTTATTTCAGTATGACTCTGTCATTACCTAATGGTGCCATTTATGGGTTTGTCTTATTTCGGTATTACTCTTTCGTTACCCAAATTTAGAATGGCAAGATATTCACTATATAAGTCAAGTATAACATCAATGTTCATTTACTTGCTTTCACACCATAATCAACGTATCAATTTTGCCATGCTAAAATTTTTAATAGAACCCATAATTATTGTTTTGAATAAGTTAGCTGTAATCATGGCTAACTTGTTATTAGCAGTAATCCAAACATCTAATTTAATTTCATTCAATTGAGCATTAAAGCAAGCAAGAAAGCCCCATCTTAATCCTCACCAATACACAATATATTTATTAGAAAAGAAAATCTGACCCAATTTTTCACTTGATTATAATTTCCCAAATATATCCATTTAAATCAAAATTCCAAAATTTTCCAATTTCCTCCTTTATCGCCACCAAACTAATGTTCATATTCCAATTTTGTCATGCTTATCTATCACCAATTCCAAAATACAATGTAAACAACCAAATTTTCTAAAAAGAATGGCAAAAGACCTTAAATATTGCTCCATTAAAACAAAATTAAAGAAAACATATCTATAAGTATTCACTCCCATCGCTCGTTCGCCTCTAGTACGAAAGCCCACCTATCAACTCCAACCTTCCTTAAGAATAGCAGTTTCATTCAAAAATTCTCAATTTATAAAATACACATCAAAAATTCATAAAATTTTACAAGAAATTTTCACATAATATGTGTAACCTACAGCAAAGTTTTAGAATTTTCCTCCAAGCCCATCCTTGGTAGAAATTAAAATCGTGGCTAAAATTACACATTAAAATAGAGTATCAATCGTAAATTCATAACTCATAAAATACACATCCATAATTCTTCCACATTTTCAGTCTTCTAACCCAAATATTCAAGCAAAGATACCATAATCTACTGTGTATAAGATTTAATTCAGAATACAACCTTAACTTCATATCACCCACAACACAACCTCAATTTGAAACCAAATCAATGCCGCAATCATCTTCAAACATCCATCTACGCCTAAATAAATTCATTAATTTCATCAAATTGAGAAAATAATCCAAACACATGCGAAAGAGGGTGAAAGAGGTTTGCTTTTTGCCTTGAGAAACTTGGTGAAATGGGCAAGAAGAAAAAGAAAGTGGGTGATGGTGCCGGCCGATCGGGTTGCCGGTACACCTGATCAGCAGGTCGGGAGAATGAAAAAGAATGTGGTTGATGGTAGTGGCCAATTGGGTTTCCGGTGAACCTAATCAATGGGCAGGGAACCAGACCCTAGAAAATGATGATCAGGTCGAATTTTTTTATCTCTGAACCACCCTGACCTGAAATTGAGGGTACCTAATTATGATGATAGTCGGGCTCAAGTAGATGTTTTAACCCTCTAACCCGACTTGTGCGACCCTCACTTTTTTTGAAAAGTTAAAAATTAAAACCAAAACAAAATATTTTAGGTTTCATTTGGTCAAAAACTTTTCGCTTTCTACGTTCTCCTCTCTTCTTGGCCTTACCCCTCCATTCACCTCTCCAAATCTCTCTGACTCTTAACCCTCTAATGCTCTGTTTCTCTCATGTTTGGAGTAGTCATTTCAGTAACTAATCGTTTTAATTGCTAAAGTACACATTAGAATGATTAAAATTACAACACATTTTATGGAAACATTATACTATTGATTGTACTTTTATTTAATAGGATGCTTAGTGTTGAACTTTATAATAAGAAAATAAAAATTAGTGAAAACTTCTCATTTCCTATATGAGGAAGCTTTGAGGGTCGAGTTTGACCCAATGACCTGAGTGTAATTGAAAGGTTAGGGTCAGGGTAAGGTCAAGTGTATGCTAACCCGCATGAGGGTCGGGTAGGGTTGGGGTCAAGAAAACGCTGCCTACTAACCCTTATGACCCACCGCTTAACTTGCCTTAGCCCTCAATTTGTTCAGCTCTAGTTGCTGGTGAGCTCCGGTAGTCGCAACCAATGGGCTTGCAGCACGACAATGGCTGGTTAGCCAGCAATATAGGGCGTAGCAGCTAGCAGGGGAGGGAGTGGAGGAGGAGAGTGAAAATCATGTTTTGGGGTTTTGACTAGTTTTATGTGAAATTGATTTTGATTATTGTTCTTTTTTGTTCGGCCCATAAATTTTTTCTACTGATCTTTGTGTCATCTTTTCAAT
>JACYFF010031952.1:55897004-55959735 GCA_017589665.1 Selenicereus undatus
AGATTTCGTGATTGTAAGCACGAGTTGCGAGATTAAATGGTTTCAGTAAGCCTTGTCCTTATCAGGACGGCGGTAGCGCCTTCGTTTACTGAGTCTTTCACTGCAATTATCAGTAATCATGTCATGAGTATTTTGGGGGTGTTACAAACCTTGTTAGAACCAAGGACCTTGGCTTGTGGTACCGAAGGAGTGGTTACCTTGAACTTGTAGGATATTCTGATGCTGACTACGCAGATTATAAGGTTTATATAATGAGTGCATCTATTTCATGCCAATTTCTTAGACAATCACTTTTGTCATGGCATTCCAAGAAGTAGAATTTAGTGGCGTTATTCACAGCTGAAGTTGAATACATTGCTATCTAAGCATGCTATTCTTAAATCAAATGGATTAGTCAATAACTTAGAGAATTTGCATTGGACTAAAAGAAGGTTCTTATTAACTGTGATAATGATAATGCTATCAGCATCACTAAGAGTCTTATTCAGCAAGGACCAAGACTATTAAAGTAAGGCATCATTTCATAGGAAATCATATTGAAAAAGATGATATCTTTCTAGAGTTTGTACCAATGGATGTGCAGTTGGCTATTGGCTTTACCAAACCCCTTGGTGAATATCAAATCTATTTTATTTAAAGGGAATTGGGAATGATTAACCACACTGCTTGAATTGAGGGGGAGCAACTCCTCTAAAGCATTTTCTGTGCTAAGGAAAATGACTATCAAGGCACTAAACTTTCATAACCTTGATAATATGAAGGCATTTGAAGGAAAGTCATTTCATATACTAAGATGGCCATAGTCTGAGATGAATGAATACTAATGGATAGTCTCTTGTCAATTGGGATATCTCTTCCCAAAGTAGCAATTCAATTCTAAAAATTGACTCGAAATTTTTTCCAAAACTAGCAGCTGCTAAAAGCCTATGAAAGTTATACACATGTCAATTCCTTACATGTTGGAAACCTTCCAAGTGTATCATGTCTTTTCATCCACCCATGAACATTCACTCCCCTTAATTCCTCACTCAAAAACCTTTAACCTCGTTTCTCTATCCTATCTAAACTTTTGAAACATTAACTTAGAAACTTCTTCCCCTCCCTCAACGTATTGCCATTATCGAAGCTGCGATGTCTTCTAAAAACCAAAAACGTGCTCTTTGTTAGTGTGCTCCCAAGTGTATTGCTCGAAGCTCTCACTCACCAGCTCCTACACCTCTAAAAAGCCGAAATAGGCTACTTGATGAGGAAGTAGAGAAAATAGAACTTGAAATCGACTAAGCTTAAGAGGTAATGTAAGACCCCTAAAATTTAGATGTTTAAGACTGAGTCGTCTGTAATGTTTCAAGGATCAAACTTCTTTTAAGGAGGTAAACTGTAGAATACTGATAAAATCACATTTATGATTCTCGAAGAATAATTAAGGTGATATTTTTTCAATTTTGAGAATTTATCATTAGTCGCTCGAGCTCGTAATTAGTAACTATAGCCAGGGCCTTTGTGCAATTTAGAAATTTAGACCAATCTCAAATTTCCCTATTTTTAATCCAACCCAATGCTTTACTAAAGAAAATTATAATCTTATCTAATAAAATTTTGAATTTATCTCAAGCCTTCCCCCCAAACTTCAGGGTATCAATTTTGAATTTTGTGGTGTTTTGGAAGCTATATTAAAAATGCTCTAAAATCCTCAAGTCGCCCAAAAATTTCATTCCCAAGTCTCTCTCTTTCCCCCTTAATGTAGTAGCCAAAACATCAAGATAAAATATATTTTGAAGGTTTTTTCCACGTAATAATGCAATTGCCCTCCCTTTCTCTTCCTCATGTAGTACCTTTCCCTCTCTACTCCATCTCTCACTCCTTCACCCTCTTTGTTCGCCTGCCACCACCACTCCCCGAGTCTTCCGATGACCACTATTTACCTAGTGAGCTCCACCAGCTTCACGCCTCTCTCTTCCTATTCTTTGTTTCTTCTCTTTGGTATGTGGATGCATGATTAGGGTTTTGTTCAAACCCTTGAGTTTGATGAAAAAATTTTGATTCAACTATTTTAACTATTTTTATTAATCTCCTTACATCTTCTTTTGAGTTAAGTTTCATATGTGAAGCTGTTTGGAAAGAGAAATTATTTCTCTTGAACCTAGATTCTAACCTTAGAAGGTAAACCTCTATACTTCTCATTCCCTAATTTTTCTAGTGGGCTTGTTTAGGGTTTTTAGAAATTTATAAGTGTTACTGGATGTAGGGGATGGTTTAATGTTGATTTCATGGATTTTAATGGCTAAATAAGGTCACTTGATGCATGGAATATGGTTTTAGTCAAGATCAGAAAATATACCAACATTAGATACAACTTTGAAGAATAAACTGGGTTTATATACTAGTCTAAAAATCATGAACAAATGCAAATATGTATTTTCACTTGTATATGTTTCTATGAATTTTGAATCACAAAGTTTTGGCTTAAACCTAGTTAGAAAAAAAAAAATTCCCAAGATTGCACAACTTTGACCTAAAACTGACTATGTAGGATGATGTGAGTTTTGAGACCATTTTTATAATTGTTCATAAAATAAAAGTTGCAATAAACAAAAATAAATTTCTAGATTGTGCCTGTACACCTTAATATGATATTTCCAGGTGATGTTATGACTCTGTAAATAGGCAAAACAAAATGACTTGAAACTGCTGCTAAACCCTAATGGGTTTCAATTTCAATAATTGCTTTATTTGAGTTGATAAGATTTCAAAAGTTGCTTGAGTTCTTTCAAATCAGTATCTAGGGTATTATTTATCTTCATGTGACCTTAATCGCTTACTTGACTTTTGGGTTGAAAAAGATTGTTTTTGGGCATAAGGACTCCCTTAAGTTAGTCCATGTTATGACTTCTTATTTTGTTGTTTAGGCCTAATACCTTATGTTCGAGCTCATGCTAGGTCACGTATAGTTCTTAAGGTAATGTTTATGCCCTAACTTCCCCAGATTGCTCTTATAAATTGTCCTTGGGATGGTTTATGAATTGCTATGCAACCTTTTGTGTCAAGAAGACCCTATGCGTAAAAACTTGAACCGCGATTCATGCTTTTATGAAATTCTAAACATATACCGTGGGTTCTAATTTAGTATTTATACTTAAGCAATTTACGTTTTAAAAGTGGTTTGCAAAGTTAAGTGAAGTGTTGACTAGGTGGTTTGGGGTTATTGGGAGACAAATGAACCTATTTATAAAATAATAAATCTTAGAGTGAAAATATTAAGGCGAGTTGGAGGGAAGGCGACTCCCAATATCAGGGTAGGTTTACCTTGACGTAGAGACCAGTGGTCTCCCCGAGTTATAGCATGCTTTTATTTGTGTAACACCCCTACGCTTAAGACTAGAAGTGTTAGCGATTTCTTAAACTTTGAAAAGAAACGGATAGAGTTTCACCTGAAAACTAAATAAACATAGGCTTCAAGCCTTACATTAGATACCTGTAATAATTAAAATATAAAAGACATATCTAAACAAGCTACACAGCTACATGCAGGAGACAGCAACTCTATGGTCTGCACGCCCGGAGAACACAAACTATAAATCTAATTAAAAGAAAGAAATAAAAGAGACAATTCAATGAATCATACATCTAGAGCATTGGGCTTTAATCCCGAAAATAACTAACTCCAACCAATCAAAAACGACTGACTATTCAAATGGTTGGCCTACACGACCATTTAGAGTGACTACTATACAATGTTTAATACACGAACTAATGTATGTAGCTTACGTATGATCAAGAACTCATGAATCATTGACAATACTGACTCATGAACTAACATATTTGTACGTGTGACTTCTTTTTCAAAGCAAATGGAAGGTCCCGACTCAATTTACATGAACCAAGGATATCCATCTGTCTTTCAAGAGTAGTTAGACTTGGGAAAGGGAATGATTCTCACCCTCATGAAAACAAAACAACTGCATACAACACTTCTAACCAGCATTCAGATACAAATTGATATTTAGTATCACATATTAAACATATAAAGTCATCTGTATCCAGTAATACATCAATAACCCCTAGAATTCAATTGGCATCACTTCCCCTCCTTCAATCAACGCACAAATGCCTTTACCTTGTCTAACTTACAACCCTTGTGTACTAGCAGCGACAGCTACAAATTACACTGACTTGATATCAACATATGAAGCACATATGACCCCAAAAGCAAGTTGACCCTTGCTAAGACCTAGGCATTGAGGATAATAGGCCGTTTGGTTCACAAATAAACACTTAACATCAAAGAGTTAGTGTTACCAACTAGAGTTCTTTTAGTAAGAAGATGGGATTAAACATAAAAAGTCAAGTCCCCTCACTTTAACTAAATTAAGCACCTATAAAAGCAACTACTTCGCAAGAAAGTCATGTGGACTCAATAAAAGCCTTTTGGAAGAATACATGGACTTTTCCAAACATTTGCGCTAGCATAGTCCTCAAACGGGGAGTTTTCAATCCTTAATATGAAAGAAATCACTTTCTAGGAATCGGATTCACATGTTCGTGCCCTCCTCAAGTGAGTCTCATAACTCACGACTCATGGTATCCCAAGCGCCTCTCGTAGTTAGTGGACATTTATCCTCATCAACATCTTGTAGGGCCCCCACTTCTAGGTCTAATCCCTAGGAATTTGGGTTCTAGTATGCTGGGTCTGCTACCAAATCTGGGTCCAAGCAATTAGTACTATCCTCCTAGCCTAAAACATTTCACATGTACCTCACTTTTAACACGTATAGGATTAAAATCCCGATTGTATCACAATAACGTGATTTCCATACTTAAGAAGGCTAAAATTACTTAATAACATCAAGTCGACTTTCGAAAAGCATATAACCACTCATTTTAGCAAAGAAAGCTTGTAAACGAATTATCGGCCAAGTAAACTTCCAGTTTCACATAAAAAGCTTATTAAAACTCATTTTAGTAGCCACCAGTTTACAACATACTTATATGCAGCTTCGCTTAAAGAACTCTAGTAGTTTGGTTCTACAAATGAACTACATGCTTTGAGTTTGCGAAACAAATTTAAAGTTCACACGAATGAAGCATTTAAAACAAGATCACAAACTTCACGTAGCACTTTTCTAGTTCAAAGAGATATGTTTCAATGTTTTCATAGATGGTTCAACCAATTGACAATTCAGCCAAATGCTCAGCCAAACTGTTTAGTGAACCCGATTATCGTTCCTGGTTCGGTTGTGGTGATGGTGCTGGATTGTGGTAGCCCCAATGCTGCCCTTCACCGTTTTAGCCACATATGTTCTAAATAGATACCATCGAGTTTTCCCCCCAGGAGAGACGTCCAGAACCATATTAATCTCATTCCAGGTTTTGTCCTTGCTAACAAGCCTGCGTATAGGATGAATTCGAAAGAAACCATGGAGATTCAAAGGCAAGTTGAGGAACTAATGCGCAAAGGGCTGGTTTGTGAGTCTTTAAGCCCTTTTGTTGTACCTGCCTTATTAGTTCCAAAGAAAGATGGCAGCATGCGTATGTGTATGGATGGTCGAGCCATTAACAAGATCACCATCAAGTATAGGTATCCCATACCTAGGCTTGAGGATATGCTAGATGAATTGCATAGCTCTCAATTGTTTTCAAAGATTGATCTATGAAGTGGTTACTACCAAATCACAATTAGAGAAGGAGATGAATGGAAGACCACGTTCAAGACTAAATGAGGGTTGCTTGCGTGGTTTGTCATGCCATTTGGTCTTTCCATGACCCCAAGTACCTTTATGAAGTTAACGAATCAAGTATTCAGACCTTATATTGGTAAATTTGTGGTCGTGTACTTCGATTATATTCTAATTTATAGCGAGAACGAGTACAAGAATCAGGATCATCTAACTCAAATTATGCTAGTACTTGAACGTTGAGAAGTTGTTTAGAAACCTTAAGAAATGCACCATTTTTGCTCATAAGGTGACTTTCTTAGGTTACATTGTTACTGGTCACGGAATTAAGGCATATGAGAGCAAGATAGAGGTCATTTGGACATGGCCTAATTCCCAAAGCATTTATAATGTACATAGTTTTCATGGAATTATATCCTTTTACAGGAGGTTCATAAGGAACTTTAGTATAATTGTGGCTCCCATAATAAAGGTTATTAATGGTAGATCATTCAAATGGACCCCTAAAGCCCAATCTACCTTCGAAGAAGTCAAGAAGAGGCTAACTCACGCACCTATGTTAGCCTTGTTTTGCTTTGAAAAGGTTTTTGAAGTTGAATGTGATGTATTTGGAGTTGGAATATATGGTGTTCTTACTCAGGAAGGTAAACCATTAGCCTTCTTTAGTGAGAAACTATGTGATTTAAGACGAAACTATTCCACTTATGATAAAGAGTTTTGTGCGATTGTGCGATGCTTAGAACACTGGAGTCATTATCTAGTGGCAAGTGAGTTTATTTTGCATTCTGATCATGAGGCTTCGAAGTATATTCAAGGGAAACACAAGTTAAACTCACGTCATGCAAAATGGATTGAGTATCTCCGGTCCTTTCACTTTAGAATCAAGCACCAGTTGGGAAAATTCAATCAAGGAGCCGATGCATTATCAAGGGGGTATTTGCTCCTGTTTTAGTTAGATGTTGTTGTTCTTAGTTTTGAGCATCTAAAGTGTTTGTATTATGATGAAGAAGACTTTGGGGAGTTGTATTCTGCTTATCAAAAACACCCCAAAGGTGATTTCTTGTTGCAAGAGGGATTCTTGTTCAAGGGTACGCATTGTGTATTCTTAAGTGTAGTATTCGTGAACTTCTAATTAGAGAACTACATGGAGGTTCATTAGCTGACTATTATGGAGAGAACATGACCATTACCATGCTAAGGGAGCATTATTGTTGGCCAGGAATGGACAAGGACATTCATGACATCTTAAGGAGGTGTAGCACTTGTCAAGTGGCTAAGAGCCACTCGTTACGTCACAACCTATACACACCTCTACCAGTCCCCACACTCCTATAGGTTGATTTAAGCATGGATTTCATCCTAGACTCACCTAAAACCCAAAGAAACAAAGATTCAATCTTTGTTGTGGTGGATAGGTTTTCCAAGATGGGATATTTCATTCCTTACTATAAGACTAATGATGCCACACATATTGCAAAGTTGTACTTTAGGGAGGTGACAAGTTTACATGGGTTACCTAGATCTGCTATTTCTGATTAGGATACCAAGTTTCTGAGTTACTTTTGCATCATATTGTGGAAGAAATTGGATACTAAACTAAAGTATAGTACCACATGCCATCCACAAACTGATGGGCAAATTGAGGTTACAAATCGGACCCTAGGAACACTCCTAAGGTATTTAAATAAACCTCATGCTAAAGCTTGGGATTTACTACTACCACATGCTGAGTTTGTATATAACAAGGCTCCAAGTAAGGCTATTGGTCTTTCCCCATTCAAAGTGGTCTACGAAATTGATCCCCTCAGCCTACTTGATCTTACTCCACGGCCATTAGACCAAAAGCCAAGTGTCGATACTGCCAAAAGGGTAGAAGAAGTCCAAGAGTTCCATGAGTTAGTCAAGGCTAGAATTGAGAAGAGTAATGCATCATGTGAATGCTAAGCTAACATGCATAGGAAGAGGAAGGTATTTCAGCTAAGAGACCTCGTCTGGATTCACCTAAGGAAGGATTCCTTCAAAATGCAAGAACAAGTTGACGCCAAGAGATGAAGGTCCATTTGAGGTGTTAGAAAAGGTAAATGGAAATGCTTATAAGGTTAAATTACTAGGGGACAATGGCGTATGGCAGATTTAAGTCTGTATCTGCAAGATGACTCCTTAGCAGATTTGAGCTCAAAATCTTCTCAACAAGGCGAGGATGATGGAGGTCCATCTAGCCAGCCTAATGTGCATACTCAAATCAGTCAAGGAAGTCTACATTCATTAACCAAGGTCCAATGAATGTCCTACATTTTGCTGGGGAGACAAATAGAAGCACCCAAGTTCAAAACAATGAGCAAGCTCGGTTTTGTGTTCAATATTTTTACATATTCTGGCTCCCCAAGATGTTATCTACCATGTCCAACCCAAAAATTCAAGTCAAACTAGGTGCAAAGTGAAGAGCCAAGGCCATTGAGCAAACCGTGCTGAATTGGGCCCAGTTTTGCCCTGTTATATTTGCTTGATGTCTTAGGCCACTAAAAATTTATCTAACCCATATTTATTAATAGGAGGTTTGTACACATTCTAAGGTATCCCCCCAAGAAAGGAAATCAAGCGTAAATTAATTCTAAGCTTGAGAAACCAGCTGTAAAAAAAATAAATTTAAAAAAAAAACGGGCAGGATCGGCTTGTTGCACTCGATTGGCTACTATGTTGGTTACTCCTTGGTTTTGCCTTCCAATCAACATTTATCAACATCATTGGTAGTTAAAAGCACTTGGAAACACAATCATAAGCAACTTTTGGCCTAGTAAGGTTCACTACCAATGGGAATCAAAGGGAGAAAGGCAAGTAAGCCCGGATTGGTTAACCATAAAGTGCTTGTCCCAATAGTCTTTTGCTCTCTCCTCCATACGAAAGTAGCCTTCCTAAGGTTAATTGAGGAGCTTAGGGATGATTTTAGACTTTAAACTTTTGCTTAGTAGACCCATTACTTGTGATTAGCTTAGTCAAACATGCTTTGTACTTAACCCAAATGTAAGTTAGTTTTAAGCATAGTTAGAGGTTTCCTAAGCATGAAAGAACCTCTAATCGTTTCCTAGGTAGCAAAGGGGACGTGTATAAGGTAGGGAAAAGGGCTTGTTTATAATCAGAATGTTTAGCATTGAATGAGAAGTTGAGATTTGCTCCTTAAATCGAATACTTAATTTGCTTATCCTAGCTTAGGCTGAGTTAGGTGGTGTTCAAGTGAGTCTTAACTCTTAATTAGGTGGTGCTTTTGCATCCTAATTGACATTAAGGGCCCTAATCCTGTTCTTGGTGGTGTTTTTATATCTAAGAAACAAGCTTAGAATCTATCGTTTCTCTCACATTGCGTTCAAATTCACTTAAACTCAAGCTAGGAATTCAGTTTGTTCTAGTAAGTTTGCATTCCCCTTTTGAGTGTGAGTTGAGTTTGTTCATGCATCCATCACCTAGGCATTGAGGATAGTAGGTCGTGTGGTTCACACATAAACACTTAACATCAAAGAGGTTATTTAGAGTTAACAACTAGAGTTCATTTAGTAAGAAGATGTGATTAACACATAAAAAGGCAAGACCCTTGGCTTGAACCAAATTGAGCACTTAAAAAAACAATTGCTTCGCAGGAACGTCATTTGGACAAAACAAAAGCCTTTTTGAAGAACACATGCACTTTTCCAAACAGTTGCGCTAACATAGTCCTCAAACTCATAATCTGTAAGAAATCATTTTATGGGCATCGAATTCACATGTTCATGATCTCTTCAAGTGAGTCTCATATCCCACGACTCATCCATGGCCTCTCATAGTCAGTGGACATTTATCCTCATTAAGGTCGTATAGGGCTCCCACTTCTGGGTCTACGCCCTGGGAATTAGGGTTGTCGTATACCAAGTCACCTCCCTAATCTATGTCCAAGTAATTAGCACTATCCTCTTAGCCCAAAACATTTCAAATGCATTCTCACTTTTAACATGTATGGCATCAAAATCCCTATTGTATCACCACAATGATATTTCTATTCTCAAGAAGACTAAAATGTCTTAATAATGTCCAGTCAACTTTTGAAAAGCATATAAGCATTCATTTTGGCAAAGCATGCCTATAAACGAAGCAATGGTGAAGTAAACTTCCAGTTTCACATAAAAGGATTATTAAAGCTCGTTTTAGGAGCCACTAGTTTATAACATGCTCATATGTAGTTTCACTTAAATAACTATAGTTGTTTGGTTTTGCAATCAACCACACGCTTCGGGTTTGCTAAACTCATTTCAAGTTTACATGAATCAAGCATTTAAAACTAGTCGCGAACATTACATTGCACTTTACTAATGCAAAGCGAGATGTTTCAAAGTTTTGGTCAATGGTTCAACCAATTGACAGCTTAGCTAAACAGTTCCGCTAAATCGTTTAGGGGACCTGATTATTATTCTTGATTCAAGTGCAACAATAAATCAAGTGTTTAGGATGTGTCCAAATAGGCAAACATGGTTTAGTTAGAGGAAGGTGGGTTAGGAGCAAGCCACTGCTCTGTTCACCACCTAGGTTCACCACCAAACCTATTCGTTGAACCATTTAGCTGGCTTCCTTTGCCCCCACTCCACTTCAACATAAAACAAGGTAATCATCAACCATAGTTAACAAAGATAATAATTTAGATGAGCAGTATGTTATCACAGATTCAGGCAGCTAACACGAAACAACACAGTATCATAACAAATCAACATACTTCACAATTTTATCACTTTTTCACACATCTTGAGCTCCCTCCTCACATCGCCACCAGCCAATGCACCTCAAAATCACATCACTATCGATCCAAATAGCTCAATCAGGCCTCTTTCTTTTACCATACTTCGTAATCACTTATAATTCATCAAATAATTCACGGTTTCATCTAGCTGTATCTCAATCTCTTTCACAACGTAAACCATAGTAATCAAAAAGCTTTAAAATTACTTATAATTTTACGGGATTGAAAATCACCCAGCTCGAACTAAAGCTAAAGGACCTGACTCCTAGTTAATTGGATGACTTAGGGCTAGGTTCGAGGCTCTTTGTTTGCCCTGCTCTCGCCTTTACCTCAGCTACAACTCGATCCTTAGTGGTTGCCAGACTCTAGCCCAGTCACTATCGACAGTGCTAAAAGGTTGTGGTCCCGGTGTTTGATTGTGACAACTCCAATGCGACCCCCCACCTCCCACGTTGCTTCGCTAACCCCGACCTCCTTATCGCTATGACCCTCGCTGACCGTCTCCCTTACACCAGTGCCTACTTCCTGCCTCAAGTCTCTCTCTCTCTCTCTCTCTCTCTCTTTCTTGCTTCTACCTTTCACGAAGAACTAGTGTCTCCAACCCCTTTTTTCCCTCCTTTTCTTTTGTGTGTGTGTATGTGTGAGTGTGTGTATTTATATATTTGGCTCAATTCACTCAATCCACAAATAAGCTTGGCCCAGATGGGCTAGCCCGATAGATTTTGAACTAAAATAGCCCAATTCAACTTGGTAACTTCGTGTAATCACGAGACAGCCTAATTTTGAACTAAACTCGCTCATTATAGGATACGCACAATAAATTGAGAAAATTTATAAAATTACTACAAATAAATTACTAATTGAAATAGGTAACTCAGAGTTAAAAACCTTTACTATTACGGTTTGGCTTTTAATAACCCATAAGTTTTTTTCAGTTCTTGTAACCAATGAGGTTGTTCGGGTTGTAGTAAGCCATAAGACCCTCTAGCCGGGTCGTTTGCTATTAACTAAATTTTGTTTTGGGTTTTGAATAATCCCTAAAATTTGAAGTTTGAAGATCTTGAAATAGCTGGGAATCAATCTTTTTTGTACTATTTTAATATTTCTCTCTCACCCCTAAATGTTTGAAATGAATTTAAGTGTTTTACCGTTACTAGTAAGCATTATTGAGCTCCATCTCACTACTCAAAATGTTTTGTTTTCAGTTGCCAATGTGCCACATGGGGATGGGATGTGACTAATCAACTAACGCCGCAAGCGCATGGGTAGTCGTAGCATAG
This sequence comes from Selenicereus undatus, assembly GCA_017589665.1. NCBI lineage: Eukaryota > Viridiplantae > Streptophyta > Magnoliopsida > Caryophyllales > Cactaceae > Selenicereus > Selenicereus undatus. The sequence continues at coordinate 55,908,716 of JACYFF010031952.1, forward strand.
ATAAAAGATATCGTTCCTCAGGGACTAATTGTAACTTACTATGTCTTGCCTATTAGAATGTACTAAGTAAAATTCTAGTTCAAGTGGATTCAATTTAACAATAGCAAATAAACTTTTCTAAATCAATAAGGAAAAAATGTCTACGAATTCTCATAGTTGTGAAAGGAAATTGGATCAAAAATAATGAATATATGCTTTCTTCTTAATTGGTTAAATTCGAGAAATTGTAATCTTTTTAGAAACTCAGTCTATTCTTTCAAAATCAACTACATTTGCCTAAACTAAGCAAAAGTCGTTCTTTCAAACTAATTTCTCTTAATTCAAGTTAAATATCTTTGATTACTTACTAGCCCTCTTAACATGCAAATCTCTCTTTCGAGCCGAGGTTTTGCAAAGTCTAATCAAGCAGTCCAACAATCAAATGTCACTTTTCAATTTTTCACTCAATTGTTTCAAGAGTGCAAGCAAATTTAGGCCAAAAATCAACTCACAACAATCCAAACACTTGACAAAATGAAATCAAACCAATTATGAAAATAAGCACAATTGTATAGATTAAAACATGATCCAACAACACTTCCACAAACTACTAAATCCATAGACTAAAGAAAACTACTCAGACATGATAAAAGATTAACAAACTAACCAATGATTGGTGAAATCTGAGCGAAAAGGGGATTGACTGAGATGGCCTTCAACCAAGGGCCTCAAAACCGCCTCAAGAACAAACTCTCACACTCAACACTCACACCTATACAATAACCAAACTAAAAACTACAAAATTTAAGAAAGAAACTAAACCACTAATCTATGTTATCCTATGCTTTTGCTTTGCTTGGGACTGCTCAAGGGATGCTCTCTACTACTGCAGAACAAGGCTATTTATAGGAGAGCTCGCTTGATCTTAGCCACACAGCTGAAGGAAGGCGAAGAGGCAACAGTTACAAGCTCACAACGGACCATGGCAAACACCATGGGTCGATCGTAGCCTATGCTGGAACCGAGTTTTTGCTCATTGTTTGCTCTACGATTGTGGCATAACAAGGATGATTGTGGGGAGGTCAAAATATAGCCATTGACTGGCAAATACTGGGTAAAAAAGCTAAAAATCATGCAAAATACATCAAACAACTATACCCAAGCATAAATCGAAAATAGGAGAGTAAATAATAACAATAAGCACGTAATTCTCCTAAAAACGACACAAAATAGCCCTAAAATGATGTATGCATTAAGAACATATCAGTGACCGAGGCTAAAAAAGTTATAGATAAACTTTTCTTAGCATAAATAATTGTTGGACTTATCGTTGATTGACTTTTGACGATTGTCGTTGACTGCTGACCTTGGATTATATTTTTAGCTTGTTTTAATGAATTCTCTTTTTTCCTTGTATTTCATAGTGAAATACGACAACGATGCACTTTTGGTAATTATTTGCAGTATTTAATGAGCTAAAGATTACTATAAAAATGAATTAGAATTTTCAGGGAACTGTTGACTTTTACATACCTAGAGATTTGATGCATTAATTTTTATGACCTTGATATTTTTGAGTTTATTTTTAAGTACCCTTACTAATGAATTTCTTCCAATTAAGTAATTAAATTACAAAAATACCCTTGCAATTGTCCTTTTTGGTTTTTCTTTTAAAAAAGCTAAAGCCCCTAAAACCTAGCTTTCCACTATTGGATAGTCTATCGGAGGTATTGTGAGCACTTAACCGAGAGGGATTTGGGTTTTTTTTTTTAGGGAAAAAACACCCAAAAGCACAATAGTGAGGGTATTTTGTAATTTCATGACTTAATTTTAAGGAATTCGTAAGTGAAGGTACTTAAAAATAAACTTAAATATGCCAATGTCGTAAAAATTAATGCATCAAATCTCGAGGCACCTTAAAGTCAACAATTCAAAAGGGCATCACAAGTAAAGGTCCCACCCTCTATTTCTACCAATGTTCTTGATATGCCTCATGAATGGTTTAAGGAAGGTCATAAGGAATATTTTGTGAGATCAATGGATAGAATGATGGTTTTTTGTGTTCGTTTAGATTGGGATTTCTTCATGAAAGCTAAATTTAGGTTTTTATGTGTGTTAGAATATATGAGCTATAGAGAACTCTTTGGTGTCGAATAAAAAGTATGCCATGCCTTAGTCAAGCTCTTTTACATGAATATGAGGAAACAAGAAACTGAGGATATGATTTATTACTCTACTTTCATCAAGTGTCAATTTTGGTCTATCTGATGGAACCTTGGATCAAATCTTCAACCTCAAGGCAGACTCTACCAATGTTTATTATGAACCCTTAAATGGTTGTGCCAATGCCTATTTGGATATCTTCTCTCAATTTGAGGTCCCATCTGACTCACAAAAGCAGGCTTCCAATACTAGGCTACTGTCCAAAGCCAGACTCCCTTATGAGATTATGTATCCAAGGTGGTAGACAAAAGAGTTGTCTATCAGGGCTCTAGGAAATGGCCTAGCACATTGTAATAAATAATGATTAGACCTTTTCAAAGATAATCCTAGAGTGTATAGAAAAATTAATGGGTCACCTTACAAAGCCCTTCTTCCTTAAGTGAATATGCTTCTAAAGGTGTTTGAGTACTTCAATGTTCCTCTTCAGGATCAAGAATGCATTAAGGTACTTGACGTTGTGATTGACAAGGGGAAATTGGAAGCCTTTAAATACAAGTTTTATTTCCTTCGAGTAAAGATTGCATAAAGATGATTACACTAAGAAGAGCACCTCCTCCCAAAGCTATCAAACCTACATCCAATCAAGATTGACCTCACTCCCTACTTGGCACCTTGAGCCTTAAAATCTCCAAGTTGGTCTCTATTAGCCACAAATTAAAGAATGACTAATTGAATAAAATGAATTTGTAAGGGTGACACCTTAAAACTCCAAATCAAGGACTTTAGGTTGTGGCTTGTGAACTTATTAAGGATGCAGTCGAGGCAACTCCTGAGAAGGACCCTAAAGTATTCCTTAGGTACATTCATGGGCATATAGAGTTATTGGGTATGGAATACAATCTCAAGGCAGTTAGTGAGGCACTCGATCTTCTCAAAAAACTCTTTGTGCTAGCCTTTCTTAAGAAGACAAATGAGATTAAAGAAGTGGCAGCGAGGATAGTGGAGAAATGTAGAAGGAAGGCTGTCAAAGAGAAGAAGGGAGAACACAAGGATGGGGTATCCAAGGATAAGGACAAAGAGATAATTATAGCAACTGAAAGCTTCAAGGAATATGAAATAGCATCATTCTCCTAGTCTTTACTAGCTAAAAAGCCTATTCCAACCATACCTCTTTATTCAGACCCTCTTGATGATTGATCAACTCCCACTTATGGCATTGAAGACTTTATGATTTTAACATATATTGCCTTGTTATTCTAACTAATGTTCATGTGATATTTATCTGCCATGCATTTCATTATGATTGGTTTGCTTATCCTTACATCGTTTGTACTATGTTGTATCATTAGTTCACTATGCTCACACGTTGCTCTATTTAGGAAACTAAGGGTAAGCTTGTTATGTAAACTATTATTGGTTTATCTCATACTTTAGTATCTGTAGAGATGGGGAGCAAGATTTCTTTGAAGTTTGTCTTCTATCCCCTGATATATCTATTAGACAGATGTTGCATTTCATTAAAAAGGGGAAGATTAAAAAATCACGTTAATATGATGTGATGTTTGACATAGGTTTTGATTTCAAGTTATACTTGACATATAGATTAACGGTCATTAGATCATGTTTGCACACATATTTAATGTAACATCCCATCTCCTAACCCCATGACTAAATTAAATAAAATCTTATGTGATGAGACATATTTGAGTAACATCCACAACATTGAATATTGAATTGAGTAAATTACAGTGAAAAATGATATTTGATCTTTATAGATACCTATTTTGTTTTGATACTCTTGTCAATCTTATACAATAAGATATTACATAAAAATTATTTAATAAGACACATGCAAGTTATAAGCTTTAAAGGTTGAGTAAGAAGTTATACAAAAATATATTTATATATAGATTTATACGTACAATTTTTGGGATATTGATTAGGACAAACTATAGGAACACCTATGATATTTATGGCACAAATACTCAATTGCTCAAAAATTTTATTAAGCATAGAGGTTATACGGTCGGTCAAGTTTAGCTAATTAGCCTTCCCAATGGATGTTTTATCACTTCAAATTAAAATTGACATGAAAGGATTATCTTCAAGGATAATATAAGGAATCAAATACGAGACATGTATTTAAAAGTAGTAAGACACTTAGCTTCACTACTTTACTCCACTACCCTACAGTTTGAGCTTGGGTAACATCAAAGGAATGTCATAAACCTATGTCATAAGCTTATTTGCAAAATTATAGTTCAGACCAATACACTTTGACTTAGTTACCTAGATATCTCATTTCATTGAAGATCAAAAAGATTATCACCCAAGAGAGTTGGCATTCTCAAATGAGGTGCAAGATAATCCCATCCTAATATGATTCGGTGTACAAGTCATCTAGTTGCCTAAGCATAAGCCACCTAGCTGGGTTGCCTAGCTAAGTAATTGCTAAATTGACTTTTTAAGGCTTATTTTCCTATAAAGTTGAAAATTTCTAATTAAAGTGTTCACACTTCAACTTGTAGATAAGGTTTGATAATTCGCAAGGTCAAGCACCATTAAGAGATTTGTGAAGACTAAAACCCAGCTACCAATGGCTAATCCATACGAAGGTAAAAATGACTTGTTTGACAAGCTAAAGAAAATTTAAGTTGAAGACACCAGATACAAACAAAATACAAAGGGTGGCACCTCCTATAGGCATAAGGATTTCATTGGCTAAGAACGAGGCTTTGCACCTAGCTTCACCCTATGGCTAAACAAAGAGCAAAAGCATGCGCGAAATGCATCAAGCAAATGAAATGTCTATAAAAGAGAATTTTTTTTCCTTGCCTTCCACCTACCCTCCACATATAACCTTCTCAATACATCTTCATAACTTTCAACTTCAACGAATAAAGCAAAGCAAAGAGTATGTGAGGGGAACCAAGGTATATTTCGATTAGGAATAGCAAGATAAGACAAACAAAGAGAAAAGGACATCACGGGGCATTATTAGGGTTGGTGGCTAAGAAACCAAACTAAGCATAAACCCAATGCGAAAAGTGCATGCATAAGTGACCCTAATTGAAATCCATTCAAAACCCTTCTCTTCTCCTTGTCTATCAAACATTGAGAAGGTGTGGGTCAGCTCTCTCTTCTCTCTTAACAATTTAAGTTAGTGTAATGTATGAGTTTAAGGGACAAGGATAGAAGGATTAAGGCCAAGTCATAGGAAATTCCAAGTATACATAAGCCACGGGAACCATTCTTATGCTTAAAGTTGGACCTTCTATGGTATACACTCTAAATCAAAATTTTTCACTTGATTCATTTCGTTGTTATTGGGGTATGGGTTCATTAGCAAAACCCAAGAAAAAAAAGCTATGAGGTTCAAAAGATGAGCATGTAAGATTAAGATTCCTAAATATGTGTTAAGGTGCATAGATCTAGCACCCATTTCAAAGAAGACTAATCAATGTACGTTATTCCTGGTACCCTTTATATACAAAAGAAGCTAAGTGTTTTGGTATGCTCTTCTAAGGTCTTTATGGCCAAAGACCTATAACTCCACAGATTATAAGTACAAGTACACAAACCGAAAAGCAATTAATTTTGCAATTTATTGACTCACTATGATTTCCCATTATTATGTTCAAATGGTGCACGTCAATGGGCATTATATATGCTATGTGTTTGAGCTCAATTACATTTATATGAGCATGATAGTATTTGGGTCAAACTTGCTAATCAAAATTGATAACTTTGGTCTACAACATGAAAATCCAATTGGTTAAATGTGTTTGTTGTGCTGGCTCAAATTAAATTAACTTAATGTATAAGCTCATGCTAATTTTATTGTGGTTTCCTCAATGCTTCCCCTATGATTTATAGGAATCATGAACAAGGGAAAGTGAAGGAAGGTCAACAATGCATCTCCCATGCGATTACTTTGCATGCAAGGTGCTAGTGATAAGGCTTAAGTTGGCTCTCAAACGGAAGCAGGCTATTCATTGAGATACAACTACAGTTTTTCCATTTGCAATTTATGAGCATAATATATAGATTCATGATTGCAATCAAACTATGCATTACTTAAATTTAGTCAATAAAGCACTTATAGACTATGTGTCTTGCTGTGGTTTTATATAAACTAAAAAAAAAAAATCAAGCCTTACTTATTTGCTTGAAAAAGTGTTGGTAACACCCCTTCATTTCATTAAGTCCTTCGCTGTTAAACTCTGTGTAAATCCCTAACCAGTGTAGATTAGTAACGATATTAATTAGGGGTGTTGTAGTTAAATCCTATCTATGTGCTTGATCACTTGTAAGTAACACGCTTAACAAAATCAATTGGTATCTGACAACCTAGAGCTTCAAAGATAGAGTTCAACTACCTTGAACTTTTATCTTCAAGGACCTTGACTAAATTGTTAGAAATAGACCATTGTTAAAATCATAAAATTTGTATAATTTAAATTAAGTTTAAAATGAATTTTCCAATGATCTGATCAATTTCAAATCTAAAACATGCATATCAGTCCTATGAAATTTAAATTATTCATAAATATGCAACAACAAGAGATAGAGACATGACATAAATTTTGGTTTAGGATTTGTTAATTGTATGATTTAAATTTCGCTACGTATTTTGTAATTTAATATGCTATAAATTATCACATTTATGTTAATCTAGATTGATTAAATTAAGACAGGAAATGAAGCTAAAGATCTATCTCTCCAGAAATACGATGTTAAGAATTGACTGAGCGGATGTTAGAAAAGTAAACAGATGTTAAGGCCCTTCAACCTCCGGGTAGTCGTCATCCAGTGGAATATTCTGAAGCATCCAGTGGCTACATCTTTTGCATCCTTTAACAGCCTAATTCTCATAGCCTCTTAATAGAGACCTTTGCCGAAAATAGAGAGTGCACAACACACAAGAACAAAGAGTGTAACTCCTATTCTAAGAGTTTGTTATAGTCTTGGGTGATCAACTTCAAATATTTGTATTCTTTACATAGCTTTGAGATTCTTTGTGTGGCAAGAGGGTTGTGAGAATCTGACTTGTAAAGAATAATATTGATCAGGAGTGTTGTAAAACTTGTAGTAAGCTACAAATTAAACCACGACTTAGACTTGTAAACAAGATTTATAGGATACATAATTAGGCGTTGATCCCATAAGGAAAGATGATAATAATATATATGTAAGACCCGCATTCTTTGTTCTCCGTTAAGCTAACTGTACTAACCCTTTACGTTATAAATTCGTATTTTTAGAACTATATGAGTTAAATTATTATCGATGTGCTTATAGGAGCTATAATTTTATTAAAAATAATTACTATTGTTACTATTGATTTTATTAACGTTACTTATTTATAAAATTATTGAATCAATGCTAACCCGAGTTCTTAAAATCCTTTTCGTTTTATTTGGTCAATTTTCGAAGTTTAAATTGAAATGGTAGTTGTAGGTCGTTTCAACTCGAGTTTAGTCGAACCGTTAACGAGTATGGGACCAGAACCTAGTTGAACTGTGTTAATTGAGGACAAAAAAGAAAAAAGGAAATTAGAAAAGGGGGGCAAATCGGGTGCTTGAGGCCCGAGACCCCAACACCCCTCTCTCTCTACTCGCTCGCCCACTCTCTCTCTCTCCCTAAGCTCGCTCACTCTCTCTCTCTGGGACCACGGTCGCCGTCTGGCATCACCGCCGACCGCCACCTGTCACCGGCAAGAGAAAGGGGCGACCGGTCCCCTCAGCCCACGATAACCACTGCCAAAACTCCACCACCCATCACCCTTCACTTCTCACGGCCGAAAACCGACCCAAACCACGCGTCTCCGACCTAGAACCGGCCACCCACGTGCCGGAATCCGGCGACCCACACCCCTCACGATCTCCTCTATAAATTGGGAACTGAATTCAAGTACGAATCACCCCAAAACACCTCCAATTCGGGAGCTAAGGACCAGGATTCTCAAGCTTGCGGGCTAGGGTTAGGGTTCAATGTGGTTGGGGTTGCAATCACTGCTATTTGAGTCCAAATTTAAGCGATTTCATGTAAGTGTGTCTCCCCTCCTAAGCTATTACTATTTTCGAAAATGTTTTTCAATAGATTGATGTTGCATGTCAGATTTGGGTTCGCTAAATTCGTTAGAAATGTCAAGAAGTGAACTATATATGTTTAGCTTCGATTCATTTAGTTAATTTATGCCTGAGATTTTAATTCGAAAGGAATTATGTATGTTTAGCATTGATTCGAATGCACATAGTTAATTCATGCCTGAGTATAAATTCCAAAGTGCTTCGTATGTGTTTAAAATTAACGTATGTAAATGTTTAGTCAATCTATGATCGTTTGAACGCTTAGAATCGATTTTAGTACATTCAGTAATCCATGCCTGAAGATTTAATTTGAAGTGAGCTATGCATGTTTAGAATCACGTTTAGTATATTCCGTTATTACATGCTTGTAAGTCTAATTCGAACTGAGTCATGCATGTTTAACATCAATTTTGGTAATTTAGTTAACGCGTGCTTGAAGGGTTGACTTGATTAAGTAACTTCAACACTAAAAATGTTTGCCTAAAGTCGTATCATTCCTTAATGACATAAAAGGGTTGCAAGATAATCTCGATATAGGGAATGAACATCATGAGACGCATTATGCTTAAAGGGCCTAAATAGGTTCGAATAGTGATATAGATGCCAGTGATGAATGTTTAGATTCGCATTATGTCTAAGTGATCTAAATGGGTTCGATTAGCGATAGTGATATAACAACGGAAGCTTAGGGTCGTATTATGCCTAATTGACCATGTTAGCCTGAATAAGTGAGCATATTCTATTTAAGAAGATATTCGATTCTTGCTAAACTTCAATGGCATAAATAGTCATACTTAGTGAAACTTCTTGAATCGTATTACGTCTAAATGACCATCTTAGCCAAGCTTGAATGGAGACTGGACTCATGTTATGCTTTAATGACGTAATAGGCTAAATGTAACTTAGAGTCAATGAATGAATGCCCGAAACAATGCTTGTCTATTCAGTCGGATTATGCTTGTACAATAGCGTTGGACATAGTGCTTGGATGATAACTGAACTTGTTTACATTCCCTAATTGCCATACCCGAATGCAATCATGCTTTGTGCTTAGTCAATATAACCTGACATATTAGACATCCGTTTCAATCAAGTTCATGTGAATACTTATATGCATACATAAATATATATATGCATGGTTATAACGGTTGGTTGCAGCGCTCGGCTAAATGCTAGTATTTAATCAGTAAGCTCAGCATTGGTAAGTGAATAAGTTATCCATTGCCTTTCAATATATCATATTGATTAGGTTGCTAGATTGTGAAATTTAAACCGAGATGGTAGTTGGATGGTTTGAGGAAGAACTATGAGTGGTTCGAGGTCTTTGTGGTACGGTGCTTGTGAGGAGGGAGTTCGGGTTGTGAATTGACCGCAATTGTGTGGATTGCGAGGCCATGTGTGGCTTATTGTGTTGAATTGATTTTGAAGTGCTTGAATGTGATATATGTGAACCCCTTTCCCTTCGATGTCCTTGAATTGCATTATGTGCATAAGGGTGAGTTTTTCAAGAAGGATTTCATGTTTTGAAATGATAGTAGCCGTAACTATTAGTGCATGATGGCCTATTTTAATTAAAGGCAAACAGTTTTGGGAGTGAACTCGCTTGAACGGGGGAATCCCTAAGAGTTTTAAAAAGGTGTGAGTTATACGTTGAATGATTTTGCTGTTTGAAACGCAAAGTTATAGTCGTTATGGCCGATACACTTTAAGTGGCTAAGATAATGTGCTTCAGACAATATGAAAAGAACGATGTTAACCTAGGGGAAGGTCCGGAAACCCTAGAGGCCCTGACGAGGGTTAATGTAATGGTCCGATACGTTATATGTAGTCATCCTGGAAGTAAGAGCTTAAGTGTGAGCGTTAGGTCTCACTATGGGGTTGAGAATAGATCTTACCCAATCAGCACCTGTAATGATCTTATGCCACATGTATTTTCCTAAGAAGTAAAGAAAAGCAATGGGCAGTTTGCCATTTTAAGTGTTTCAAAAGGAAAGAAAGTCTTTATGGGCCCTAAGAGGCCATCTGGAATGAAGTATGAAAAGTTTATAAGGGTCAGTATGCGACCGATATGAAAGAACATGAGCCTCAAGAGGCTAAGAGAAGAGTTTTTATGAGCCTCAAGAGGGTAAATGAAATGTTTTCAAAGAAACAAAAGAAAGCTTTCTGTGCTAGTTCTATGCTTTTCGTATAAATGAAATGTGAATGAGTATGCTGATGAAAATAAAAGTGTTATGCGCATATTCCAAGTATGATTTATGAATGAGATGCTAAGTAAGTTTTGATTACGAAAAAGAAAGCCTTATGAGCATGTTTCATGCATATCCTATGAATGAGATTCGAATGAGACCTGAAATATGTGTGCCTTATGCATATTATATGAATAAAACGCCAAGAAAAGTATGATTATGAAAAGAGATAACCTTATGTGCACCTCATATGAATGAGGTTTCATGCATAATTTAAATGGAATGCTAGGAAGTTATGTTTATGAAAAAGAAAGATTCCTATGCCTAGCCCTCGATGCTCGCTTATGTGCTTAACTGCTTGTTAGTAAAGGAATTTAATCATTCAGGAGCCTAGAAATATGTTCGAAGGGTTAAAATGACGTTTATGGTTAGTAATCCTCCCATAAGGATTTTAAGAATGCCTAATATGATAATAAAGTATGAATACATGGTATGTGACTATTAAAGACATTACTGCCTGCAACGGTTTTGTTTTTAAGGAGGTCGGGAGACACTCACTGGGCATGTAGTGGCTCATTCCATTTCCTTTCCCCCTTTCCCCCAGGTTTCTTTTTAACAGGAAGAAGTTGAATCAGTTGGAATCGGTTCTTGCTTACAAGGTGTCATTTCTGCCCATTGGAAGGGATTTTACGTGTTTAATAAAGTCATGTTATGTATTCTTAGTTTATACTTGTTTGTAAACAAGTACTCTAAGTTCATGTAATGTATATTGTTTTTGAGTCGCTCTGTATGGCCATATGAGCCGATCATCTAGTTTGTGTTATGTCTTCTGGTTAAAGTTGGTTATGTTTTGGAATGTAAACCTCAATACTCCAGTTGTGTGAACCGTTGAGTTGTATCTTTCACTTTTCCCGTATTAATGAACTATTCTAGTTGGTGTACTCTGAGCGAGTGGCTCGTTGAGTTATGAACTCTGGCGTGTAGCCATTGAGCTTCTTTTAAATGTTTTACGCTTCCGTTGATTTGCAGGGATTTATTGTAAGGCTTTTAGCCTGGAAACGATCAGTTTTTAGGGGGGATTTTGTCCGTTTCGTCTCAGAATTTAAGTCAAAAGTTAAGAAAGCGTAACGCTTTCGGCCCTAGGGGCTGGGAGTGTTACAGTATAAGTTGAAATCTAATTAAATTTTCTAGTCCAATATTCTTTACCTTTTCTTTCGATTACCAAACATACCAAAATCGAGTTAGAAGGAATATGAAAACTTATTCACTAATATTTCAAAGTAATCCACACCAAATTCTGGAAATAAAAGCTGTAAATATCTGCCCTAAATATTTAGCAAAATTAAAACAAAAACTAACAAAGAATTTAAAACATAAATAAAAATAAAAATAATAAACCAAAAAATTAATATTTAAAATTGCAAAATATTAACCAAACTAAAAATCTGGACCTATTTAAATTAGTTCAAGTAGAAATATATTTAATTATTTAAAGCAAAAAAAAGATAGAAAAACGTTGTAGAAAATAGTAACAGAAAATGACATATGAAATCAAGTAAATAATAAGCTAGGCTAAAATAATTAAAAATAAACCAAAAATAAAATCTAATTTTATGAACCCCGTCTGGAATAGCTCGAGTCTAATTTCTGTTAATTACTTTCATTTAATCAAGTTCCGTAAAAACTGAACTCGTGCACTTGAATTGAATATTTAAAAGTCATATGTTTGATAGGGTTCGAGTGGCGTTAATGGTCTCAATTATTTTATGTCACTCTAACCTAAATAATAATGTAATACTAACAACTTAATGGAAAATATACACGTAAATCACTAGAATGAGCTTATAAAATGCATGATTAAGCATTATTATTGAGGTTAGAGTGACATAAAATAATTGAGCGAACAAGTAGGCAAATAAGCAATTATAACTCAACTAACCAGATAATTGGCTAATTAAAAGAAAGGGTTTAATTCCAAAAAAAAAGAGAAACTAAGTAAATAAAAATTGAAAAGATGACACAAAGATCAGTAGAAAAAATTTATGGGCCGAATAAAAAAGAACAATAATCAAAATCAATTTCACATAAAACTAGTCAAAACCCCAAAACATGATTTTCACTCTCCTCCTCCACTCCCTCCCCTGCTAGCTGCTACGCCTTATATTGCTGGCTAACCAGCCATTGTCGTACTGCAAGCCCATTGGTTGCAACTACCGAAGCTCACCAGCAACTAGAGCTGAACAAATTGAGGGCTAAGGCAAGTTAAGCGATGGGTCATAAGGGTTAGTAGGCAGCGTTTTCTTGACCCCAACCCTACCCGACCCTCCGGGTTAGCATACGCTTGACCTTACCCTGACCCTAACCTTTCAAGTACACTCAGGTCATTGGGTCAAACTCGACCCTCAAAGCTTCCTCATATAGAAAATGAGAAGTTTTCACTAATTTTTATTTTCTTATTATAAAGTTCAACACTAAGCATCCTACTCAATAAAAGTACAATGAATAGTATAATGTTTCCATAAAATGTGTTGTAATTTTCATCATTCTAATGTGTAGTTTAGCAATTAAAACGATTAGTTACTGAAATGACAACTCCAAACATGAGAGAAACAGAGCATTAGAGGGTTAGGAGTCAAAGAGATTTGGAGAGGTGAATGGAGGGGCAAGGACAAGAAGAGAGGAGAACATAGAAAGCGAAAAGGTTTTGACCAAATTAAACCTAAAATATTTTGTTTTGGTTTTAAATTTTAAATTTTCAAAAAAAGTGAGGGTCACACAAGTCGGGTTAGAGGGTTAAAACCTCTACTTGAGCCCGACTATCATCATAATTGGGTACCCTCAATTTCAGGTCAGGGTGGTTCAGAGATAAAAAAATTTGACCTGATCCTCATTTTCTAGGGTCTGGTTCCCTGCCCATTGATTAGGTTCAACGGAAACCCAATTGGCCACTACCATCAACCACATTCTTTTTCATTCTCCCGACCTGCTGATCAGGTGTACCGGTAACCCGATCGGCCGCCACCATCACCCACTTTCTTTTTCTTCTTGCCTATTTCACCAAGTTTCTCAAGGCAAAAAGCAAACCTCTTTCACCCTCTTTCACATGTGTTTGGATTATTTTCTCAATTTGATGAAATTAATGAATTTATTTAGGCATAGATGGATGTTTGAAGATGATTGGGGCATTGATTTGGTTTCAAATTGAGGTTGTGTTGTGGGTGAAATGAAGTTAAGGTTGTATTCTGAATTAAATCTTATACACAGTAGATTATGGTATCTTTGCTTGAATATTTGGGTTAGAAGACTGAAAATGTGGAAGAATTATGGATGTGTATTTTATGAGTTATGAATTTACGATTGATACTCTATTTTAATGTGTAATTTTAGCCACGATTTTAATTTCTGTGAAGGATGGGCTTGGAGGAAAATTCTAAAAATTTTGCTGTAGGTTACACATATTATGTGAAAGTTTCTTGTAAATTTTTATGAATTTTGGATGTGTATTTTATAAATTGAGAATTTTTGAATTAAACTGCTATTCTTAAGGAAGGTTGGAGTTGATAGGTGGGCTTTCGTACTAGAGGCGAACGAGCGATGGGAGTGAATACTTATAGATATGTTTTCTTTAATTTTGTTTTAATGGAGCAATATTTAAGGTCTTTTGCCATTCTTTTTAGAAAATTTGGTGGTTTACATTGTATTTTGGAATTGGTGATAGATAAGCATGACAAAATTGGAATATGAACATTAGTTTAGTGGCGATAAAGGAGCAAATTGGAAAAGTTTGGAATTTTGATTTAAATGGATATATTTGGGAAATTATAATCAAGCGAAAAATTGGGTCAAATTTTCTTTTCTAATAAATATGTTGTGCATTGGTGAGGATTAAGATGGGGCTTTCTTGCTTGCTTTAATGCTCAATTGAATGAAATAAAATAAGATGTTTGGATTACTGCTAATAACAAGTTAGCCATGATTACAGCTAACTTATTCAAAACAATAATTATGGGTTCTATTAAAAATTTTAGCATGCCAAAAGTGATACGTTGATTATGGTGTAAAAGCAAGTGAATGAAAATTGATGTTATACTTGACTTATATAGTGAATATCTTGCCATTCTAAATTTGGGTAATGAAAGAGTAATACTGAAATAAGACAAACCCATAAATGGCACCATTAGGTAATGAGAGAGTCATACTGAAATAAGACAAATGTATAAATTATACCATTTAACCTTACTCCTTTTTAGTAACAAACTACTAAGCTTTAAACAATAGGGATTGAAATATTTGTAATGAGATTGGTTAAATAATTAATTAAATAATTATTGAATTAGAAATAGCTAAAAAATATCAAGTGTATTGTGCTTAATTACGAAGACCACGTTAATGAAAATTAAATAACACTACTAATAATAAAATATCCATTTGACACAGAAGTGAGGCCACTTTTGCTATTTATCGAGCTGATAATCAATATCCCATAGGGGCGAAAAAGGCTTTAAAACTAGGTATGATTACTTCTTATACCTTTAAAAATTCACATTTTTTTATTAACATCAAAATCTCCATAATGTACAATCATTTAATGAATCATTTTCAAGCATTGTTTTGCCGCATAATCAAGTGGATCCACTAGTTGTCTATTATAAGGACTTAGGCCCATCAATTCTCCCTTTTTTCAGTTCTTTTCTGCTATTGGCATGTTTTGAGTTCTAGACGATCTTGAACAAGGTTAACTCTCCCTACACAGATCTCATCCATTTATAAGCCTCATATTCAAAGACCTTTCTCGAAGAGAATCAGTGTCTCATGGCTTGAACCGATTGTGTAAGAAACCCAACATAATTTTCATTCTTTTTTCTCTTAAGGCAAGACAAGAAAAGTTACAATGCTAATAAATTGTTTTGTTATTCAATCAGCATAAGGAAATAGCTTAGATCCTTTCATTGCCTCTAATCATGGCCATATGACATGATCAAGTAAGACGAATAACCATGACTATCACTCATTAAAGAAACATATGAAGAGAACTCAAATCTACTCTAAATGATAATCCATATGCTCAAAAATTCTTGCTCACAAATAAAAGGACTAAAAAAGTAGAACAAAACAATTTAAGCAAGTATGGCCACACATAGACTCATATTCATGGATTTCGTTATAAGAAATACACAAAAAAGAACTCTAAAATTTTATTTTTTTTACTTTTTTTTCAAAATGATAATGCCAAAAGGCAAAACTAAAATATGATGCACCCCTAGTTAATTTATGCATTGTCCCTACTCCATGCAAAATAATGAAAATGGTGCAAAATTAAATGTAAACTTCCCTTAAAATGTTAGGTTACCTCCCAACTAGCACTTTTGTTTATTGTCGGTGGCTTGATGCAAATGAAGCTGATGTATCCTCTAATTGGTCCTCGACTAAGTAGATTTGATCTCCTTCATAAAAATGCTTTAGCCTGTGGCCATTCATCTTAAAAATTTTGTTAAGAAAAAAAATTTCTAATCTCAACAACACCATCTGGATAGGTCTTTATTACCTCCAAAGGTATAACCCACCCTGAATTTAGCTTAGCATCATGAAAAGCTTCGGCTTTGCCTTTGTAGATCACTGAATTGTCATAGGCTTCTACACAAATCTCTTCGAGTTCCTAGAATTGTAATTTACACTACTTCCCTGCTAAGTCGTAATCTAAATTGCACTGCTTAATAGTCTAGTATGATTTATGTTGTAACTCTATGGGGAGATCACATTGTTTACCAAAGACTAGCCTATATGGTGAAATACCTATAGGGGTCCTTTTATGCAGTCTTATAAGCCTATAGAGCATCATCTAACCTAGGAGTCCAATATTTCCTATCCAGCCCAACCACATTTTCTAAAATTCCTTGATCTTTCCATTTGACATTTCAAGTTGGTTATTTATTTGTGCATGATATCCAGTAGGTACCTTATGAGTTACATGGTGTCAGGCTAACAAGGAACCCAAGATTCTGTTACAAAAATGCGTCATCTTATCACTAATGATTGTTGTAAGTACTCCATATCTATGCAGAATGTTAGACTTAATATACGTTGCCACAAGTTTAGTGTCATCAGCTATAGTAGTCATGACTTCAACCCATTTAGATACATAATACCCAAGCATAAGAATGTAAGTATATTGAAAAGAAGGCGGAAATGATCCCACGAAATCAACATCCCCGAACATCAAAAATTTCACAAACATGCACAATATGCAAAGGCATTTGATTCTTTCTAAACAAATTATCAGTCTTTCAGCATGCTTCACATCTTCTGCAAAATTCATAAGCATGTCAGAAAGCAGTACACCAATAGAATCCATATTCTAGTACTTTATGTGCTGCTCTTTTTACTTCAAAATGTCGTCCACTTCTTAACGACGAGAGAAAGTCAAATTATAATTAAGCTTACTGTCATCTACGCAATGCCTTATGATCTGATCTCCATAAAATTTCATTAAGTGCAACTCATCCCAAACATAATGCTTACATTGAGATCTTATCTCCTTTTTTTAGGCTCTAGAAAAGTCCTTAGGAAACATTTTAGTGACTAAGTAGTTTACTACATCAACATACCAACGTAAACCGTCACTGACAGCATATAAGATCTTATAAGGAAAACATTCGCTAAATGGATTACTACTTTTTCCATTTTCTAGCCTACTTGGATGGTCACCCACTAAACGCTCAACTCCTAGCTTAACTTTAATTCAAATTAGAACTCTTGAAATAACAAGATTGATCTAATCAACCTACTTTTCAAGTCTCTCTCACTTGATAAATATTTAATAGTAGAATGATCAGTATAAACAATAACTTTAACACCTACCTGATGAGGATGAAAACTTTTTAAGAACAAAACCAACAACATACATTTCGTTTTCTATAGTGTATTTACACTACAGTGGGTTTAGAGTTCTTAAAACATAATAAATCACATAAGGTGCATTCCCTATTATTTGACCTAGCATTGGCCCTGCTTTCTTATCACTAGTATCACGCATCAGTTCAAAAGTTAAGGCCCAGTTAAGGGGTATACTATAGGAGTGGTGGTCAATTTCAATTTCAATTGGCCAAAACCTCTCATACAGTTCTCATTAAAATCAAATAGAGTATCGTTTACTCAAAGAACATAAAGGGCAGAAAATCTTTGAAAATTCCTTGATAAATATTCTAGAGAATCCAACACAACGTAAAAGTGACACCTCCTTAACATGCTGAGAATAGCAAAAGATTGTATGATATCTACTTTGGCCTTATTGACCTCTAATCCCTTAGACGTACTACATGAACTAATAGTGCCCTATTCTGTAATAGAACATAACTTATTTAAAAATTAAGCACCAAAGTATGCAATGGTTAAGCACTAAAGTAAGATGATGCAAACACTCATCAAATAAATCACCATGTATAGTAAAACCACCTATGAAAACATCCATAATATTGGAGATAAGATTAGAAAAAATGTTCATCATGTATTTTTTAAATGAAGCAAAAGCATTACATAGATAAAAAGGCATCCTCATAAAAGCATAGGTGCGAAAAGGATAGGTAAAGGTGGTCTTTTCCTTATCCTCAAGAGCTATTATGATCTAAATGTACCCTAAATATCCATCTAGCAAGCAGGAATGTGATCTCCTAGCTAGTCTCGCTACCATTTAGTCCGTGAGGGGCAATGGGAAATTGACTTCCTTTGTGGCTTTGTTTAGTTTTATGTGGTCAATGCACACTCTTTGGCCACTTTGAACTCCGGTAGATACTAACTCACCTTCTTCGTTTTTGAGCAATTGTGGTCCTTCCCTTTTTAGGAACCACATGGACGGGACTAACCTAGTTAGAATCAGCTTTAGGGTATATCATCTAGCATTTAACCACTTTAGGATTGTCTTCGAACTACCTCCGATCATTGATGGGTTCAGTATCTTTTAAGGATTTCTCTTAGGCTTAGCATCCGACTCTAGTATGATTTAATGTGAACATATTGGTGCTAATTTGCTTGAGGTCTATTAAAGTTCATCCTAAGTTTTGGATATGTTCTTTGAACACCCTAACAAATGTACCTTCCTGTTCAAGTATAAGTGCACAGATATTACAATAGGCAAAATCTCATTGTCCCCTAAATAAGCATACTTGAGATTTTTAGGAAATGGTTTCAGTCCCAATTTAGGGGGTGCAATTTTGGAGTGTAGCAAGTTTGCATAATTTAAAGGTAACTTAAATTTGCTTGGTCTGTCAATTACTGGCAACAGCAAGAAAGACCCTATGAAATCCACTACATCATTACTAACATGTAAGGAACACTATTGAACATAAAATGATGAAAACTTTAAGTGAGCACAATTAGCAATTCATTATCTTGAAATAACTTATGAACATCTTGAAACAATTTATCAATTACATCAAGTGCACAAACATAATTAGCATTTGTAGAAAATATCATGGCATTAAAAATATTGAATGTAATAATCACCATCAAATTCCATGATCCACATCTATTTTTATCATATATGTTTTGAGAAATGGTCCACTAACACGTTTAGAAATGTAATGGTATGGACGAACCATGTCTAATGCACAAAAACAAAAGTAGGAAAAACAAGCTTATTTACTTGGACTAACACATCCTTTAAGACTCCACTGGATGTATTACTCTTAGAAGTTGCTAAATGATCAGTCCAGTCTTCTTTAACTCTCCTAAGTTTAATCTATCATAAATAGACCAAGGCATAACATTAATGGAAGCACCTAAGTCAGGCATGGCTCTATCAAAGCAAAGCTTTCCAAATTTAGAAGGTATAGAGAAAACACCTAGGTCCTTGCACTTAAGAGGAAGCTTCTTTTGAAAAACAATGGACAAATTTTCCCCAAACTTAGCTTTTCATTCCCCTTCAACTTTTGTCTGGCAGTACATAGCACTTTAAGGAACTTAGCATAATGAGGTACTCGCTTAATGACATCTAGAAGAGGAATGTTGATATGTAGTTTCCTAAATGTTTCTAATATTTCTTAATTTTCCTTATCTAACTTAGGAGTTGTGGCTTTCATTTGGTAGGATAAGGTGGCATTGGCTTGTAAAGTTCTATCTTATTTTCATGTATTTCCTAGGTGATATCTTTGTTTTGGTCATGTTTAGACTCCTTAACCTCAATTTTTGGGTCTACCTCTCAGCTCTGCTTAGGTTTCTTTAACTCTTTCCTACTCTTAGATGTCATGGTATCTACATTTTCCTTAGGATTTCGGTACGGTTAATGTTTGATGTTGCATTTAATCTTGCATGTTGTGGAGGTATCAATTTCAGTATGTCTATGTTGAACCTACTTAAGGGCCATCGCTAGATTATGGAACCTAGCATCGATTCCTTTCTCCGGTCATTTATTTTCTTAATGACTTACTCTAAAAGAAAACTCACCTTTCCTAAGTAGAGCCAAATCCTTTAGGATTGTTTCTAGGCCCATACTTAAGGTTGGGGTGGTCTCTCCATCCTTTACTATAAGTGTTTAAGAATTGATCATACTCCCTTTGACCTTGTTTGGAAAAAACAACATTGACATCCCTCCCTTGTAGTGTAGGACATGCATCAGTATGATGTCCCTCTAAATAGAAAATACCACAAACTACTACTTTTTGAACTCCTCCAGTGATATGTTTGTTCAGCATAGCAATGATCTAGGAAAGTTGGGCCTCAATAGATGGACCTAAACTAATCACATTCACCTTCATAAACAAAGGATTATCCCTAGTTGCAAATTGTTGAGTATTTTTGGGCATACTATTAAACAATTTTCTGGCTTGAGCCAGAATCTTATTAACCAAGTCCCTCTTACTAGCAGCATCAATCATGTATCTATCTGTAGGCAATAAACCTTCATATAAATATTGAATCAACAATTGTTTAGAGATTTGATGTCGGGACAACTAGCACTTAATTTATTAAAATGATCCCAATACTAATGAAAAGAACCCCAAGTCATTTGTTTAATGCCATGGATTTCTAATGGACACAGTCCTAGATGTAAGAATAAAATATTTCAAAAAATACTTTATGAGCTTTGGTCCATATAGTGAATGTTGTAGTGCTAGATAACATAATCAATTTGTAGCCTATCTTGAAGTGAAATGGGAAAGACACTTAACCTAATTTGGTCCTAGATAATTCCCCCAGGTTGCATGGTCGAACATGTATTAATGAACTCATTAATATGACGATGTGGGTCCTCACTAGGTAGACCATGAAAATTAGTTAGCAAGTTTTAAAATCCAGAGGTCCAGTTTAAGTGGTCAATGTAATGAAGGATAAGTAATAGACAAAGTTGTGTTTCCAAGTTAGGTGCAACAAATTCATGTAAACTACCCATTTCAACTTTAATGTTTTCATACCTTACTAATTTAGAGCTTATAGATTTAGAATAACTTACTTTATCTCCAAACTCCTAAGACGTATGCTCCTTTTTGTCTTTGATCATACAACTACTCATTAATTGCATAAACTAAGTAGTTATACCCAAAAAAAAAATGTAACACTAATAGAAAAAAATAACATTGTAGTAAAATTAAATAAAAACTATTGACTTCTTTCCCCCACAATGGCGCCAAAATTTGTGAAGATTGCAATGGAGTTATAAATTAAACCTCTACTTCAATTTATAAATAAAATCTATAGTAAAGATAAGTAGGGGTTGATCCCCGGAGGAAAGATTATGATAATATGTAAGTTTAAATCTAATTAAATTTACTACTCTAATAATTTTTTACTTTTTCTTTTTAATTTCTAAAGCAAACTAAAATTAAGCCAGAAAAAATATAAAAATTAAATACTACTTTAAATTATAGTGGACCAAATTCTGGAAATAAAAATGGTGAGTATCTAACTAAATATTCTAGAAAATAAAAAACAAAAAGTAACAAAGAAATTAAAGCAGAAATAAAACTATAAAATAACAAACCAGAAAATTAATATGTAAGATTGCAGAAAATCACCACATCGACCTCCAGTTTCTTAAATTCTTCGCACAACTCCCTGGGTAGTGCCAACAAGCTATTAAGGGTTGGGTATGGTTTGCGACTTAACGCATCGGCTACCACATTTACCTTTTCTGGGTGGTATCGAAAGTTTATGTCATAATCCTTAAGGAATTCCAACCACCTCATCTACCTTAATTTCAGGTCCTTTTGTGAAAACAGATATTTCAGAACTAGTGGTTAATGAAAATCTCACAATGCACCTCGTATAGGTAGTCTCTCCAAATTTTTAGTGCGAACACTATTGTTGCTAGCTCTAGGTCGAGAATTGGATAGTTTCGCTCAGGAGTCTTTAGTTGCAGTGAGGCATAGGTTATGACACGGTCAACCAGCATCAGCACATCCCAATCCATTCCTGGACGCGTCACTGCACACCACAAAGTTCTTGTCATTTGTAGGTAAGGCCAATATAGGTACACTAGTTAACCATTTCTTAAGTTCTTGAAAGGCTTCCTTATACCGATCAGTCCACTCATACTTGACAGTCTTCCTTGCCAAATTAATGAGAGGAGTGGCGATCTTCGCGAAATTCTAGACAAATCTATGATAGTAACCTGCTAATTCTAAGAAGCTTATCACGTCAGTCACGTTCTTGGGCCTTGGCCATTGCATTATGGCTTCTATCTTTTGGGGATCTAATGATATTCCCTCACCAGACACCACATGTCCTAAGAATGCCACTTTCCCCAACCAAAACTCACACTTCTTCAATTTTGCATACAGTTCCTTCTTCCTCAGTGCCTCTAGCACTATCCTCAAGTGATGGGGATGCTCCTCCGAAGTCCTTGAATAGATTAGTATATCATCTATAAACACCACTACAAATCGATCCAAGTAAGGTATGAAGACCCCATTCATGAGATCCATAAATGTAGTTAGGGCATTAGTAAGCCCAAAAGGCATCAGTACAAATTCATAATGTCTATATCAAGTGCGGAAGGTAGTCTTGGGCATATCTTCCTCCTTGATCCAGAGTTAATGGTATCCAGAACGGAGATCTATTTTGGAAAAAGTTCTCGCACCCTTAAGCGGGTCAAAGAGGCCATCTATCATGAGTAAAGGGTAGTAGTTCTTGATTGTTATTTTGTTAAGCTCCCTATAGTCTATACATAACCTTAAGGTCTCATTCTTCTTCTTCACGAATAATACTGCAGCTCCCTATGGGGACGTACTAGGTTGGATGTAACCCTTTTCTAACAACTCATCAAACTGGGTCTTTAATTCCTTAAGTTCTACTGATGCCATCCGGTAGGGTGCTATGGAGATAGGGGTTGCCCCTAGTACTAAGTCAATGCAAAATTCCACACCTCTAGGGGGTGGTATGCCAGGATCTCCTTAGGGAAGACATCCGGAAACTCCTGAACAACTGGAATGTCCTAGAGGAATGACCCAGAGGTCTCGGTGTCTACCACATTACATAGAATCCCTCACAACCTCGTCCCAGCAGCTTATGGGCTTCCATTGCAGTGATAAGTCTCCCCCCACTCTTTAGAACCTTCCCTTTATGAATGAATTTCTCCCCCTTGGGCCCCCTTAGGGTGATTCTTTGTTTAGGACAATTTATTTGGGCTTAGTACTTCACTAACTAGTCCATTCCAAAAATGGCACCAAACCCGATCAGTTCGAATTTGTACAAGTCCTCCAAGAACACATGTTCATACATCTGGATAGGTTAGTCCTTGTATAGCTCATCACATTTCACGAGCTTCCCATTAGGGAGAGTCACAGCCAGCAAAGGGGGTCTAGATGTCGGAACTAGCCCTAATGTCTCAACCAACTTGACAGAAGTAAAAGAATGCATAGTACTGGAATTAAACAAGACATCTATAGGTTGAGTTTTGATAGAAAATGTACCGGTCACCAAATTTGGAGCGTCCTAGGCCTCCTCCCTACACATAACATAGACTTTGCCTCCCGTGTGTTGTGGTGGTTGGTTAGGGGGTCTTGCCTGATTCTGTTGGGGTTCCCAGGCTGGATAGTTTGGGTGGTCAGCTGCCTATCTACCCTTATTCTAGTAATACTACTGAGGCTTCTGTCCCCCAGAGCCCTGATTGGCAGGAGGTGGTGGATGCAGGCAGTCCCTCACTTAATGCTGAGGACTCCCATAGTGGTAGCATCTTTTGTTGGCGCGACACTCCCACGCATAGTGCCCCACCTTTTCACAAGCATTGCACATCACTCTAGGTCGGTTCTTGGTTTATTAGCCCCCATCCATGTTGTTGTCATTGTAGTAGTTCCTGGGAGGCCTCTTGTACTAGTCCTCAAAGTGAAAATTTTCTCTCTGGTCCCACTTCTGCTTATTCCCCTGCAGCTCACTGTAGTATTCTTTTTTCTCCTTCATTACCCTTTCCACGTTCACAGTGGTGTATACAAGTCCTCATAGGAGACATACTGGCGCACTAACATCCTCTCCCTAAGGTTTGGGTTGAGTCCTTCCTCAAAGCGATTCATCTTCAGTTTTTTGTCAGCTACAAAGGAAAGGGCGAAGTGAGAAAGTTCCATAAACTTGGAGGCATACTCCAATACACTCATTCTTCCTTGTTGCAGCTGCATAAACTCATTCTCCTTTGCCTTCTAGAGGGACATTGGGTAGAAGTGGTTTTTTATTAGTTCCTTGAATCTCCTCCAGTCAACCTAGGCCCATACTATCTTTCCCGCACGGTAGCCCACCAAAGATCAGCCTCGCCCTTAAAGTAGAATACTGCAAACTTGACCCTCCATTCCCCAAGGCATTGGAGAGCATCAAACAACTTCTTCATGCCCTAAATCCATTCTTCAAAAGCCTTGGGGTTAGGAGCGCCATCGTAAACTTGAGGGTTATGGCTGACGAGCCTCTTGAACATTTAGGAATTATCCTCCTCTGTGTTCTCTTCTTTGGCCCCACCATCTTTTGGAAGTGCTCGTTTTGTTGCTCTAATTGCTCCCTTGCTTCTGCAACAGCTCCAATAACAAGATCTTGATGAGATCCGTCCCAGTGGGCTGGTTACTCTCATCCACTTTGCTAGGAGTCCCATTTTCATTCCTGGGCCAGAGGGCTTCTAGTCGCTCCCTTAGGCTGGCCATGGGAATGTCCAAGTTCATATGGGGCCTTGGAGTGGGATGGGGCCCACTTTGAGATTCGCCATTGTTTCCTGACATCCTGATCGGGAATTAAATGGAGTTTAGTTACTTCCCTAATAGTTCGCGATATATATCTCACCACAGTTTAGTAACGCATCTTATATCACATTATTGTCAACAAGCATTCATATAGTATTGTTCAGAGTTGCATCACTTGCCACACTCATGTGGCCCAGTTATTGTGTCTTATCACCACATGCCTCATACACATTCCATTAACACTAATAGTATTCATGCATAACTCAAGTACACAATTCTCAATTACTCATAACAAGCAATTGCATCTATATAACTCAATGAAAATCTCAATGCATAGATTGGAAATAAAAATTATTTCTCACACACGTACTACTATTACATAAGCAACTCAGTAAACTTTTTCAATTCATACTTTACTAACAAAGAAATGAGAGAACAATACAATCTTTAAGGACTAATGACCTTATCTTTAAGCAAACTTCTAACATTTACTGCCCAAAAGCATCTAATGGGCAGGTAACCCAACACATCCTTCCACACTTTGCCTGCATCCAGTGGGCAACTTCAGGCTTAGGTTCCTCTTCAGCTGTAAGTATCCCCTCCATGTCAGGTTCTTCTGTGGGTATCTCCCCTTATTCCTGTTCTAGAGTTGTTTTCCTGAGGACTTCATCCCCTGCCCACTATTCTTCAAAGTCTCCTTCCTCAACTGGCTCTTCTTCAGGGTCATCCTCCTCTACTCCTCCTCAAGTAGTTTGGGTTCTATGGTGGTATTATCCTTAGTATCCTCCTCCTCTCAGGGTAGTGGGGTCTCATCATCGATGTCAGGGGCAAGGGGTTGATCATATGGGTCTATATCCATTAGCCGATCCACTAACGCCCCTAGATTCATTCACATCGATTCCAATCACACAAGCAACTCCTATTGTAGTAATATAACACTCTAGTCTTAGGGTAGAGCTCGCTAATCCTATAATCCCATGCTGGGTCACCACGGAGGGTCAAGAGAAAGAATAGGGCATAGTTGTCCTCAACCCTCAAACAGTCATTTCGTGCCCCCACTAAATGCCTGTGTATAACATCCTCAATCCTTTGCAAGTGGCTAACTAGGTCAACTTCAGGTCTCTTTCCCACCCTTTGGTGGAGACAACAACGACCCATGCAAACTCAATGACATGTACTATTCATCCTATATATTAACAAGTTCAAATCAGACATGCGTTCAAAGGTAATTAAGCACATGCAAACATGCCCCTATTTCTGCCCTACACTCGTGTTCCGAGCAGTCCTTAAGTCTACAGATTTATTTTCTTTTTTTCCCCATTACAATAATATTTTTGGCGAGCATTCAGATTAGTCAATCTGAGCTCTAATACCACTTCGTAACGCCTAAAAATTTCTAATTCCTTTTTATTCACTAATATTAACCTACATGGCATCGGAAAATGGGTGTTACCGTCATATTCCCTATTAAGGAATACAAGGCTAAGTATTGCATAAAACATCTAACGAGTAACTTAATACCAAATTCAAAACACAATCTCATTCTTGTTTATAAAACATCAATTGTCCATGTTTAAACAAAATTTACCTTAAAGACAACCAATCTAAGCCTTGCTCATCGTGACTAGGATTCTTAGGTGTCGTGTCCTTGCTCTAAACTGAAGTCCCTTCCCGATACTCATGAACTTCACCTGAAACCAAAACATTTTAAAAGAATGAGATAAACTTACTAACAACCACCCCCAACTGTCAAAATACGCACAGAAATTCATTTTAAACCATGTTAGGGGTGGGGAAGACATAGGCAGTTCCACTATATCATGAAAGACACCCTACTAGTCTCAACACCAGTCATACACCCATCTCAGTCACACTCATTCAGTTTTAAGGACAAAAGGGCGAGCGACCTAAACAAGTCTCATGACCTACATTTGGTTTTAATGCAGTTGCTTAAGCATATCATAGCCTACAGTAAATTTGGACGGTTACCGCTAACCTGGCCCACTTCCACACACAAGGTGGCACGTGGCCGCTAAGCATGCATGCACTTTACCTAGGGAAGGCTAATGGCCTTTAGATAAGTAAAAGTAAAACTCCCTAGTCTCACCTAATCATTTCCTTAGTTCTTACCCTTACAAATAGGGTTGGTTTTTTATAAGGACACAGCCCATGCCGGCCGATCATGGTTCAAAAGCATGTCACTAGTACTTTCACAATAAAACATCAAAGATAACACATGCAAATTTCCAATCTTCATAACAACGTCAATAAAACTCAGGAGTCCCATCACCCACTTATCTAGGAAAATCCCTCAAACATCAATCCAAATAAATTTTCATAGTTCACTCACAAGACAAATTTTCAAGGGATATTTGGGGGAGTTAGGGCATGATCATTGCCTGCTAGAACACGTCACCTAAGCTTGAGCTCAGAATGCTAATTCGGGCCTATACAATTTCCCAAAATAGTGTCTATCAGTATTAAATCTTTAACTCGACTTCCCGCACGTCAAAATATATCCCAATAAATTCTCTAGGCCTCCTTTTATACCTAACTATCGATTTAGGCCCTCAATTATATTTTTAGGGTTCTTTTAGATTATTTTCCAATATGCTTGTCTCTGCTGTTCACTTTCAGATTACAAATATATTACTAGCCAAACTTCCAGTGCCCATAACTTCCACTTCCAATGTTAGATTTTTAAGATCTAGCCTTTTCTAGAAAGGCCAATTTTCAAATTACGACTTTTCTTTGGTGGCTATTAGCAAATCCTGGGTCTCACTAACTTGAAATAAATCAAAACTCTTAACTGACTCAGTAACTGTCAAGATTGCGCAGTCGCCGTAAAATGGCCATAATGTAGTGGCTCTAAATTCTGTTTACAAAATTCAAAATTTTCCAATCAGAGGACACATAGATCTACTATCCCAAATTTTTGCATAAGCTTTGGAGAGTCCAATAATTACTAGCAAGTTCGTGAAGTCATACTACGTTTTGGGTGTAGCGAGCAGTGGTTATATCATAACTTTTAGACTCAAGTTCATCAATCCCAACTTGAACCCTTCCCCAAACATGGATACAATGTTTTCACCCATAATCCTACTACTCCTAATCGTCAAAACAATCCAAGCCATAGAAAGAATGAATCTTTTACCTTGAAACGAATAGTAGAGAGCAAGAGGGGACTTTAGGGTGTATTAACTCTCCAACTAAGTGCTCCACTCTGAAGTTTATAGAATAGCATGAAAAAAAATCAGATTCAATGCTAGAATATAGAGAATTTATGAAGAAATTTCAATAGAAAACTAGTATGCTTGGCTAGGGTTTGCATTAATATTCATAACTTATCAAGGGAGAGTGAGATAATAGGAAGGAGGGCGTCTGATGGCTTGGGGTGGCTGGCGACGAGTGGGGCAACGCATAGCCAATGGGAGAGAGAGAGACAGAGACAGACAAAGAGAAAGAGAGCCGAGGGGTGCCATAAGAGAGGAGAAGGGGAGAGGAAGAGAAAGAGTATGGGCTAGTATTCTTGTAAGGCAAGTAAAGGGAAGAGAAAGTTTAAATACTAGGGTTTTCCCCCCTTGCCCTTCTTTTAATTTTTTTTTTTAAAGAAATTCCTAAATTTTTCGAAAATAAAAAATCGAGAGAATAATTTTCCTTTGGCTTTGAACGCTTGACTAACATCCAAACTATACTGCTAAATTTTCGAGGAATTAAACCCCTACGAGCTCAAGCATTCTAAGTCAATCAAATTCATAATAATTATAAATAAAAAAAACATAATCCTAAATAAACAAAATAATTTTCTAGGGTTTCACATAAATAGACCTCGTTTAGTGTGTAAATTTCAGCAAATAAATTCAAACATAAACTGGCTAGCAGTAAGTGGAATTATAAGTTGATTTCTATTAGCATGGAAGAGTCTGAGCCCTAATGCAATTCATCATAACCCCCCATTTCATAAGGATTTGTTCTCAAATCTTGATGTTTCAAGTTATTGCTTCTTTGCACAGGCAAGACTTCTATTAACCCAAGAGCAACAAAGAATAGAGTATAGTTGTACAAGCTTCTGGTAATTACTCTAAGGAACATTAGATTTCTCCCTTCTAGAATATATAGGATTTTTTAAAACAATTACAGACTATTTGTCTTGAATGATGAAAGTCATAAGTTTTAGATCCCATGATCATGTTAAAAAATTGAATATTCATATCACATGACATTTAAAAGTGATTGGTTTTCTCTTGATGAGACTAGGAGGGCACAGGATCACATCTTGAATGTGTTTACTTGGCTTGTCACTTAGGTGATCTTCCTTGAAAGGTTCCTCTTGGGCTTAGAGCTGGACCCCCTTTTCCTCCTTCATGACCAAAGTGGACTCAACATTTCTAAGAGTTTTTCTTCTTCCGATGGGCATATGATCACCACCTCTTCTTGAAGTGGGGAATTCTTTTTCTTTACGAGAAGTTTCTCTTCATAGATGTTCCATTACTTCAATGCCTTTTTTGATCCTTACACTTCAAGTGTAGGATGAGCATATCCAACTCATGGTTAGAGATCTCATTTAGCTCATGTAGAACAACTCTAGAAGCATTATTCCTCGGTTTATTTTGTGAGGGTTTCAAGTGACTTGGTTAAGTTCTTGCATGACATTTTTCATGCTTTGATGGAGCTAGAGAAGAGCTCGGTCATGCTTTCTTGATGATATGTCTTAAACTAGGGGGAAAGGAGCGACTCTATTGGAGGCATTTTCTAGAGTTCAAGGGTTCTTTGTAGCTAGGAAGATGTGTTTGAGGCTATGGGTTCTTTATTGGACCACAGAGTTGAGAGTGAAGAAAAAAAGAATGATTTGAAAAACTTACCTCAAACGTTTGCTTACTCTAACTAACATGAACCTTGCTCTTATACCAGTTGTTACATTCTCAGCCAATGGTCCTTCACTTTGATATTCTCAAGCTCTTTTTTTTTTTAGGGTTTTGATGTAAACAAGCAAAGAAATATGACTTCAATAAAGGATGAACTATGCCACCATGACTAAAAAAGTCATCACTAAATTCCTAAAGCCAAAGTGCTAGAAATTTAGATAAAGAATTCACTCCGAAACAATAGCAACAAAGGATAAAATTCAGAGAGATTTTGAGAGGATTTTTAGGATATTCAGGTTGAAATTTTTTGTTCTTTATAATCTTCTAATCTAGTTCAATATAACCTAAGAGGCCTCATTATTTAAGGGAGCCCCCAATACAAGCTATTGCACATAGCACAAAACAAGAAATTATAGCCAATAACGTCCTATAGACAACGAAGTAAAAGGATTACAAAAGGAGAAAGGGGTAGCTTGTTGTCGCCTTCAGTTCACATAACCTAATGTTAAACGACCAATCTGCTAACATAATTATCCAAATAGAGTGCAACATGAGTCAATAGAAAGTGTAAAGTCTTTTGTTTCATATGACTATTATTGGACTCATATTCGAAAACATGACTTGGAGATAGAGGCTGAAAAATACAGGCAGTCCAAACTAGATTAGTTTTGGACACTTTTTGGTTTCGTACCCCTTTTACATTGTTTCCTCTTGATTTAGCCTATAACTCTTTTCATATAGTTAAAGTTAACAAAAAAAGGTTCTTAAAAAGTTGAATTGTAGCTCTCTAAATTGTTAATAAAGCTAAAGTAATGAAGCTCACAAAACCACATGATTTCATACCAAAATCTAAACTCTTAATTTTCTAGGCTGAATTTCCCCAACCAAGTGGTGTCCAAACTTTTTATAGCCTATCTCATTGGAAAGTTACTTGTTGAAACTAGATATATACTGCCATTTGATCCAAATCGGACCTTATGTAGTGTTAGAATTGCAGCTCAATTAAATTAAAAATTGGTTGGTAGTGAGCGAAATTAAAGGTTCATTTCTCCTGGCATAGGAGGATTAGAGCCTTGATACTAAACGTCAATTTAGCTTCACTTAGGGATTAGTGAATGATTATACATAGCGGATGATGAATGTCATGATCGCATGGATTTGAGGGTCCTAATGCTTGCATTTTGGGGGGTAATTATGCATTTTTTGGAGATTTGGTGCCCCTTTGTTCTATTTTAGTACTCGAAGAAGAGATCTTGGTCCAGTTACTTAGAATTTGACCAAGAAGAGTTAAGAGTGCAATCATTTGGAACTTTATCAGATGCAAAAAGGAGCTTAGAGGCCTAAAAATTACCCGGCACAGTCTACTCGTCATTCCTAGCACAGCCCAGGACGCAAAAATGGGTTAAAGCTAACGAAGAAAAAAAATGTTAGACCAGGTACCATAGAACATGAGCAATCCTTGTTATGGAACACAACTTGTGTCTTGGGACATGTTAACCTGTGCTACCAGGCACAGTTCGTACGATACTGGTTTTCATGCGCTTATTTATTTTTTCAACGTGCCTAATGTTTGGCTTCCTAAATTTTTCATGTTATATGGCTTCTTTTTAGCCTTATCAATCCCTCCAACACCACTACCATCTTCCTTCATTTTCTATTACAAAACTTGAAAGAAGAAGCAGACATCAAACGAAGTTTGAAGGACTATAGGTGTTGATTGGAAGATTGTTAATGGGGCTTCTATAATAAGTAACTCTCCTGTTCTCTTTTCTTCATTTTCTCTTTTAGATAGATATATGCTTTTGGAGATGTTTATTTTGTTGATTTCATACATATGTTAGTAGCTATATCAATATAGGGGTTGTTAAACCGAACCGATGATGTAAATTTCGCAAATTTAAACTTTGTAGTGCTTCTTTGCTTGGTTGTTCCAATTTAGGGTATGTTCTTTTCGTGGGTAAATTGGGTGAGTAAAAAGGGTGAAGTAGGTTGAAGTAGGTTGAAGTTGGTATTTTTTTTTTTGATGTGGATTGAAATAGGTTGAAGTAGGTTGAAGTGGGTTGATGTAGGTTGAATTGGGTTGAAGTTGGTATATTTTTTATGTGGTGGGTTGAAGTGGGTTAAAATAATGACAATGTAATTAATGTGTGATAATTTATGAAGTTATCAAAATTTTGTGGCATTTTTGTTTATTCTTTTATATTTTAAATTTTAAATTTTTTATATTTTTATTTTTTGTTTGTGATTTTTTTATTTTTTATTTTTTATTTTTTATTTTTTTATTTTTTAATTTTTTTATTTGTTATTTTTCATTTTTTTTTATTTCTTATTTGTTATTTTTTTTATTTCTTATTTTTATTTTTTATTTTTTATTTTTTTATTTAGTATTTAGTATTTTTTATATTTTTTATGTTTTTTATTTTTTATGTTTTACATTTTATTTTTTATTTTTTATTTTTTATTTTTTATTTCTTTTTATTTTCTTATTTTTTATTTTTTATTTATTTATTTTTATTTTTTTTATTTAGTATTTAGTATTTTTTTAATTTTAAATTTTAATTTTTTATTTTTTATTTTTATTTTTTATTTTTTTGGAATTTTCTGTAGCTTTTGTTTGGAATAAAACTAAAAAGATAAAAAATTAAAAAATAAATACAAAAAATTAAAAAAGTTACAAATTACAAAAATTAAAAATTAAAAATTAAAAATAAATAAAAAAAATGAAGTATAAAAAATTAAAATTAAAAAATCAAAAATCAAAAATCAAATTAAATACAAAAAATTAAAATAAAATTAAAAATTAAAAATTAAATACAAAAAATTAAAAATAAAATTTAAAAATTGAAAATTAAAAATTAAAAATTAAAAATTATACATTAAATATTAAATATTAAATATTAAATATTTAAAATTTAAAATTTAAAAATTTAAAAATAAAAAACTAAAAAAATACAAAAATACAAAAATAAAACAATTTCAAAGTACGATAATTTACAAAAAAGTAGTATAGTGAACTTTTTGGTGCAAGAATGATTAAATTTCACATGATACTTTAAAAATTATTAAAATTATGAAGGGGGTGAGTTGAAGTTGGTTGAAGTGGGTTGAAGCAGGTTGAAGTTGGTATTTTTTTTTTAAGTGGGTTGAAATAGATTGAAATAGGTTATAGTGGGTTGAAGAGGCTTGAGGTTGGTAAATTGCAATTGACCCACGAAAAGAACAGGCCCTTAATCCTATAGTTTTTTATTGATATTCTACGATTTCTGACCAATCTCTTATATGTATATTAGATACTAATCAAAGTACTGAAAGGTGGAGATTGATATTTGATTGCTAGGATTAGACTTAGTTTTATAATTACTATGAATTGGAGGTTTCGTGATACACTTAGAACTTGATTGAATTAAGATCTAACGAGAAACAATAATTAGTTTATTTTGGTTAATTTAATCATTTTGAAAGAAAATGGTGAATTCTTGAGCATTATAGACCTTTGAATTAACTAGTAAAGTGACAAGTGCTTGTTTGACTTACTAGATTGACATATCGATAGGTGAAACTATCCCTAGATGCTCTTAGCCATTGAAGTTTGATTTAATTTATTTACTACTTATCCAGTGAAAATCAAGAACCAAAATTTCATTATGCCTAGCAAATTTGAAGGAAGAAACTCGATGATTCGATCTAGCCTTCATGGGAAT
This sequence comes from Selenicereus undatus, assembly GCA_017589665.1. Classification (NCBI taxonomy): domain Eukaryota; kingdom Viridiplantae; phylum Streptophyta; class Magnoliopsida; order Caryophyllales; family Cactaceae; genus Selenicereus; species Selenicereus undatus. The sequence goes on from JACYFF010031952.1 coordinate 55,941,849, forward strand.
GACATTTGATATGGTCAAACACCACGTGCGCTAATAGCGATTAGGGGCATTGGAAAATAGCAGGTAGTTCCTAAAGGAAATTTAAAGTTATTATAAATGTTTCGGAATTAGTAAACAACACATCAATAGCAAGACCATGGCCTAATAGGCAAGCTGAAGCTTCCAACAAGCTGATGATTCAAGGCTTGTGGAAGAAGATTGAGGTTAAAAGATACTATGTGGATGAACTGCTTGGGATCCTATAGTCAATAAGAGCCAAAGTTAGGACCTCAATAAGGCTTCCCCTTGTCATGTTCTACTAGGGAAATAAAGCCTCAGTTTTAGTAGAAATAAGGGCAGTGAGTCTCAAGGCTCAGGCTTACAATCTGAATCTTATCAAGCTATTGTTAGGACATAACTCTACAAAGCTGGGATAACCATGACATATAACAGAAGGGTTCAGTACAGGCCACTTAAACCAAGGGACTCAATCTTAAGAAGCACAAAAATTGTTGGCAGGTACCCAAGCAAGATGGGATTAAATTGGGAAGGTCATTACAACATCGACCAAGACTTTGGTCCAATTACTTTCAAGTTTCTCACTTTGGGGTGCAAAAGAGCTACCAAATTCCTAGCATGTGGAAAACATCAGACATTTTACTTGATGTAGAATTTTTTTCTAAGTTTCAATTTGATTTAATTATGTCCGTTTTGAGTAGAGTCTTTAGATTTTGTACTTCAACTGAGAGAATTTATATCACACTAAGAGTTCAATTATTATCTTTTAAAAAATAAAGCTGTGTGAGATTTTTGTTGTAATTCATTATGATTTGATCCCTAAACGAAGTATGAATTAACTGCCAAGTCTTATCAAAGTAAAATATTGGGAATTTTTCTAATATAAAGATAACAAACACTTTATTTAAAGGCTAGTAATTATAACAAACTTTGAAACAAAACACGATAAAATTACAGAGAAAAAGAGGAAGAACACTATCAAGTTCTTCTCCTCTTAGACCTTTAAATCTCTGCACTAATCTCCCTACTAGCCTTTCTTAACAGTAGTATTGACAATCATAAGAAGAGAATAATCTTTTTTATCCTCTTCTCCTGCTTAAGTCTCAAGATTCGTTATTGAGCCTGGTCTAAGGCTATCTTATAATGAGCCTCCTACTTTAGAAATCCTCTTGTAGATAAGCAAGTTTTGCCTTACTCTTCATTTGCTCCAACTATTCTAGCTCCAGAGCAGCTCTTAACTCCTTCATCTCCTCGTAAACCCTAACTGACTACTTGAGCCTCTTCTGAAAAGCAGCCAAAAGCCCCTCAGGGGCAATAGTCTTTAGATTTGAAGGGTGTTTTTCTATCCCCACTCAGGTTGAGTGGCCTGCCACATTAGGCTATCCATCCCTTGATTCTCTAGCAAAAATCCCACCTGAATTAGTTAGAGAGAAGGTGGGGAGCGGGCTAGAGTCCTTGGACTGTCTTTAAAGACATTTCCCTCAGCAAATATGAAGGCACTTAATCATAACTTTCTAGCGCCTCAAGAGCAGGAAACATGATTAAGCTATGAAATGTAACCCTCATCTCTGCAAGAATCCCAAATACCTCCTGAGCAAAGTTAGGCTGAGTCTAAGAAGTTGTTGATGTTTTATTCATGTAAGGATAGTTTGTTTGCTACTTCCCTCATACAAAAGGGTGTTTATAAGAAGCAAAGTGGTAACAAGTATTGTAGAAACCGATCTCAACTCCTTGATGTCTGAACTAGATTCTCTGTTCTTACCATAGGCAAGCGCTATGGTGACAAGAGCCTAGCTTCTAGAGGTAACTTGCCATGGAAGGCTTTCAATTGTACTGGCCAACTTTTGGCGCATATAAAACTCTAGGATGCGATCACCATTGATAAAAGCGGTTGCAATTGTCAAAAGGTTTTCTCTATTGGTAGTAGTAGAAAGACCAATGTCATGTTTTCTCTTCGAGTCCCTCCTCTCAAACTCCCATTGTTTCTTCTCCCTCAGCTTCTCTAGTATACAAAGTGTGCCAAAGGCAGAAACAATCTCAAGAGGGCAACTCCTACATTCCTCACCCTTAAGAACATCTTTGAACTCTGAGCAATCTTCAACTAGGTATAGACAAAACTAAAGTTAGAACATAAATTATCAATGTAAGCGTATTGGGAAATAGGGGATAAGAACATAACTTACAGAAACGTGAGGAGTAATTGAGGAGACCAAGGAGGCAATCCTTTTGCAAATCGCAGCTCTGTGCCTCTAAAGCCATAACTTCAACTTCTTTATCATGTCTTACTTGTGAAAAGAAAACTATTTTCTTAGCCTTGCTACTATCTTAATAATGTCAGCCTTAAGGTGAAGACCAATTGGAGCATAAGGCCACTCCTTTGGGTCCCTGGTACAAACCCATTAGTTCTTCCACTTTTCATGGCTGGGGGACTTGTCTTTAATGAGATGACACCCATTATAAATTTAAATGTTGAAACAATTGCCACTTCTGCACTTTTAAAACATCTTCATATGCAGAAACTCAAAGAGATTAGGGTTCATGCCATGTAAGCGACAGATAAGAACATAAAAACGATGACGCGGACAGTGTCCGGGGAAATATGATAAAGGCTAACTTAGAATTGCACTAATACAAGTTTGAAAAAAGGATGAAGGGGAAGTCTCAACCCTGGTTGAAAAGTCCAAAAAGATTGCACGAAACCCCTTGGGGTGATTAGTAGCATTATTAGTAAGTTCAGAAGGCGCATATCAGAGCTTTTAGGATCGAGCCTCACAACTTTCAAAATATGCTCTTTCTTTAGGTGACCCGTCACTCACCAATGTTACTCATCCGGATACTCAGCCCAGATTCAATTAAATGATCTGTCAAACTTCTCGGATCTTGTAGAAGTTGAAGGAAGCAAAGCGAACATCCTTATAAAGATCATAAAGCTCCCTTAGGTTTCCCCTGGTATCACTCCTCTAATCATGCACAATTAACATAGAGTATTTTTTTTTAGGAATAACTCCAGATTCTTTGGAGAAAAAAAATATAAGAAATGATTGTCAAAGTTTACTCATCTCAAAGACATCAAAAGCCAAATGAGACCTAATTACTTATAGGGAAAGCATAATTCCAATGGTCATGCGCAATGAATCCCTAATACTAGCCTTACAATGCTGGCTTTACAATTTCGCCCCTAAACAAAGGGGCATGAAAAATAAACTCAGATGCATAAGAAGGGTCTCCAAGATAATGACTTTAAATTCCTACCCTTGAATGCAATGACGTGAAAAATAAAGTCAACATAAAAATGTGAAGGATCTTAGCGGCCTATTTGAAGTAATTAAGGAAAGCATTAGTGAAAACTAGACCTGGCAAATGGATCATTCGGTTCAGGTACGGGTCGGGTTAAGTTCGGCTTAGGTGATGTTCGAGTTAGGTGACATTTCAGGTCGTTTCGGTTTGGGTCAGATATGGTTCTGGCCGGGTCGATTTCGGGTCAATCAATTTTTGGTAAAATACGCTCATCATGATAAAACAATCAACTTTGTAGAAAATTTCGAGTCGGATATGGTTCGGTTCAGGTCAATTCAGGTTTCGGGTCCACTTTCGGGTGAACATGTTTCGGGTGTCGGATCGGGTATGGGTCCGCATCATTCAGTTCGGGTTTCGGGTCTCGGTTCTCGGACTCTCGGGACAGTCTTGCCAGGTCTAATGAAGACCCACATTTTCACATATAAACATCTCATAGAAACTATCTAAATTCTACAATTAAACTAAAAATCTTAAATTTAAAAATTATAATTTCATTACAAGATCCTTAAAATCTTTAGAAAGGCTTACCAAGCAAGTCATCCCAAAAGAACCGGAAAAAGTTAAAATTAAAAATTATACAATTCTTGAAATCCAGCTTCTAGTGTCAATCTATCTAGGATAAGTTAGGGCCAGTATTAGGTTCAGTACGACGGTCCGAGTCAACCACTTGTCCTTCCCTTTGGTAGAGAGCTGAGGCTTGGACCTTGTTGCTAAGTGAAGGATAAATTTCTTCATCATAACTCATGATCAAACACTTGGACTTGTAGCTTTCATGAAGTTTGAGCATAGACCTATATATAAGGCTCTCAGGTGAGTACCTAACTCTATCCTTCTGCTTCTCCAATCTAGCTGTTTGGTTAGTAAAAAGGTTTAAAACCAACAGATGATGGGTGAATTCTCTGAGAACTTTGCACCTCAGCAACTACGAGGCATTCAATGGCAATGACTATCTCCCTCTTAGTAAGAGGTTGACAAAGAGGTCTTGGATTTGAGGCATTCAAGGGAGTCTTGCTTGTTGAAGCTTATCTGATGGAAATCAACCTGACATGTCCCAAACAAGTCCTCCTAGTCAAGGTAGGTCAAGCAAGCAAGTCCAAGTCCAAGGAACAAGTCACGTTTTGCAAGCTCAATTGGAGATAGTAACCGGGATAATTCCAACACATGTACCCAGTTTTGTTTTTGTTATTTCATAGACTAAATGACATCCAAATCTTGTAATTCTTTTTTTGTTAGTTTAGGATGTCAAGCAACCAGGCATGTCAAGAAAGGTCTAAGAAAAGCAAGCTAAGTCGTCCAGTCTAGCCCAACAAGCCAAGCTACCCATTTTGGGCTTAATGATGCACGATTGGATTAATCAAGCTAATTGAGCCTCCTAATGATGTGCAAATGAAGATTTCTTAAATGGGAGGGTTCGCTAACATGTTGAGGTTTCCCCCCTTGGAAGGCAACCTAAGATTACTCATTAAAATGAGGTGGCACAATGGGAGCAAAAACCGAGCCACACGCCGCCTTCACAACCGGTTCCTTAGCGTAGAGGATTTACCCTCTTAGGTGGGTTTTCTTCACCAACCTTTGTGCTTGCTTGGCTGTCTAGTAATGCTTAGTCACCCTATGACTCATTCAAGGAGAGAATGCCACGTGGGTCAAGGAGAAGGTGCCATTTTGCAAGCATGTATTTGAACACCATGTGCTTGAGGTGGCAAGCATGTAAGAGCTTTGCTTTTTGAGGTGGCAGCCGTGGATACAAAACTTCATAGCAAGGAAAATGTGACCAAGCTGCCTAGTATCATCAAGGAGTGAGTTTAGTTGATTATTTTGTTAGCTACTAGACACATTGTTCATACTTAGCTTAGTTTAAGGACATGCAATGTAATCTAGCTAAGTAAGTGTACTTAGTAGGTTTTCTAATCATTAAGTAACCTCCAAAAGGTTACCTAGTGAGGGAGGATAGATCTTGGGTGTGCCTTATAAGTAGCCCAAGAGTTCATTATGTATTCGATTGATGTTCATTTGAAATCTGAAGCTGAGTTTGAAACTCCTCAGTGTTGTTATTTCAAATTTTCTGCTTGCTTATCTTTACTTAAGTCAAGTAAGGTGGTGATCAAGTGAATCTTGGTCTTAATTAGATGGAGAAATCTGTATCCTAATCAAAGATCAAGGGCACTGAAATAGTTCTTGGTGGTGAAATTTGTATCCAAGAATCATTTCAGTTCTATCAATTCTCCAGTTTCCAGTTTTCCCTATTTCCCTTTTCAAGCCACGCCATTTCATTTCACACGCCACACCCACCTTCTCTCCTCAAACGTGAGCTTTCCTTTCATTCTTTTCTTTCCCAGCGTGATACATCATTATCCGTTGGAATCTAGGCGGCCAAGCCAATATCCTAGGAAAAGGGGATTTTTGGGCAGAAGGCATGAGAGTTGCTCCACAAACAATAATGCCAGGATACCAACTCAAACCATCTGACAAGTGTACCTCAAAATTTTGCTAAGGAGCGTAAAATCTGTTGTAATTGATGAAAAATTTAGAAAAGGAAAATGTAGAGCAAGGGTGTAGTGGTAGAGAATTTAAGAAGAAATTATTGCTACCAAACCCTGAAATAATTTTGCTCGCTGGTTCCACCAACCAGTGACTTCATCAATGAAAAACCATTAGTAAAGTACACACAAGGAATTATCAACAGGAAACCCCAAACCCTCTTCTATCCTCATCATTTTGGATATTGGTATAACCATCCAATCAGTTGACTCTAAAATTGGTATAACCAAAAACCCCAAATAACAAATTGGACGAAGAAGGGATGACCAGAGAGAAATTCTTACAAAATCTCTCAAAAATTTGGGACTTAAATCTTCAAAGAGAGAAATAGGAAACTTTGTCAAAACAAATAAAGGGATGTGACTTGAATTATGAAAAATTGAATTTACGACATCAGTATCTATTTGAAAGCTAACAGTTCTGATTCAGGGAAGAAAATTAGAAATTGAAAGCAAGTGAAAGAAAATTGCTAGAGCGATGGTGATTTGCCTAAATGGAAGTTTTTATTAATTTCAATAAAATGGCACTAGTCACAATGCAAAATTAAAAAAAAAAATAATTAGAAGAATGAAGAATTAAAGAAAAAATAAACCGATAGAAGTTTACTACCAATGGACATAATGTGGACTAATAGGATTCAAGTACAAAACCTAACCAATAGCATTCTAACAACAATTAAACATTTGGGTTTTGAACTAACAACCTTCTAACCTCGTGATGAGCTCAAAATCCTTTCTTATCTCCAAGATTGATAGATCAACCTTGACCTTGACCTTGACCATTGGTGACAGACTTCAAAGCTTCCCCAAGATACAATGGACCACCAAAAACACAACATAACTTCAAAGTTTCTGATACGTTACTATTCGCAATGTAAAATAAATGGCAATTGGAAAGTAATTAGCCATGCAATATTTCATGTTTAATGCAGACCTCAAACCTGCATTACTTAATTTTGTCACCCTTTCAACCCCCCCCCCCCCCCAAAAAAAACCCCAAAAAATCACAAAAACAAAACTCAGAGGTTGAACAAGAAAATTTACATTTTCTTTTTATCTGCAAAAATTTTCATTTTCCATGCACAAAATTAGTAACGTCAGAATCTGACAGAGAAAACCGACATTCTGTCCTGTTCCATCTGTTGTGAAACCCAGCAGTTGATGGGTCAGAGTTCATGATCCCCACAACTTGTACTATCTGAAAGATGTGGTTTATATTCATGCTCACATTTGTTTGGGCTATATACTTCCATGTCTATATATCTCATAGTATTCCTGGTTTCATGATTATGATAGACTGGACAAATAAGAATACACCTGCCGCTGCAAAATAAGAGAAATTGGAAACCATTGAGAAGCAACTCTAGCCAGACCACGTCGAATGGAAACAGGTAGCAGCTTTTTTGCCTCTACATTGTTCAACCGATACAACATAGAAGCCTTACGACTAGGACGACCTAGAAAGTTTCTAAGAAGAAAAGTAGTCAATGAAGATTCAACTTTGGAGGTCCAAAATTGGATTACATGGGTTCCACCCAAATCAGCAACAATCATAAGAGGTCACCCACAAAAGACAATACGATTTACCTGTACAAGTCCACTGAAATGTTTATTATTCAGCGACTATGCTGCCTCTATGTTCCTACATTATCGCTGCTGGAATCCATTAAGATTGTCAACCTTTTTGCTCTTTGTGCAAAATCACTGCAATGCAGCACAAGTTCCATCAGCATATTAGCATCAGAGAACCATGTACTATTCGGCTGTCTGTCTGAGAATGATTCCTGTACTGACTTTTCAAACATTTATAACTTGCAATAACAATGAGGTGTAGACTGATACTGAAGATTGATGACACTCAACTAGAGGCAAACCAAACAAAGAGAAATGACGACCATTGAGACACATGGAAAGCAAATAGTATAAGAACAGAAACCTGTAACTGAACGAACATAAACTCTAGATGGGGTCCTAACCTGAAAGTTTCATCTCCAATTTGCTTGGATGAACCTGTTCCATCTCTGTAGACCACTCGGCTCAACATGTCAGAACTTTCTATGCCAAACATGTTGGCTAGCCTCCAGCATAGATCTTCATAAGAATTGAGCAAGGATAGGTCAAGTGTACGGCCTACATCCTCTGATTCCATGAAGACCTTACAGTGGCCAGTGTCCAATTCCAAATCCACTTCTTGACGGCTGTCCTTAAGCCATGGCAGTCGTTCAGCAGAGGCGCAGTCCTGGTTGAAGGCAGATCCAGAACCATCAGAGACATTACCTGCCTTGTCAGCATTCCCTTCTGATGAACTGTTGCCTGTTGCAACCGGTGAGATTGAATCACCTGAACAGCTTACAGACATTTGCTTCTCAGTCAATATTGGTTTGCCGAAGAGCACAAATTGATGTGTCTGTGGCTCATCAGGTTTCTTTGTCTGGTTTGAATTTCCCATTGTGAGCAAGCAAGAAATGTTCTCGCTGCCACTTAGTGTCCTTGAACTCAAGGAACTGGATGGTCTACTGGGTGTTATAGGATTGGGATCAAGAGCTGAGATACCAGCTGGAAAGACACCCGACTGTAAGTTATTAAAGTGAAGATCGGACAGTGATAGACCGAATTGAGCATGCCTGGCTCCCTGCATGCCAGCAGGAGAATTGTCGGGTACACATCTGAGAGGGTTGCTTGGCCTGAGTAAGTTCCGTGGAAATGGGGGTGCTGCAAGTTGGCCATCCATGGGAAAATCTGGGTGGTGTGGGAGCCTGAATTTCTTCCTTGGTGGTGAAAATGGGGATAGATGAATGGCTGGCATAGTGGATACTAATTCTACCAGCCAAGGACTGACACGTTTCACATTTTGCAGCAAATCTGGCTCATCCCATGTCACCTGCAGGATACAATGCAATTTATATGAGATTTTTCTTTTCCCTCGGCTCCCCCCCCCCCCTTCTCCTTTGGGGGGGGGGGGTAAATCCAATGGCCTAGGAGAGAATGCAGAAGTTGGAAAGTGTCCTAAAGAACAATCAGTGCGCTAGAGCTTAGATCACATCTATCTGTCTAAATAAATCATACTAAAATTGAGTGATCTCCATATGTGCTAACACTTAGAGATCGCTCATTGGAAAAAAAACAATTTTCTTCCTTTTTTAAAACTTAATTAATTAATATGTATTAATTTAGCCTCAATAACCACTACTACATTGAATTGCAATGAGTTTTCGTATCACCAAGTAGCCAAAATGATAAATTTATTGTTATAAGACACTTTTTAAGTGTCTTATTCTCAACATAAGAATTATACTTTGACATTAAATTGAAAAAAAAAAGGCATGATTGAATAATAGAAATGTATTACAATATATAAGTAGTGTGAAATTATCCCCATAATTTTTTCCGTTTATAAACATATTATACATCTTTGTGGATAATGTTAATCCGATTAGGACATCATTTTGTACCTGTCGGAGTAGCGTAAAATTATCCTTTCAAACATAATTTTTGCCGTTTATAAACATATGACACATCTTTGTAAATAGTGTTAATCCGATTAGGGCATCATTTTTTACCTGTCAGAGTAAATGAACATTAAAGCTTTACAATTCTTAATTGATTGTAATTATTAAAAACTTGGTGATTTTAAATCATAAAACACATTAAGTTAAGGCAAGACATTTTAAGAGTTCCTTGTAGGCTGTAGCAAGACATATATCACCTTACCATGTATCATGTATGTGACCAAATTAAATAAAACAATTAATCTAATTGACTTAAGGTATTTACATGTAACTAATATCGTGCACATCGTGCAAAAACAGTCTAAAAGATATAAGCTTTCTGATATAATATTATTATCGAAGAAATTCCAAAAATCGTGCAGCCCAAGAGCCTAATTCCTGTGAACGTCAAAAGTGAGAGACAAACAATTTCCTAATGGAAAATCAAGCTATTCTCATCTCTAGGACACTCATATCTACAAATTAGCAAAGTCTTAGATTATAATAACAATTACGTGGCCGAAGCAAAAGAACTTGGGCTACCAATATGTGAAGGCCCATGCAAAAGTAAAGCCAAAAAAAAAAAATCTACTGATTCCGCAAGCGAGATTAATTTTGATCTGTATTTCTTTTACATGTTCGAGTTGCGTGGCTGCTGCAGTTAGATATGTAGTTAAATATTCCCATACAGGAACCAAACTGCCTAGGTATTACACTGACTTCTGGTTGTTGGCTAAACCAATTATTGCAACGTCAACAAAATGCTTCCATCAGGGAAATAATTATATATATGAAACAAACAAAGACTTCCAACCAGGCATGACATCGAGGGGAATAATTTATGTATGAGGAATTCCAATGTAGCCTATAATTATCCATCGAGACATTTGTTGTTGTTTAGACCTCCATTGAAAAAGACAACAGATTCCAGGCTATAATATTTTTCTTAAATAGAGAACAGGCACTGTTTAACTATCCTCTCAACCAACAAGCTGCCTTATACAAAGTTGACACATTTCATTGAAAACGAAGATGGTTAGTCATGCCCAAGGTCATATCTAAATTGCAGATTTACAGAAATCAGGAAGCTGCACAAAGTGATTATGAATAAATTTGAGCAGCAATCAAATAATGCAGACCGAAATCTCAATGATCAATAATTATCTTGACTGAGCAAAGATCAGAGTCAGACAAAGAGACGGTCAAAGGAGCATCAAATTTTCTTTGGATTAAACAGATTGAGATCGTTAACATTCTCATGGAGCATAATACAACTCTAAAGTTCTCTGGAAGAGTGTAATTACATGACACAAGATCATATACAAGATTAACATGCATTTTGCACAAAGAAATGCCAAATATTGTAGTCAATTGAAAACAACATGACCAAAGCATGGATGTGATCCACAAATACGTAAAGATGGCAGTACCTGGAGAAGCCTCCAAGGTGAGTCAGGCCAACGCATAGGTTCAGCAACCTGAACAGAGGATATAGTGCCCATGAACCAACTTATCCGTGAAGAATCCTCGGTTTCAAAAGGCATTTTGAACCGCATTCCTGAACACCAACGAATCTGAAGTGCTGTCCTCACAAGACTAGCCTTCACAACAAACTCAGGGGTACCAGCACGAGGGTAGTAAACTACTTCAAAGGGCTGACCATTAGCAACATTGGTTGCAGCTTCAATGATGGATTCAACCTTCACCTCCCCCGTCCCAAATGCATTACCGCCGGGGTTCAAAGTAGCACCATTGCCGTTTCTTGTAGCCCTATTCTCCCCCTCCCTCAAGAAAGCTGAGAAGCCACCATACTTCATGATGGTAGATGTCGGATCCCAGCCAGAAGATGAATCATATGTTCCCCCATATCCCCTCTTAGCACGCCGAATGCCAACACACAAGTCCCCATTTTCAGCCTTTAAGAACACAATTGAGTCCCCAGCAATCAACTTTTTAGCATTCACAAAGGTACTCCACCCAGTAGTTAACAGATGGCGGCGTGGAGTTCCCCTGTAAATGTGCCGGAACTTCCACGGTTCCCCATGAACATCCTTTGCAAGAATGTTTTGAACTGGTGGATCTGCTTTGTAGTTCAGCGGTGGAAAGATTGTCTCCGCACAATAGCGTGGCACTGAGAATCCTCCCCCATTATTCGCATCAGACTGGGTCAGTGTCTTCGCAAATGATGTAGGCTTATTCTCCTGAACCTCACCCACATTAGCTCCACTATCATCATGACCATAATCAGGCTCGTGGGCAACTGGAACCAATCTAAGTTTTGCATACACCTCATCGGTCTCCAAATCAGCCAAGTATTTTATAGCCTCCACCCTACAAAGAACATAGGGTGGAATCCTAGGAAAATTCCTAAAATCAACATTGCCACCAGCATGCTCAAGATGACCTTGAACAAAGTAATAGACCCTAGCATTCACCATTGGCATTTGGACCATTCCCCCAGCACAGGCATGCCATAATTGAGAATCTAAGCAATTATCAACCTCTTCTTTGTTCTCTTTTGGATCCATAAAAGTAAGCATGACATAAAACCAACAGAAAACAAAACCAATCAAAGAAACTGCAACCCGCAACTACTTCTCCCGACCGATTTTGCAATCAATATAATATTCTGTTGCCACAACAAAACCACCGGAATATATAAATATACAAACACGGGGCATAAACCCCGAATAGGGGAAGGCGGGCGGGTGTCCAGCATTTAGAAGAAGAAGAAGAAGAAAGAAACAGAACGAAAGAAGCAAGAAGACTGTTATTGAAAACTTCACAAGATAGATTTTCTTACCCCAGGAAGGCATGTCATCGATGGAAATTGGAAAATTCCAAATAGAAAGGAGAAATCTTCAGTAAGGTGTGTAGAATTCTCCACTAGATCCTTAATTACATCTCCAATAAATGCTCACTGCAGAAAAATCTAAAATCCGAGAGGGATACGAAAAACCGTAACAATGGCACAGTAGCCTTCACAGATTAGACATAAAACTTGGCCCCATTTTTTCACATTGACGACCAATTGAACCAGATACTTCCGAAATCCGTACCTTAATAGAGTATGTTACAAACCATCAGCATCAAATTGTAGAAAATCTGTCCAGGGAAAGGACCTAGAAATTCATCGACCAAACCCAAAAGAAGCCTATTGAGTAATAGTGAAATAAGAACTGAGGCAGAAAACCTCCGAAATACACCGGGTAAGAGAGAGAGAGAGAAGACACGAATTTACTGGCAATGTCCCTTGAAAGAAGCAGAAGATCTGTAGACAATCGCTCTCTTGGCTCGCTGTTTGGAGTTAGCAGAACTTGGATTCACACACCTTGGACGAAGCAAGGCGCCATTGAAATCGCAGGTATTGCTGCTAACATGTTAATTCCGGAGCAATCAACGAACAGAAACCCACCAAATTCAAGCACTAGACATCTTAGCAAATATCTCACTCAAGTCTCCTTCCTCTTTCTCTCTCTACCGACACGCCTCAAATCGCCGCGAAACTCTCTCTCTCTCTCTCTCTCTCTCTCTCTCTCTCTCTCGGTTTCTCTCTCTAGTGCGGGTGAGTGTCCCTCTCCCCCTATATTCCGGTTTCTCTCTCTAGAGGTTGGGAAGATTCATTCAAACGGAAGTTTTGGATCATGGAAAAAGGAAGACAGAAGAACAAAAGAGTCCAAATAGATGCAGCAACACACCCAAGCACAGTCTTTATATAACAAACCCTGCTTTTTCTACGCTTTATGTAAAAGACAAAAATATAAAATATGCAAACAAAAACAAAGCTGTAATTTCTATCACAAATCTGTGAAGGTTACATGATCCTATATACCCTATGCAAGGATCCTGATCACGTGCTTCCGCCTTAACCAAATGAATTTTGTTTTTCAATCAACTAGCTAAATAAAATTAGTATCACGGATTCCTACACTTTGTCTTTCCATGAACGTCAAATCAGCAGTCACACTAGTCATAACCCTCTAGTGATGTGTTACACGAGTTAGACTTCAATGCTTTCGTTTGTTTTCAGCTCAACTTCTTTATTTTTAAAATGGCTTGTATCTTTCCTTCTTTCTTCATCAATTGTATCTTAATATTTGTTGAACACTAAATTAAAGATAACAATGCATACATGAATCATGAGTATTTGATCACAAAACTCTTGAGCTAATAGCGACTTCTGAAAATAAAAAGCAATTATTCCAAAAGAGAATGAAAAAAAAAATTTAACACGTGTTTTTGTCCTTATTTTCACAAACTATTTTGTTCAACATAATTTGTCAAATAATGTCTTTTCAAAGCTGAGTTACATTATTTTATATAGTTTAAGAGTATCAAAATTTATTTAATAGAGTTATTAGTAGTTTAAAATGGTTAGAAAGCTCATAGTATTTGATGTAATATTCACTTTAAAAATTTATTCCCCGTAACACCTCTCTCCGTAAAAAGGATACTTTAGTTAACATGTACAAATTTCCTAGTGACTTAATGCTTCATTTTGCTCTACTGGGCTTCTCCTTATTTTCCTTTTTCAATCTCTCATATTTCCTTTGCTTTCATCGGTGCTCCCTCTTTTTCTTTTTTCCCTTTTTTTCCAATTCTGTTTACTCTTTCTTTTTTCAATTTTTCGCTTTCCCTTAATTTTCACTGTCATTTTTTCTTATGATGCCTTATGCAAATTTAACACAACAAGAATGCATGATGTGAAAAAGAGAGCTTATGTGTTCTAGTGGACACTTTGAAACATTACTTAAAAACATCAAATCTCACTGAATAGGTTTAAATACCCCCTACTCAAGAATTTTCTAAAATTTTGAACAGTCTCGTATTTAATTTATTATTTGTGAAAAACATTCATTAAATGTTACACTATAAGCCCACAATGTCATTAGAAAATATTAATAGTCTATCCTAATATATCAAACATGATCCACAAAGTTAGTTGTAAAAAATTATAAATTAATACTTTAAGAGTTCTAATAATTTATCCTAGTAGCTTCAAAATCGCCTCCCTAAATTCTAATAATGTTATAAAATATGTCTCCAAATTTTCCAATAGCATGTGTTAATGGTGTAGAGAGAAAAGTGAGACAAACAAAGTTGTCATTAGTTGTGCTTGGTCATCGAAGGAAGGAAGGCGGAGCTTTGGAAGCCAACCCCCAAGGAGGTTTCATGCTGGGCAAGATAGAGAGAAAAGTGCAGAATAAGGGTTGGGGAGAGATTAGACCACTCATAGTTCGAGTAATGAAAGTAAAAAACTACTCGATTTTTATCTCATTGTGAGACCCGGAGTTTTGTCGTAATCGTTTAATGAATTTTATGCCTGTTGGGTTGGAATAGTTTACTTGAATACCCTTCAGCCTTGGAAGTAGTTCGATGTTATTAAATCGAGCCTGGATAGATTTGGGAACGAATAGCTGATGAATGAGTATATTATGGATTCGGGTTTAGGAATCGGTTTACGAATTAGACTAGCAGTGTTAAGTTCGGACTGTCGAATGAATGAAAGAGAGAAGGGAGGGGCAAAACGGTAACTTCACGCGCCCTTATTTCTCCTTCCCATCTCTTGCCGTGAACCCCCCCCCCCGACAGCCCTCTTCTTCCTTCTGCTTCTGCTTCTTCTTCCCGTATCCCCTGTGCTTCCCCTTCTCTGCGTCGCTTCTCCTCCTTCCACGCACCACCACCGGCAACTCGAGCCCAACCCAGCAACCAAGAGCCGGCCAGCCACCTAGGGAGCCAACTGTCGGTCGCAGACGGGGTGAAAACCGGCGAAGAACCGGCCGAACGCTGGTGAATTCGAGGCATGCAAGGTGACTTCGAACCCCTCATTCATCTATAAGTGTATTCTTGACCTAGATTCTTCCTAATTGTGGTTAATTTCTCCAGAAATTGCAAGTTAGGGTTTCGATTTGGTGAGACCCGAACCCCCACGCGAAGGCAAACGAGATTCTTGGGTGTGTGGAGCTCGAATTCGTCTTCAACCTAGCCAAACCCACGCAAATTGCTTGAATTCAAAGTGGGTAATCCTTTAATCCCACTTATTTTAAGAATTTCGTATGATTATCAAGTTTATGGATTTGCTAGTTATAAGTATTTATGCCTAAAGAGTATGAATTATGCTAAGAATATGTATTTGAGGTGAGTTATAAGCATTTAGTTTCGATTCGAATCAAACTGGGTAAATTATGCTTAAGGTGCTAATTCGAAGTGAATTATACGTGGTTAGCTTCGATTCGAATCAATTTGGGTGAATTAAGCGTAAGATGTTATGTTGATGTGAATTATTTATGTTTAGTTTCGAATCGAATTAATTTGGGTGAATTCGAAGTGAGTTAAATGTGTTCAGCTTCGATTCGAATCAATTTGGGTGAATTATGCGTGATATGTTAAGTCGCATCAATTTGGGTGATTTATGCTAACGAGGTTAATCCGAAGTGAGTTATAGCTTCGATTCGAATCAAATTAAGAGAATTATGCTTGAGGTATCAAGTCGAAGTGAGTTATAAACGTTTAGCTTCGATTCGAATCAAATTAAGAGAATCATGCTTGAGGTATCAATTCGAAGTGAGTTGTAAACATTTGGTTTCGAATCGAATCGAATTAGGTGAATTCAAAGTGAGTTATGTATGTTTAGTTTCAATTCGAATCGATTTGGGTGAATTCAAAGTGAGTTATATATGTTTAGTTCAATTCGAAGCAATTTGGGTGACTTATGATAACGAGGTTAATTCAAAGTGAATTATACATTTGTTTAGCTTTGATTCGACTCGAATTAAGGAACTATGCTTGAGGTATTAATTCGATATGAGTTATATACGTTTAGCTTCGATGCGATTCAATTTGGGGAAATTACGCTCGAGATGCAAATTCGAAGTTGTATGAATTCGATTGTATGCGTGGATGAGCAAAGGGATTAAGCTTACTATGTTTATAAGCAACCTGATTATGTTTGTAAACAAACGAAGACGGTTTTATGAATTAGCAAACCTTGCAAGTTAAAAGCAAAGTCGTTCATGGTTAGGCAACCTCGTTATGTGTATAAAGAGCCTGTTAGTTAAGAATGGAGTCGTTTTACGATTAGTGAAGACGTTACCTTTATAAGAAGTTTTTAAGGCTAAAGTAAGGTCGTTTCACAAGTTAATAAACGCATTGTGTGTTTAAAAGGGCTTTTAAGTTAAAAATGAAGTTGTTTTACAAACTAGCAAATGTTTTACATCTATGAGAAGTTTCTTAGGCTAAAACTGAAGTTATTTTGTGAGTTAGTACCCGTACTACGTTTATATAAACCTTTAAATTGAAAATGGAGTCATTTTACGACGTAAAACGCTTATTATGTTTTAAAGAAGTTTTGAAGTTTTAAATGAAGTCGATTTATGGAATAACAAACTTATAACTTATATAAGAAGCTTTTAAGCTTATAACTTTTATAAGAAGCTTTTAAGTTTCGAACTTAGTTCGACTTGAGTTTAAATTAAGCATTAAATAAACCCGTTATGTTTCAAACGAGTATCGTTTTACGATTTAGCAAACTAATTACATTTTTACGAAACTTTTAAGTTAGAAACAAGTATCGCCTTACGATTTAGTAAACCTATTACGTTTTTACGACGCTTTTAAGTCAGAAACAAACTTCTTTTACGATTTAGCAAACTAAGTATGTCTTTATTAAACTTATAAGTTAGAAATGAACTTGTAAACGTATTTCATAAAGTAGTTCACATGTTATTGCAATTGTTCGATTATGGAAAGTTTTTAAACCTTTCGCAAAATCGATTTATGAGTAGTAACTAAAGCTTTAACTAGCTTTTAAACTCGTTATCTCTTGCGGATATTATGATTTAAACTTACGTAACTTACATAAACAAATCGGTTTTGCATCAATTTCATTCTTTTGCGTTTAAAAGAGTTGAAACGGTCTTAAAAGGGCAACTGGAGTTGCGTATTGAGAATCATATCTTTGAAATGCATGATTGTAACTACCCAGGTTTTGAATCGTGAGTTAGTATACTCACCATACTTTTAAGAAGCATTTCTCGTTGTTTGCCTAAAGCTAAAGGTGTAAGAAAATTATGTTTTCAGGTTTTACGTTCATAAAACCTATGTACGGAAAAGTATAAGCATGTTTGCCTTCTAAGTATGTATGTTTATGTAAGTATTTACATGTATGAATGTTATAAGTTCTTAATATACATATATATATATATATGTTTAAGTATAAGTATGTATGCTTACGAATACTTATGTTATGTTTAAGTATAAGTACGTATGTTTACGAATGCCTAAGTTTATGTTTAAGTTTATGTTTAAGTATAAGTATGTATGTTTACGAATACGTACGTTTATGTCTAAGTATGTTTATGTCTTCCTAAGACATATATATGAAAAAGTACGTATGTATATGAATGATTATGTTTATGTGTATGTATACGTGGAGGAGCTACTCTAGAAACTTTAAGCTTAAGTCTGAGATCCAGGGATGGTGGCTTAGTTCCCGCCTGGTATCACGTATGTTATGTTATGGTAGATTCAGGGATGGTGGTTTGATTCCCGCCTGAAGTCTATGTATGA
>JACYFF010031952.1:55964735-56021508 GCA_017589665.1 Selenicereus undatus
TATAAAAGCCCTTTTGATCCTTTTGTGGAACATGTAGTGACTAAGGTGACAATTAATAATGCAAGCAAGTAATAGATTCAGTTGACACTAAGGGTCTATTTGTTATCAGCATATTGAACTTGCTATCTTTTCTAGCCTGCTCTAATATGCTCCAACTCTCTCAAAACTGCTAACTGATAATCAAACCTTCTTTAATATGCTCCAACCTGCTAAAACCTACTAACTGCTAGTCGAACTTAGTCCAAGCTACTTGAGTCCACTCACAAAGCCACTGCTAAACTACTTTAATCTCCTAAGTGCTAGTCAAACCTGCTCCAACCTAGTCAAACTTATTTTCTGTTCGTCGAATATACTCATACTTACTCCAACCTGCTGAAGCCTACTCTAACCCACTCTCTGCTCATCTAATATGCTCATAAAGAAGAGGCCCTAACTCATGGTTATCAAAGCATAATTGACATTAAACCCCAACCCAAGTTAGAAAACTTAGCCACTAAATATGTCCAGAGTCACAATACAATCACCACTTATCATAAGCATAACAATTATTGAAAAGCTAGACAATTTAAGCAGGGAAAGAGATTAATAAAACAAAATTTGAATTTGATTGAATGAAAAGAGTATTAAAAATCATCTTTGTCTTCTAAAATTGATAGAAAATAATGCATTAAACAATAAACCCTTAAAAAATAATTCCTCGGGTTCGATAACTTTTATGGGATAAAGGAAGTAGCAAGTTGGAGTAGCATCATTTTTCATTCCATTGGTGGATTTACCTTTATGTGGAGTGTTTGGGCCATTTCTCTTATTATATTCTTCAAAATTCTATTTATTTCACCAGAAAATTAAAAATTCAAGAATATAGCTAAGTGATAACTCTTTTTTTTTTATGTGTTTTGTACTCCCATTATACGTAATGTTAATGTCTTAGCAATATATTTCAAGTAAAAATAATGCATATTTTGTATCTTTGAAGGTAAGTAGCAAGACACAAATCTGAACTCGGTCAAGTGTAGATGGGATGACCCAAAAGTTTGGACATAAATTCTTAAAGCCCAACACATTGGATTAATATGATTCTTTGCTTCAACAATCTTAGCACTTGGGCCTGTTCATTGTTGGCCCAGTTGATGCCTGACCTGTTTCCCTACCCTCTCTATTGCTCCCCCTTATTTCTTTATCCGTTGTCTAGGCCTTTTTTTTTTTTCTCTCAGTCGTGGCCCACTGTCTGCCTTCTAATCTGGCACAACAAATGAACCAAGTGAAGCTAACCACTCTCCTTCTCCATTGCATGGGCCTGTTCCCTACACCAAGCAACCTAATCAATTCGACCTTGATGTGTGGCACCTACCACACAATTCAACAAAGAAACCAACAATGCACACCTTATTATCTCTTCTAAGCTTTTATGTGGCCTCTATGTGACTGTCTCTCCCAGCCAAATTTGGAAAGTAAGAAAATAGTTTTAACCTAGTAATCTTATTTAAGCACATTATTAAGCAAATTTTATGGGATAAACAACCACTTACCATGAAAAGTGGAGAAATAAGCGGGTGAAATTCACTATAATAAAGGCAAAGGCAGCAGTTAAAAGCATAAAAAAATTCTTCATTCCATTCTTGTACTCCTCCCATTTTTCATTACTAAGAGAGAAGTTATACTATGCAAAATCATTTGGGTTGAGAAAATTAGAAAAAAAATTAAGGTTTTCCAACTATTTTTCTCTTCTCTTTCATCACATTTGTGAGTCTAATTGGAGAGTTTGGTCTTTGATAATTCTAATCTTGTTTAAAAAAAACATCAAAGTTTGGTTATAGGGATTGAAATATACCATCAATTAAAATATAACCAGTCTAATTGCAACGATATATGCCTATGATCGACTAGGTTGTTTATCTAGGATTGAGATGGATCCTTGACTTATTCTATTGTTCTAGCTAATTTCTTCTAGGGTTAATATTATTGTTTCTTATTATTGCATAATTTTGAGTTTGTTTAATCAATTCAAATTTATTATGCAAATTATTTTGATTGTTTAGACATGTTTGATAGTTGATTAGTTTGCTATCTCATTTATTTATATCGGACCTGTTTGGCTAATATGATAATCATGCAGTTGTGCTTAATTGGGTTGTTAATTCACTAAACAATACTAGAAATTACATGAGTTATGTCTAACTCGAATAATTCATGCCACTCAATAGTAAGTTTGTTTATTGATGGCTAATTCTTTTTCTAATCTACTGGCCTTAAGCTTGTAGTTTGAGAGCTTTCGAAGAGACCAACTAAAACCCATTGGAATCTAGCAATTTGATATTAAAAGTTTTTTTGATGAAGTCAAGGTCTTAGATTCTCTCTAAATTGATTTTGCTTTACTTTGGCTAACATTCATTTCTCTATTATTTTCATTTTTCTTTATAATCTCCTCACGTGAATTTATTTTATTAATCAGTTGAGAAAAGTCAATTTAAAATTGCTTTCATTCTCCGTGGGACATGATCCCTGAATACTTGCTTTGATATAATCATCTTGTGCACTTGTAAGCAAGTTGGTTTTTAAAACTACTAAAATCCACATCATGTTTTTGGCAGAGTTGCCATAGAGCGATTAGTGATTTTTAATTTATTATTCCCTTTATTTATTTATTTTTATTTATTGTTTCCCCTTCTTTTTATCAACCTCTATCTTTTTATTTTTGTTATTATTGTTTATTATTCTTAATTTTTAAATTTCTTTTTCTCCCCATTCTCTACTAATCTAACAATTTAGTTATTTATTTCTTTTCTCCTCATGCCCTCCTAATCCAACCATTTCATTTCTGCTATTTTATTTGTTTTGTTTAATCATTTATTTTTCTTTAGAGCCATTTAATCTCTTCCCTTTTGTTTCATTAATTATTCTCTTTTATTCTCTTTTATTTTCATTTTTGTTTATTTATTCATTTTTTTTCTCTTATCTTTCTTCTGTTGTTGTTTTTTATATACATATTTCCTTTTCTTCTTATTTCATTTGCTGGTTGCTGTGGTGGTGATTTCATACTATTTTCTTGATTGCTTGTGGTTTTACATTCTTGTTAGATGCTAGTTGTTTTCGGACCTTGAGGAATACAATCTTGAACTTGAACATACCCTTCGTAGGGTATGAGTAGAGAAATGACTCTAACAAAAACATGGTTGTTGAACAAACCCCACCTAAGAAACCTGATGAGTGATTTACTCCCACCACTTATGATTCACCTACAAGTACCCAAACGCCCACTATTACAGGGCCATTTGAGATTAAACATTCCTTAATCCAAACACTCTTATCCTTTTATGGGTTAGAGTCTGAAAACTCTTTTAAGCATGTTGATACATTTTTAGAGATAATTCCACCATGTTCTTAAATAATGTCTCTAATGCTTCTTTTCGATTGCTACTTTTTCCTTTTTCTTTGAAAGATAAAGCTAAGACTTGGCTGGATACTAAGAAAATATCACGACTCGGGATCAAAAGCAAGCAGAATTCTTTAAAAAGGTATTTCCCTATTGGTAAACTGACTACTTTAAGATGTGCTATAACTAGTTTCTGACAAAATGAAAATGAATACTACTTGAAAGTTAGAACAGATTTAAAGAATTGTAGCGAAATGGCCTCACCATGAGGTTCCTAAGTGGCAACTCATCCAGAGTTTCTACTCTAGTTTTGTAACACCCCTAAATTCTAGTTCCTTTCTTTATTACTAATATTAACCTAGGTGGCAGTGGGAAAACCTCATGGGGGTGTTACCACCGTGTCTCCTTTGTGGAAACACCAGGCTGAGTATCGATCAGACCTTACTGCGAATATTTTTCAGTAATACCTCAGTTCAAAAGGTTTCAATCACAGTTTAAGCAACTACTAGACTTAACAAAATAAATTCAATACAAGTCTCTTCTCAAAACGACTACTTGATGAAACTATCAGTTTAAACGTCGGAGCCTTGCTCTAAGTTTGATTCCCCAATCCCATGAGCAATCAGTTCATCTGAAAACAAAACATTTTACAAAAATGAGATAAACTCAATAACAATCACCCCTAACAGTTAACTACGCACACAAATTCAATTTTAAAATATTTTAGGGGTGGGGAAGACAACAAGACCACACTCATTTGTTCCTAGTGAACAGTCCACACTTTCATATTCTTAGTGATGCACACTTTCATATTCTTAGTGATGCACACATCCATACCAAGTTCCATTTTTAGTTTTCAGGTTCTTAAGGGTAAGCGACCCCACTGGGTCTCATGGCCTGCGCTTGGGTTTAACGCAACTGCTTAACTTTAACCATGGCCTACCTTCGACTTGGACGGTTACTGCTTAACCATTTCTTGGATTATCGCCAACATGGACGGTTACCGTTAGCCTGGTCCACATCCGTACAGGGCACGTGGCTGCTCACATACATGCACTTTTACTCGAGGGAGGCTAATGGCCTTCAACAATATAACCTAACTCACAGTCTCACCCATATCAACATTTACTTATACAATCATGCTCACCCAATATAAATGTTAAACTAATATGCACAGTTAATTCAAATTCAACCCTATCCCCAAGGCATTCTCATAACACACATACTTTCATTTCCAGCGTAACCAATTCAAAGCCCAAGTTCATTGACATAGTAAAGTAATTCAATCTAACTATGCAGTCATATGAAATCAGTGCTTTCCATAAATTCATAAAAACAACATTCAAGGCAGGTCTTACCATGTTCAACACTCACACTTTTCAAACAACTTTGGGGAAGGGGTTAGGACATGATTGTTACCTAGAATCCGTACAATTACGGGCTCAGTTACTTAATCGGGCCTACTAATCAGCACCTGGACCAAAAACAATGTTCACACTCAATCCAAACCCTTATGAGCCATAACTATAGCCCTGCCCTACTTATAAAAATTTCCCTAAAATTTTTAGACATGCCTAGGCCTCCCAACCGTGGCTAAACTCTGTGTCCATATTTGATCCGAATTTGGGCTCGACTTTCAGAGCCCATATCTTTCGTTCCTAATGTTGGAATTTCGATTTCTTGCCCATTCCGAAAATTTCAGTCCACCCTCTACCTTTCTCATGTATGGTGATTTTCCAGACTCTAACCTAAACTAGGTCGTTTTCCTTAATCTTTCTATGCTATCACTGGCTGCCACGATCTGAGCTGCCCTAGGTAATTCGGCTATAACGCATGCTAAACTACTCCAATTTCATCGATTCAAAAACTGGGTTACTCAAAATATCTCAATCTATCTACCACAAAAATTTCATAGTTTTTGGAGTTGTACAACGCCATGACCGAATTTTTAAAGTCACGGCCCAGAATTGTCCTTCCAACAGTAGCAATCTGCCCACTCCTAACCCTAACATAAGTTCCCTTTGGCCACGTTTTTCATAAAATCTCATCCATAACTATGCCATAACCATCCCAACATCCCTACATGCCCCCTCTAAATCCAAGTCGAGCCAAAATTTTCAACTTTAACTAAAACGAAATTCAAATACCGTTTGCACTTACCTTGGTTCGGTTTTTGGAAGGAAAGCAATCGAACCGTCACTCCTTGAGGGTTAGAATCTAAAAAAATTTAGAACCGACATTAAAATTTGCAAACTAGAATCTAATACCCAAAACCATAATTTACACCAAAACTTAAAGAAATTGGAGTGCATGGGGTGCATGAACCGCACCACCCTTACTCACGCCAAGGAGAGGAGAGAGTGGGGGGATGAATGCCGACTACCTGGTGTTGCTTCGGCGGCGGTGTTGGTGGCAGCAGGTGGGTGGCTAGGCGGCTGATCGTGTGAGAGAGGGAAAGAGTCGTGTATGAGGGAGTGGGAGAGAGAGAGAGAGAGAGAGAGAGAGAGCAGTGAGTGTTAGGGGAGGAAGAGAGAGAAAAAAACAAAAAGGGGAAAAGAGAACACTCTAGCCGGCTCCTAGGGCAAGAAAAAGGGGGAAATTTTTTTGAAAAAGAAAAAAATCTTGGAAGAATTTGGAAGGAGAATCTTGGGTCAAATGTTACCAATTGGGTACTTAGTTATTTGCGTCTAGGAAGGTGAATAAAGTTTAATATAAATGGGTACACAAAAAGAATCTGGGGAGCGTAAATGAAATGTTCATAAAATGGGTGAATAATTGTTTGGGTCTAGGAGCTTAAATAAGAATAACTCGAATGGCAAAAATTTGAAGAGATATATCTCGAATAATATATTTTTTTTCAATCCATGCTTTTATGAAATAGGTAAAATTTTGAGAAGAAATTGTGGAGCGAAAAAAATCTTTTGCATTGACTTGGATTATGAGGGTCGATCCACATCCTATGATTTGCCAATTTAAATTTCTGGGATTTTACATACTATCCCACTTAAGAAAGTTTCGTCCTTGAAACTTCAATAGATCGCGGCAAAGCTACCATTACAAAAATAAATTTATGGGGTTTTACAAGTTTAGATGAGCATAATAGGTAGATAGTAGATGCATCATGTGGTACTAGTTTCTTATATAACACCCCCAAAGAAGCTCGGGAATTATTTGAACATGTGACTGAGAATTTACATTTACACGCCACTTCCTCACATTCTGACTTACCAAGACAATGGGGAAGTAAAGGGGGGATTTAAGAGGTTTCACACTTAATTAGCCTGTCTGGTAAAGTTAATCATTTATCTAAAAAATTTAAGTAATTGTTGTGTGTGAAGAAAATGGCTAATTCCTCTTCCTCCAAGATGTTTGTTTAATCTATGCTAGTCCCATCCATGCTTATTTTGACTACCCTTTTGTTGGTCCATTTGATATTGCAACTGAACAAGTGAATACTACCCAAGGTTTTCCCCTAACCAACAATCCTTATTTAATACTTACAATCATGATTGGAAGAATCGACCTAACGTTTCTTGGAGGTCTCAAAATATGGAGAACCCGTATGTCCAGTCTAGGCAACCTACACCTCTTGGTTTTTAGAAACAACAGGTATATCAATCCACCACCTCCACCACCTCTATTTGTGAGCTCAAAATTGGACAAGGTAGTCTCTGCCGTTAGTACTTCTACTTCTACTGTCGAAAATATGAGCACTAAGGTCCAAGGAAATGAGTCTACAATGCATATCGTAGGTTCCCATTTATAGTTTGTAGCTAAGTCAAAACCTAACTTGGTCAACCAGCCATAGCTGTAGGTAAAAGAGAAGAAGGAAAACTTCCAAGCTATCCCATAGAGAATCCTAAAAGCCAATAGCTTGAACAATTAAAAGATGTTATGGTTATTAGGGGAGGTAAAGAAGTAGATAACAAAGTGAGTCACAAGAAACATGATAAAGAGGAAAGACCAAAGACAAATGAGAGTGACCATAAAGTTGAGAATGACTCATCTCCTTCCTCCATTATGCATTTTCCCCCATTGTCACATAGAGGCCTAGTGTTCGTTACCCTCAGGCATTGGATGCACCCTTCCCTTTTAGGAAGGACAACCAAATAGATGACATTTAAGAGACCTTTAAGCAAGTTAATATCAATCTCCCCCTTTTGTAAGTAATAAAACAATTCCCTGCTTATATGAAATTCCTTAAAGACATGTGAATTTTCAAAAGGAAATATAAAAATGACAAGTCTCAAAAGACTTCTCTAAGTGAACAAGTGAGCCCTGTTTTAAAATTTGACATTCGACCTAAGTTCAATAATCCTCGTGTTCCTACTGTTTTATGCTTTATTAGTAATTATAAAATTGAAACATCACTCTTCTATTTGGTTTCTAGTGTTGATTTTAATACCATACTCTTTTTACATAGAGCTAGGGCTAGGTGAACTAAAACCATCCAACTACACTGCAACACCCCTAGCTCTTAGTTACTTAATTAGTCTTAATTAATGTTAACTAACCATTAGTGGTTAATACAGTGAAAGCACCAAGGTTGGGGCATGACCGCCATCCTAGAGAGGATAAGGCTTAGTTAATTCACTTACACAACACATGATAACACATCATAGCTTACGCGCAGTCCACATGGTGCATACCTTGATGACTCACGACTTTATGAAGTGTCACTGTGAGCTTATTTAACTCCATTGACAGTCTCCTCACTTTTGAGGCATTGTCAAGTTAGGACTTCACAATTTATTTACCCAGAACATAAAAACATAAGATACTTAAATAGTGAGCCGAAACTAAATACGTTTACTCCTATACTGTAAAGATAGAAATTTATTTTTCAGTAAATGATCGCATTTCAATTCATTTTAGTTTAAAATTAGGAAGAGATAAAACTACATTAAACTATTACTAGTTATTATCTGAAAGTGGAATCTGAACTAATGAGCTTGTATATATAATACGATCAATGAATAGACTTATACCTACAAGGTCAATCGGGTAGCCGAACCTAAGGCCGCATCGGTGAATTGAGGGGAATAATCCATGATCATTGATAATGGGTGGGTCCACTTGATTATATGACAGAGAAATATTTGAAAATGATTCATGAAATAATTATACATTTTGAGATTTTGATACTTGTAAAAATATGTGAATTTACGAATAACGTAGGCAGTAAATGTACTTGCATGATACTTTCCTCTAAAAGTAATTGTTTATAGGTTGATGATGATGAAAGGGCATTCTTTTTGAATTAAGTGAAAGAAGCAAGAGGGAGAGGATGAGGAGGAAGCCGAACGGTGGCCCCCTTGGCATGGGACGAAGAGAGAAGATGGGCATGCCAAAAGGAAGGAATGGTTTATATAAGGCTTGTCCCCCATTTATCTTAGGTATTTTTGAAAAAAAATCTTAGATGTTTTCTTAAAAAATCTTTAGATATTTTGCTAAAAAACCTCAAATATTTTCTGTAAAAATCTTTAGATATTTGCTAAAAATCAAGATACTTTTGCTAAAAATTAAGATATTTTTGCTAAAATTTCATAATTTTTCTCTAAAATCTTTAGTTAAGTTTCCAAAAATCTTTAGATGTTTTTCAAAAATCTATCAATATTCTTATGTTTTATTTATTTTGCTTTTCCATTCAATTTGCTGGAGCAAGCAAATGATATAAAGCTTAGCTAAATCTTGTCTCGAGGCAAACATGCCATCTTAGCCTACAATAGCATAATCATTTCAAATGTCAAATCAAAATGAGGCGTCCAACTTTAAACTGAGATTAACTGAGGTAAATAGCATGGATTGTGTTCAAGTTGTTACATCATCTCTCCTTAAAATAAGTTTCGTCCCCAAAACTTGCAAATATGAAAGATGTACATAAATTAGCCTCATGTAAATAAGGAACTTGTTCCTCATTTCTTCATCAACCTCGTAGGTGGTTTCTAATGAGGAATAGTTAGCCTATACAACTTTGATTAGAGGTACCTTCTTATTGCAAAGTGGTTGGCCTTATAATCTTATGTCAATATAGGACATTCATTATAAGCCATTGGGAATAATAAGGTCAATCTGCAAGTCATTAGCCTTAGCTTTTTCAGTGATTTCATAGGTCTTAATGCTCCTAAGGCTTCATTTTCTCTCTAAATTTGACCATCTTCATTTAGAATAGTCAAATGTTTACTAGCCAAAGATGAATATATTTAAGGGTAACAATGATGGAAATAATAATTAGGTGAGTCGTTGTTCTCGAAAGGAATAGTAGCGACATTAGGAGTGATTGATAGAGGATGGATTGTCATGAAATGGTTTGATTAAGAGATCCATATCTGAATTGCGAAATTTAGAAATGATGGACCATAAGCATCATGATTTGTAAATATGGGCTATAAGAACCCCCATAAGGTGATCAACATCCTTCAAACATTCTTACCATCTAAAATAGAATGGGTAGCTAGGACGCGCGTTATATATATCAAATTGCACATAGTATAAATAGGAATAATTTGGAGTCATTCTAGTCATGCCAGGAAATAAGACAGGGCATATAGATAAATGACCCAAGAGGGCCTGCTGGACAGAGTTAGAACCATCTTGGTAGAGAAAGGTATTTCAGTTACACTTGGACGACCTCTTGTAGCAATCAACATGATACAATAGATTGTCCCTCGATCACATGAGATAAGTTCAGGTAAGGAGAAAAAATGGGATAAAGGAAGATGAATATGACTTACAGGTAGGGTTTAAAACTAAGAGAAAGGGTGAAATTGCAACAATCAAGGATTCACCTCACTTGTGAAAGCTTAGTTGCATCTATAATTCAAACAAGCAGTATTGACTTATTAATATGGATGAACAAGGCACATGCTATAGATATAAGTGCATTATCAATGAAATAGAGGGGAAAACAATGAGGATTAAAGTTATTAGGGTGTCAAAAAATTAGACTTAAGGTTGATTAGGGATGCATTGCGTAGTAAGCAACAAGATTAAGGAACATGGTCAATCATACCAGACAGAATGTATGAGTATTCTTGAGAATCGACAAGCCTTTAGAAGTTTGAAATGAAAAACGCGGAAGGTTAAATAATTATAGTGGAAGGAACTAACTTTAAGGGTGAGCTAATTGTACAAATATGAGAAATGTTAGAAGGAAGAACATCAACAAGAAAGACATAATCTATTGGTAAGCCTCATCAATCCAAACCTTTCAAACAAGCGGTCTAGATCAAGGAAACACACAATAGCAGGGGGAAAAGGTTAGTGTATGGCAATGATTGAAAATAATGGGAAATATTGTGGATGTAAGACTTTAATTTAAAGGAGTGCATGATAGATTATGAAATGATGCGTGAGGGGAATATAAGGCGGGTAGAATGAACATAACGATAAAGACAAATTATTCAAGAACGGATGGCAGTAGGGATCAAATGGTCCCAAACATTGGCTATTTAGAGAAAATAACATTTGATATTAGTTTAAAATCTAAGCAATTTGTAATGATACATATTTCAGGCAGTGATCAAATATTTAAGATAGGACATTATAGCTTGCCAAGAATAGATCGTATAAGGTATTGATCTAAGATTAGACTGTAAAATTATCTGTATGCATTAGGGTTGTCTTATGGGAACCTTAAGGTCACAACATCCAAACAACTACGAGTTAATACGAATTGAAGTGGAGATGATTACGAGCAGGGGAGAGTCATAGAGGTTTTTAATTTATGAGAGAACTTATACGTACGTTCGTGTAATTACGAGAAGGAAAGTCACATGGTTTTTAATTTGTTCACAAGAATTGGTAGGCAAAATAAAAGATCAAGAGTATAGGGTTAAATAGGTTGTAAAAGCACCTAAGGACGAGATAATGGATGATGTAAATAATTCAAACTTATCTTACATTCGAAGTGTTACCAAAGGAGCTTAGGAGGTACTCACAAGAAGATTTAGGGGGCAACTCTAGAGGGCTAAGGAATGAGGCAAAAGCACTATAAAAAAGGAAAAGCTTTGTTTGCCAGCTTGTTTAATTTAATTTAAGATTATCCAAGATAAAGGGGATAGTTTGGGGTAGATATAATGAACTCAACCACTTTAGCAAAAGGAAGTAACAAGAACCCAAGTTTATTATAGGCAAGACGGGCAGTGATTAATAATGAAGGAGATAAGTAACCTAAAAAAAGATAAATGATCGAAGGAAGAGGATAGCACTCTAACTTGGTAGCCATGATTCCGTAGGAGGATTAATGTCATGAAACAATTCAATTTTGAAAGAATATTTAGTAAGGCATTCGCAGGATAGCTGGGTGATTTTGTGAACAATAGGTTTAGGCTCAAATACGATCCATGGGTTAAATTGCACTAGAATAGGGGAGGACACAACTAACATCTAGTTGTAACTAAAAAGTCCAAAGGTTTTGTTAAAGGAATATGTAATATGTATTGGTGGATACTTTATAAGGAAAACTTTGGCCCATTGACCAGGGGCTATCATAGGTTCTTTTAAATCAATATAAAGATTTACATAGCTACATTTGCATGGGTTTAATATGCTTGAAGGAAAGTCACCTAAGTTTTCAATCCTTATGTAGGAACTTCCCATACCATGGTCACTCTATAAACCTTTTCTACCATATCCGAGTTGAGCTGAAGCAATGCCTTCCCAAATAGGGCAATCTAGTCTTGTGAATTGCTAGTTACAGTCCCATGCACTCTATTCTACACTTGGTTTATAGTAGTGGTTCCTCAATACAAGGGGTTGCAAGAAAAGAAGATCAAATATCAATAGTTCAAACAATGAAGGGATCATACTTCTGTTACACTTCTCCATACCTTATTTACTGCCTCAAATTATATCTATTGATTACGTCCATTCACTAACTAAACATAAATTATGACTCCTAGAATTTCTTAGGTATAAAATATATGTATATGTATAGTGCTTCCTCAAGCCTTTCCCCTTAAGTTCTATATGTATACTTAAATGCTTTAGGTCAAATGAGAATACTTGAGGCGGTTAACCATTGCTTTTACTGCCTAGATGACCCCGTCGTCATCTAAGTACCTCTTAATATTGTACAAAATAAAATCTTTCTTTACCAGTTTTTGTTTCCAACATCCAATTACTCATTAGCATGTCTCACACCAAAAAGAACACATCTTTTAGTCCACCAAAATCTGATGAGGACTGACTTTTTCCCTTTGAATTTTCCTTTGAGTACCTTAACATTGAGATCCACCATTTTATAGATTTCATATGCTTTTAGGGCCTATTGTACCCTTTGAATGTTCGTTTAATTTGGATAACCTCATTCTTTCGCCCAAGGTTCACAACATCACTTAGAACCCTCATCTAAATACACCATCTTTTCATTACCTACAGGTACAATGGCATAACATGTTCAATATGTAATATCTTGGATATATCTTTGGCTTATAGTAACCTACATAAGGTCACATATTTTGTAATCAGCAAGTACCATCAGTTCTTTGCATATCATCACTTATTCGATCATATGTGATCTATATGATGTCAACTACCATAGCAAAACATACTCAGCACATTTGCATAATTCACTAGGGTAAATGATAATTGTGTTTCGACTATGATAGTGCTATAGGCCCTTAAGGATATGATTTACTGCAATTCCTCTTCACATGTTCAATTTAATACAACTGCCCTATTGCAATATAATTTGATACCATGAAAAATTGCTTAAGAATCCACAAACTCAACCCATCAAGGTAGGGTTCATAAGGTTGCCTAGCACTAAGGGGGTACTCAGAGCATACTCATTATGTTCTCATACGATACCTAAAACTTGCACTCGACATCACAATTAAAACTCCAATTCAACTAGTAAACACACTAAAGCTCACAGTGACCTGAAACTTGGCTCTGATGCCACAACTGTAAAGCCCAACTCTTAATTGCTTGACCAGTCTTAATTAACGTTAACTAACCATTAGTGGCCAATACAGTGAAAGCACTAGGGTTAGGGTATTACCGTCATCCTACAGAGGTTAAAACTTATTTAATTCACTTACACAAACATGATAATGCATCGTAGGTTACGCACAATCTAAATGGTGTACAATCTGATGACTCATGATTTTATGAAATGTCACTATAAGCTTGTCTAACTTCATTGACAATCCCCTCACTTCTAAGGACTTCATAATTTATTTACCTAAAACATAAAAACACAAGATACTTAAATGTTGAGCCAAACTTCAATATGTTTACTCCTACATTGTAAAGATTTCAATTCATTTTTCAGTGAGCAGTCGCATTTTAATTCGTTTTAGTTTGAAATCAAGGAGAGAGAATTATATTGAAACTGTTACCAGTTATTATCTGAAAGTGGAACCCAATTGATTATCTCGTATATACAATGCAATCATTGAATAGGTCTATATCTGCTAGGCCGGTCGAGTAGCATGACATGAGGGCGCATAGGTGAATTGAATGGTGGAAGCCCTAATAATTGATAATTGGTGGTTCTACTTGATTATGTGATAAAATAATGCTTAAAAATGATCACATTAAATAATTTTACATTTTGAAATTTTGATATATTTAAAAATATGTGAATTTTCAAAAGATACAGGCAGTAACCATACCTGAAAGATATATCTTTTTCCTCTGAAAGTAATTGTTAACGGCTTGATGATGATGAAAGTGACCTTTTTTTTGAATTAAATGAAAGAAGCAAGAGGGAGACGATGAGGAGGAGGCCAGGTGGTGGCCCCCTTGGCATGGGACGAAGAAATATGAGGGGTGCCAAGAGGAAGGGGGTGGTTTATATAAGGCTTGCCCCCCTCCTTTTAAAAAATGTCTTAGATTTTTTTGAAAAAAAATCTCATATATTTTCTCTAAAAATCTTTAGATATTTTGCTAAAAATCCAAATATTTTCGTTAAAAATCTTATATATTTTCTCTGAAAACTTTTATATATTTTGCTAAAAATCATTAGATTTTTTGAAAATATTTAGATATTTCTCTTTTTTATTTATTTTGATTTTTTCATTCTATTTGTTGAAGCAACCAATTGATATAAAGCATTGCTAAATCTTGTTATGAGACCACTATGTCGTCTCATTTTGCAATAGCATAAATATTTCAAATGTCAAATCGAAATGCGGCGCCTAAATTTAAACTGAAATCAATTGAGATAATTAGCAGGGATTATGTTCGGGTTGTTACAAGTACCCTGCAACTTACTAACAGGTCAATAAGGACTCCTAGGGAGTGGATAGATGACATCCTAATTCAAATTGATAAAGGCCTTTTTGCTGTTGAATTTATTGTATTGGACATAGACCATAGTAATGCCTCTAAGCAGATCTGTGTTATTTTAGAACATTCCTTGCTAGCCATATCTAATGCCACCATTAACTATAGGTTAGGTATGATAATGTCTTAGTCATGAACATGAGGGTTAGGCTTAATTAAGGCTTCTTCTCAACATGAGCTTAAATACGAATCCAAATGCTTTTTTTTATTGATGTGATTGATGAAATGATTGAAGAGGCCTTACCTTCTATTCTAAGCAAGGTCCCTTGGGAAACTATCTTTCCCATGGAGATTTGGGTTTATTTGACTTAGGAAGTATAATAGATGAGTTGGATTCTACTCTTGACTCCACACCTCTTCTTGAGTCTTCCTCTTAGGTATCCACTTATGAACTGCTTACTGCTTAGGCTAGCTCTCCTATGCCACATTCTATTATTTCCCCCCTAAATTTGAGTTTGATGCCTTTCCCTAACTCACTCAAGTATGTTTTTAGGTCCCAGACGGACCCTGCATATCATCATCTCTTCCCTATTTTCCTATGATCAAGAGAAAGAGTTGATTTGTGCCTTATCTAAACATGTCGGTGCTATTGGATGGTCAGTTGCAAATTTAAAAGGGATTAGTCCCACTATTTATATGCATAGAATTCACTTAGAGGATGAGGCTAAAAATATTAGGTAAATGCAACATAGATTGAAACCCTATATGAAAGAAGTTGTCTAGGAAGAGGTACTAAAACTTTTAGATGCAAACATTATCTGTCTCATTTCTGATAGTCAATAGGTTAGTCCAATCCAGTGATCCCTAAGATATCTGGCATAACTGTGGTGAAAAAATAATAATAATAATGGTGAACTAGTTCCTACTAGACAGATTACAGGGTGGAAAATGCATTGTCATTATAGAAAGCTAAATTCTATCACCAAAAAGGACCATTTTCCCCTCCCCTCCATTGATTAAATGGTGGAAAAATTAGTTGGACAAAACTTTTGTTGTTTTTAGATGGGTATTCTGGTTACAATCAAATATCTGTCTACCCTAAGGACTAAGAGAAACCACTTTACAAGCCCTTTAGCTACAATTGCTCATAAGAGGATGCCTTTTGTGTTATGTAATGCACCTTCCACATTTCAAAGATGCATGATGACCATATTTCAAATTATATTGACAATTTTAGATAGGTGTTTATGGATGATTTCTCTATTTTTGGTTCTTTATTTGATGAGTGTCTTGCTAATTTAGCCACTGTGCTGAAAAGATGTGAAGAAGTGGAACTTGTCTTGAGTTAGGAAAAGAATCATTTTATGGTCTAAGAATGGACTATACTAGTAATAGACTGTCTAAGAAGGGAACTAAGATTGATAAAGCCAAGGTTGATTTGATCTCTAATTTAACTATTCATACTTTTGTGAAGCAGGTCAGATCATTCCTTGGCCACGTTGGATTTTACAGGAGATTTATTAAGCATTTTATTGAAGTGGCTTAACTGCTCACTAATCTCCTTTCGAAAGATAGTCCTTTTGTGTTTCATAGGAATTGCGTGCAGGCTTTGGAAAAGTTGCGATCTTATTGGTGTCAACCCTTAGTGTACTATTTTGGGTCAACGAGTTAATAAAATTTATCATGTCATTTATTATGCTAGTAAAAGTATAATTAATGCTAAAAAGAATTATTCTGCTACTGAAAAAGAGTTACTAGTTGTAGTTTTTGCACTTGATAATTTTTGTTCATACCTTCCATGTTCAAAAGTGATTGTATTTACTAACCTTACTACATCGAGACATCTAGTAGCTAAGATTGGCACCAAACCTAGATTCATTATGTGGATTTTGCTGCTATAGGAATTTGAAAATGAGAATAAAGATAAAGGACTTTGAAAATTTGGTTGCAGACTTATGATCTTCACCCAGTATACTAATAACTTAGATTTTGTAACCATTTTTGTAATGAGTAACTATTTGCTCTA
The DNA here is from genome assembly GCA_017589665.1 of Selenicereus undatus. Lineage (NCBI taxonomy): Eukaryota > Viridiplantae > Streptophyta > Magnoliopsida > Caryophyllales > Cactaceae > Selenicereus > Selenicereus undatus. Next base: position 55,981,370 of record JACYFF010031952.1, read on the forward strand.
TCACATACCCCTCTCCCTTGGTTTTGCTCATATAATGAACTACCTTTCCACTTGAAAGATTCCTCCATACTGGTTTAGACAAGAGAAAGATAGGTTTTACTCGTAAGCAAAGACTTACTATTTGGAAGATCCTTACCTTTTTAAGCATTGTTCAGACTAAGTCGTTCGTAGATGCATCTTTGACGATGAAATTCATAATATGCTGACCTTTTTTCACTCTTATGCTTGTGGTGGTCATTTTGGAGGTCCAAAGATAGCTGTTAAAGTCTTATAAAGTGGATTCATCAAGCCCACTTTATTTAGAGATGCTCACCGTTTCTGCCTTGATTGTGAGCATTATCAATGTGCGGATGCCTTGTCCCATTGTGTCATGGTGCCCCTTTCCCTCGTTCTGATTGTTGAGATATTTTATATGGGAGGAATTGATTTCATGGGTCCCTTGCCCCTTCTTTTGGCTTTGCCTATATACTTGTTGCTAGTGGGTAGAGGCTCTAGCCACTGTGACCAATGACCATAATGCTGTGGTTAAGTTTGTGAAAGAATATATATGTATATTTTTTTTGCTCAATAGAGCCCCTAGAGCTTTTATTGGTAATGGGGGTAGTCATTTTTGTCACTTATCTATTGAGGCTTTGTTTAAAAAATATTTTGTGACTCACAAAATAGCTACTCTTTGTTACCCTTAGACTAGTGGTCAAGTTGAGGTATGGAATCGTGAAATCAAGTCCATACTTGAGGAAACAATTTGACCTAATAGAGAGGATCAGTCTTTGAGATTGAAATATGCTTTACGGGTATATCATACTGCTTATGAGACTCCTATATTGATGTCTCCTTTCTGACTCCTTTTTTTGGTAAGCCAGGTCGCTTGCTAGTTAAGTTAGAACGCTATGCTGTTTGGGCTATTATAACATTTAATTTTGATATAAAACAATCGTGTTCTGACTGTAGGCTTCAATTGAAGGATTAGGTGAACTATGTCATGAAGCCTATAAAAATGCTAAGATTTTCAAAACTAAGACCAAAACGTTTCATGATAAAATGAATTCTCACAAATATTTTGAGCATAATTAGAAGGTTTGGCTTTTTATTCTAAGCTTAAGCTATTTCCTTTCAAGTTGAGATCTAGATGGGATGACCATTTTGTTGTCCAATAAGTGTTTCCTTTTTGGTAGTCAAATTTTAAATTCCCAGGATGTTGGTGTTCTTATTGTCAAAGGTAAATGTCTGAAAGCTATTGTGACTAATGAAATTGAGTCTGGTTTGATTGAGTTCATCAATCTAGTAGACCTAGTCTATTATGATTAGTGAATGAGACCTTATCTAGCTAAAGAAGTTAACTCAGTGCTTATTGGGAGGCAACCCAATCTTGTTAGGTGTGTTTTAGTGCTTTTATTTTATTTTATTTCTTTTCATTTGTTCAAGGTTCATTTATGCCCTAGATGTGGCACTTTACTTGGTTTTAGCTTTTGTGGTTAGTGATGGGTTCAAAGGTTTATTTGGAGATGGCTTCTTGGATGTGATTACAAGTGAGTTCTTTAGTAATCTTTCTCTTTTGTAATGTTTTCTACATTGAGCACAATGTAAGGTTTGGGCAGGGGAGTGGGGGAGGGGAGGCAAATATAAAAATCTTGAGCAAAATTTTGAAAACTTTTAGAGAATTTGATGTTTGGAATAAATTTGATGGTTGATTATAGGTGTTCTACTGTTGTTATATTCATGTGATTCATATGACCCATGCCAAGTTTGGAATATGTCTAGTTTTAGCAAGTTAATGGCCAAAATTTGTGCGGTGCTCTTGTTAGCCTACAACTAATTTTAAGTTTGAAGTGAATCCGATTTTCATTATCATAATGGGTATGCAATAAGTGCTGAGTTCCTCATTTTCCTTTCTAAACTATTGAATGTGAGATAAATTGAATTAAATAAAATCCGAATTCTAGTACCAAGGTTCAAGTTCTATCTTTATTTATATCTTTAATTGCCTAAATATGTACTAATTGGATATCTAAGTGCCATCTTTATCGATATCTTTATACACTCAGGCAAAGAAATATATGGTATTAAGAGAGCTTTAAAAAAATAAAAAAATGAAAAAAAGATAACTGATAAATTGGTTTGGCATTGGGGACTTAATTTTAAAGATACTCTTGTCATTTTTTCTGTGTGACTGAAGTCTTATGCTTACAATTTGCTGGATGTTTGATATTGAGTGCTTAATTTGCTTTGTTATTGGCCCATTAAGTTGGTTAAAATTGAAAATGTTTGATAATATGTTTGTGGGTTGGAAGTGAGGTGATCATTGTGATTTAGAGTGGATATGGATTGTTAGATTCTTTGATTTTCTTCCCTAATCTCGATCTATGTAGTGACTTGAATGAATATATGCATTCTTTGCTTAAGAACTAACAAAGTCTTGGTGCGGGGGAATTGATAACTCATATTTTCTGTTTATTTTTTCTCCCATTTTACGCAATTTTAATGAAGGGGAGCCTTGGAGCAACGGTAAGGTTGTCTCCGTGTGACCAAAAGGTCACGGGTTCAAGCCGTGGAATCAGCCACTGACAAAGTCAGGTTAGGCTGCCTACAATTCACCCCTTGGGGTGCGGCCCTTCCCCGGACCCTGCGTGAACGCGGGATGCTTGTGCACCGGACTGCCTTTTTTTTTTAACGCAATTTTAATGTATTTATGATTCATGTCAAGTAAAATTAATGCATATTTTGTGCCTTTGAAGATGAGGTGCGAGACACAAATCCAAGCGTAAACTTGGTCAAGTGTAGATGAGATGACCTGAAAGGTTGGACATGAATTCTCGAAGCCCAGCACTATGGATTGATATGATTATTTACCTTAAAAATCTCAACAGTTTGGCTTTTTCATGGCTGCCCTAGTTGAAGCCAAGCTCATTTCCTCATCTCTTAGCTACTCCCTCTACTTTCTTTATCCAGTGTCTTAGCCTTTTCTTTTCTCTCAACTGCAGTCCACTATATGCCTTGTAAGCCAGCCTAGTAAATGAACTAAGTGAAGCCAACCACTCTCTCTCTCTCTCTTTCACTCTCCCTCTCCACTGTGTGGGCCCATTCCTTACGAAGAGTAACCAAATCAATTTGGCCTAGACGTCCATCATCCAACGCACACTTTAGCAAAGTAACCAAATAGTTCACACCTCATTCTCTCTCCTCCACTTTTATGTGGCGTCCGTTGACAGTGTTTCTCCTTGCCAAATTTAGAAAGTGAGTAAGCAACTTTGACTTGGTAATGCTATTCAAGCATATCATTAGGCAAATTTTATGGGATAAACAACTATTTACCATCATGAGTGGAGAAATAAGGGGGTGGAATTCACTATAAATGCATGCAAAGTCAGTAACTAAAAGTATAAACAAGTTCTTTATCCCATTGTTTTGCCTCTCCCATTTTTCATTAGTGCAAGAGAGTTTGTACTAGACAAAATCATTTGGGTTTAGAGAATTAGGGGAAAATAAGATTTTTTGACTATTTTTCTCTTCTTTTTCATCTTATTTGTGACTTTAATTATAGAGTTTGGTTGCTAGTTGTGCTAATCTTGTGTAACCAAAATATCAAAGTTTAGTTATAGGGATTGAAATATGCTATCAATTGAAATATATCTAGTATAATTTCATTGGTATTTTCTCTACAATGATTGACTAGGTTGTTTGTGAAGATTGAGATGAATCCTTTACTTATTTTTATTGTCGTTACTAATTTTTTGGGGTTAATATTATTGTCTTTGATTATTGCATATTTTGAGTTTTTAATTGCATTTACTTTATTATTGAAACTATTTTGATTGTTTATACATGTTTTGCTATTCATTAATTTGCTATTGTATGTATTTATATTGCACTTTGTTGGCTAATATAATAATTATGCAATTATGCTTGAAGTTTTGGTTGTTAATTCATTAAACAATACTAGAAGTTAGATCAGTTATGTCTAATAGTGTAAGTAAAAAAGGATCGAGCTCGACTTAGTTAGTTAAAAGCCCGACTCAAGCTCGGCTCGAAGCTCACTAAGCCTTTAAAGTTTAGGCTTAGGCTCGAGCTTGGATGCACAATGCTTGGCTCAAAGCTCAACTTGGCTCGCTTGTTATCCTTCTTTTTTTTGTTTTTAGTTAAGGAGTTTCCAAGTTTAAGGCTACAATTCGAAAAAAACGATCGATTCTTGTATTGGATTCTATAATTAAGGATTAGAATACAATTTCGTTGATTATGACAATAATTTCATAATTTTCCACATAAGTGACTATGAAAAACGGAACTACTTAACCTAAATCAAGCCAAATCGAGCCGAGCTTTATTCTGTTAATCAGTTAATGATAACAATAATTTCATACTTTTGTTTGTTATTAATCTCCTCACCTGAATTTATTATGTTAATCAATTGAGAAAATTAAATTTAAAATTACTTTCATTCTCCGTGAGACACGACCCCGAAATACTTGCTTTGTTACAATCGTCTTATACACTTGCAAGTAAGTTGAGTTTTTAAAAGTACTAAAATCCAAACCATTAGTGGGTTAATATAATGTCTTTTCCCTTTCATTGGTAGCTGAACCCGCATACGGAAGATTAAGGAGTTTTCCTTTTTGAAGCGGACGCCATGTCCATACAAGTCCAAGAGAGCTCTCAAGTCCTCCTTAATGCTCACGAGCTCCATCAACGGGAACTTGGCCTGTGTGCGGTTTTGGAACTCCAATTCCAACCACATCCCGAATCATTGGGATGCGTGCTGCGCCTATTTTGGGAAGGTCAAGAGGCCTTATAAAGGTTTTGGTCCATCAAAAATGAAGTCAAATCCTCGGAAATAATAAAAGAAGCCAAAACAGCAAGTTATATTTTCACGGCAAAGTTACCCGGTTTTTACCCGATTTTGTGAGCTTAATTAACCAAGCTTAGAATGGGTTTAACTTGTTGAAAATCCACTTTCTAGGAACCTTCATATGTCAGCTAAAAGGGAATAAAGAGAGTTCTAGGTGAAGGCATTAGGGCATAGGTCAAGAGGAGGCTTTTTCCACAAGCAGCAGAATCTGCCCCAGCCTGATATGTCTGCACGTTTTGCATGATATCTCCCAAACGAGTGATCCAAATTGCCTGCAAGAGGAGGCTCTGGAAAGCTTACTTCTAGATATTTCCAACAAGTACTTTTTCAACTCATTTGGCCAACAAACCTAGGATATATAGCCTTTCAAAGTTGACCTATGTAAACTGAAAAGTGCTGACATAAAGTAAAAAGCACTTTTCACTTTTGTTTGTTGCTTTTTGGTTCCCTACTTTGCTTTATGGTCGACCAAGGCACTTGTATGCTGAATTTTGAAGCCTTGTGAAGCTCTCCTATATAAGGGGAAGCCTTAGGAAGTAGAAAGGGTTGTTGAATATTGATGTAAGAAGCTTATGCTTTCATTCTCTCTCAAAAATCTTAAGTTCTCTTTATCCTTTTGCAAAGGTGGTGAGTCTTGAGTGGAATCCTTTATAGGGTTGTTGGTGGCATTGCCTTTATGCAATTCTTGGTGGATCCTTAGGCTTGATTGGTGGCTTAGCCTTTATATCAAGTCATATCCTTCATCAAAGTCGAAATTTGCAACTAAACTTAAGCAATCTTCATCCGGCCCATTAGCACACGCTCCAGTTGGTATTAGAGCTAATCCAGGTTGGTGTTCTTGAGTTTATATCACATTTCCTAGCTTTGGTTTCATCCTTGCCTAGTTTTCATTTACCCTTGTTATGAAAATTGGGGCCAATTTACACATCTCTCTAGTTTGAGCTCCACAAAAATACACTTGACCAAACACTTTGTCAAACTCACAAACTCCTTTAACCACACTTCATTTACCCCAAAATACCTCCTTTAACCCTCAAAGAACCCCCACAAAAAGGCCAAACACAAACCCCCACCAAAACCCCCCTCAAAATCCACTTTCTCCCAAACCGTGCAAGGTGACCGAAGAGTGGCACGGTCACCCCGTGCCACCTAGCACGACCGTGCCACCCCCTCCTCCTCCAGAACATTGGCACGGCCTCCCCGTGCCACCCTGCACGACCGTGTCATCACCTCCCCAGCTGGTTCTTGCACCGTGCCCCCCTAACACATCCGTGCCACTTCCTTTCCGAGCCTTAACCTCTCCTCTTATCCTTTCCAAATTTCCCACCATGTCTTATGAACAAGATCCCTCATCTAGTTCTCCCCAACCGAAAAGAGTACCAAGGGGTATGAGCCTAGAACAAGCTCATATGATGAGACGAGATAATGCCATCCAAAGCCTACAACAAAGTATGAGACAAATTAGTAGGCAAATTGAGCAAATGTCCAACCAATTTGTGGCCTTCCAAGGATTCCAAAGAACTCAAGAGTCAAGTGATAATGAGCAAGGCTTCTCTAGTGACTCAAGCATGAGAAGCAATCCAAGAAGGGGAGGTAGGAGACCTCCTATGGACTACTTTAGAGACATCAAGGTAGAACCTCCAGACTTCAATGGCAACTTGAATCCCGATGAGTTCCTTGAATGGGTTCAAGCCATGGACCGAATCTTTGAAGCCAAGTGCTATAATGATGAAAAGAGCTTCAAGGTTGCTAGCCTTAAACTCATAAGGTATGCCTCCTTGTGGTTTGAAAACATCAAGAAGCAAAGGGCTAGAGAAGGCAAGAGAAAGATCAACTCATGGGAGAAACTTAAGTCTCTCATGAACAAGAGGTTCCTTCCTGAAAGCTACAAGCAAGACATCTACAACCGACTCTACTCACTCAAGCAAAACAATATGAGTGTGGGTGAGTACATGAGGGAATTTGAGCAACTCCTTTTGAGAGGAGGCATCCATGAACCCCAAGAGCAAACCATGGCTAGGTTTCTCAATGGGTTAGACCCCCTTATTGCAAGAAACGTGGAACTTCAAACCTATTTCACCTTGGATGATGTCTTCAAGCTAGCTCTCAAAGTTGAGAAGAGAAAGAAGGAAAAGAAGATCTTCACCAAGCCAAGGGAGCAAGTAAGTTCATTCCCTCCATTCAAGCCTTTCTTTCCTCCTAAACACGAAGGTACTTCATGGGTTGACAAGGGTAAGGCCGTGGCTCTTCCTTCTCCTAAGGAATTGCCTAAGAAACTTGAAGCCAAGAAGTGCTTAAAATGTCAAGGGTATGGACACTTCCAATATGATTGCCCCAACCGAAGGGTGGTCACCATACAAGAAGTTGAGGAAGTAGATGCCCTATTGATGGAAACTCAAGAGGAAGCTCATGAAGAAGAATCGGACTCCATGGAAGATGAGACTCAACTTGAGGCCAATGAAGGTGAGCTACTTGTCTTGACGAGGGTCTTACACACTCAAGACACTCCTTATGACAAAACTCAAAGAGACATGATCTTTCACTCCCGGTGCACCATACAAGACAAGGTTTGCAACTTGATTATTGATGAAGGAAGTTGCACCAATGTGGCCTCTACCATTCTTATTGAGAAGCTTGGCATTCCTACTATTCCTCATCCCAAGCCTTATTCTTTGAAGTGGATCAATGATGGCGGCAACATTAAGGTATCCAAACAAGCCCTTATCTCCTTTTCAATTGGGAAGAAGTATAAGGATGATGTCCTTTGTGATGTGGTACCTATGAGTGCTTGTCATGTTCTTTTGGGACGACCTTGGCAATTTGATAGGCATGTCATGCATGATGGGTTCAAGAACACTTACTCTTTGGTCATTGATAAGGAAAAGATAGTGTTAAACCCATTACCCCCAAACCAAGTCCACAAATTTAAACTCGGGGTGGGAAGTGAGAAAAAGAGAGACTTTCTCATGATGAGTGAAACACGGGTTGAGAGAGCTTTAAGCAAAGACAAGCAACTCCTAGCCTTGTTAATGCTTGAAAGCAATAAGAGTGAGGAAGTGACTCCCTTACACCCAAAATTTGGCCCCCTCCTATCACCATACCAAGTTGTTTTCCCACAAGACCAACACCCTATTGATTACTTTAGTGGGAAGTACAATGGCTCAAGGAAGAACAAGCTCATGCCAAGGAGTGATGGCCCTTTCAAGGTCCTTGGAATGGTCAATGATATTGCTTACAACCTTGAATTGCTTGGAGGCATGAATACATCCTCTACATTCAATGTGGGTGATCTCACACCCTATCTTGAGGATGAAGAACAAGGTCATGATTTGAGGGAAAATCACATTCAAGAATGGGAGGATGAAGCGGACGCCATGTCCATACAAGTCCAAGAGAGCTCTCAAGTCCTCCTTAATGCTCACGAGCTCCATCAACGGGAACTTGGCCCGTGTGCGGTTTTGGAACTCCAATTCCAACCATATCCCGAATCATTGGGATGCATGCCGTGCCTATTTTGGGAAGGTCAAGAGGCCTTATAAAGGGTTTGGTCCATCAAAAATGAAGTCAAACCCTCGGAAATAATAAAAGAAGCCAAAACAGCAAGTTGTATTTTCACGGCAAAGTTACCCGGTTTTTACCCAGTTTTGTGAGCTTAATTAACCAAGCTTAGAATGGGTTTAGCTTGCTTCAAATACACTTTCTAGGAACCTTCATATGTCAGCTAAAAGGGCATAAAGAGAGTTATAGGTGAAGGCATTAGGGCATAGGTCAAGAAGAGGCTTTTTCCACAAGCAGCAGAATCTGCCCCAGCCTGATATGTCTGTACGTTTTGCATGATATCTCCCAAACGAGTGATCCAAATTGCCTACAAGAGGAGGCTCTGGAAAGCTTACTTCTAGATATTTCCAAAAAGTACTTTTTCAGCTCATTTGGCCAACAAACCTAGGATATATAGCCTTTCAAAGTTCACCTATGTAAACTGAAAAGTGCTGACATAAAGTAAAAAGCACTTTTCACTTTTGTTTGTTGCTTTTTGGTTCGCTACTTTGCTTTATGGTCGACCAAGGCACTTGTATGCTGCATTTTGAAGCCTTGTGAAGCTCTCCTATATAAGGGGAAGCCTTAGGAAGTAGAAAGGGTTGTTGAATATTGATGTAAGAAGCTTATGCTTTCATTCTCTCTCAAAAATCTTAAGTTCTCTTTATCCTTTTGCAAAGGTGGTGAGTCTTGAGTGGAATCCTTTATAGGGTTGTTGGTGGCATTGCCTTTATGCAATTCTTGGTGGATCCTTAGGCTTGATTGGTGGCTTAGCCTTTATATCAAGTCATATCCTTCATCAAAGTGGAAATTTGCAACTAAACTCAAGCAATCTTCATCCGGCCCATTAGCACACGCTCCACTTTTTCTTTGTTTTGTTTTTCTTTTTATGTTCAGTCTCTTTATTTTTCTTGCAAAACAAAATCACAAAAAGTATCTCCCTAACTCCACTGTTCCTTAACTAAAGGATTTGAGGGAAAATCCTTTTCTAAAAAATAAGTATGAGGTATTGGACATCAATGCCCTAAGTCATCGAGGCCCGTGGTCAAGTAAGAGCTAGCACCTTAACACCTCAAGCCATCAATCAAAGAGCTTGACATAACTTTGACCAAGTTTTTTCTAAGGTAGGGTGAAAGCCCCAGGGGGATACACCCCCCTGTACTTTAGGGTCCTTCTAGTTCAAGAATTAGAGTAGCTGGCAAAGACAAAAATAAGCCAAGTTGGTTAGACAATGTGATTACTAATTAATACAGCTTGTGGCATGTTTCCAGTTGTAATTTCTAACTTCTAGCTCTTCATGTTTTAGCACTCTTTTTCTGAGATATTGGAATTTTTTGGGACCTGAGGAAGTGATGTATCTTAGAAGGAAAACACAAACACTCAAACCTAAATTCAAAGCTAAAAGCAAAGCAATATGAATTCAAGCTAAAGTCTAGGTGAATCCGTGTATGTATGTTGGAATAAAGGATAGACTAAACTCTCGTTTAGATACAAAACCACCACTAAACTTGAGTTTAGGGTCCCCAAACTGTGATTAAGATACAGAAACACTACTTAATCAAGGTTTAGGACTTACTTGATCACCACCTTACTCAACCAAATTAAAGATAAGCAAGTGAAGTGTTTAGGGGAACGAAAGCAAGGTGCTCTCAATTATGGTTTTCATTCAATGTCCAAGTCTGATTACAAAATGTGCCTTAGCAAAGCATTAATACATGACCAAGCAAGCAACTAGGCACCATAGAAGCCAGAATGAGGTTTCCTCCCTAGGAAGGAAACGGCTTAAACACGCTAACCTATATGCTTAAGGTTAAACTAGATTACATGCTTGCTTAACTAAACTAATTACAACCAGAATATTAAGGAAAGTAAAACAAATTATGTACTTAACTTTAATACACTTTAATTAAGCTAATGCATCATTTTACTAGCAAAGAAGTGGAGAAAAACAGTCGCAAAGCATGCTCCCTTTTCAACTGGCCAATCAAAATGTAAGGTGAGATTTCTTCCTTTTTGCTCTCATTGGTTAAGCTCTTCCCAAGGCTTCAAAGCATCAAATGATGATTTTCCTGGCTGCTATACTCGTGATTGAAGCAAGCAAGCAGAGGAAAAGCTGAGCAAACCCACTTGAGAATGAAAAACACGCAGCAGCTTACAGGGTTCCCAAAAATAGTTTTTAGCCTAGTTTTGTGTCCTTGTTTCCACCAATCAAAAGTGAGCATGATTTTAATTTCAGGCCATGGGAGAAATCCTTAGGGTGTGTACAAACCCTCCTGTAAAGAAATCAAGGTTAAATCATAGTTAAGGAGGAGATTTCTACTAAAACATTTTACCGTGCAATTTTGGACCAAAACTGGTAGGTTGAACAAAATGCCTTGATCCCCTGACTTCAATTGTGCATGATTGACTTTGAATGCTTGAACCTGAAAGATAACATCTTAAGGATCCCCAAAATATAAAGATATCAAACTTAAGCCACAATGTAGCTTAAGAAATCAGATGAATAAAACCGGGTAATTTCTAGTTGTTTAACCCGGTTGCTTCAATTTGGCTCTTCTCCACAATTTGAGCCATAACTTGGACTTGGAACTTGCAATGGACCTTGTTGGACTCTTAGGACCCTCTTCCATGTCTTGGCTGAAGGGGACTCCATCATCCTCCCCTTGTTGAAGAGATTTAATCCTCAAATCTACAAGGTGATCATCGGCTTGGTACGTACTCAAGTCAGCCACATTAGATGCAGCTAAAACTCCATAGTCCCCTAGCAAATCAACCTTATAAGCATTGTCATTAATCTTTTCAAGTACCTCAAATGGACCATCATCCCTTGGCATGAGCTTGTTCTTCCTCTTTTCAAGTACCTCAAGTGTATCCATACGAGGTCTCCAAGTTGAAATACCACCTTCTTCTTGTGTTTGTTGGGTTGAGATTGATAGGATGTATTGGTCTTCTCTATTCAGCTCCTCACCAACTCATGTATCTTTTGGGTTTCTTCTACCATAGTTGTTGCATCTGCACTTGGCTTTTAATCTAGACGCCATGGAGTGAGATCAAGTGGACTAATAGGATCAACCCCATAGACCACCTTAAATGGTGATAAGCCAGTAGCCTTGCTAGGAGCCCTATTGTAAGCAAATTCTGCATGGGGTAAAAGAAAATCCCAAGCCTTGGCATGAGGTTTGATCAAAGCCCTTAGAAGTGTTCCTAGGGTTCGATTTGTAACCTCAGTTTAGCCATCGGTTTGTGGATGGCAAGTGGTACTATAGTTCAGTTTGTTACCCAATTTCCTCTACAAGGTAATCCAAAAATGGCTAAGGAACTTAGTATCCTAATCAGAAACAATTGATCTATGTATACAATGTAATCTAGCCACCTCCCTGAAATACAACTCAGCGATATGTGTAGCATTATTAGTTTTGTTCCATGGAATGAAATGGGACATATTTGAGAACCTGTCTGCCACAACAAAGATTGAATCTTTGTTCCTTTGGGTTTTAGGCAGTCCAAGAATGAAATCCATACTTACATCAACCCAAGGAGTAGTAGGAATAGGCAAAGGTGTGTAAAGGCCATGGGGTAAGGAGTGACTTTTGGCCACTTGACAAGTCCCACACCTCTTCAAAATGTCTTGTACATCCTTCTCCATACCTGGCCAGTAGTAGTGCTCCCTTAGCATGGTGAGTGTCTTGTTTTCACCATAGTGACCAGCTAGAGAAACTCCATGAACTTCCCTGATTTAGAGCTCTCTTGTGCTACACGTTGGTACACACAGCCGTGTACCCTTGAAAAGAAACCCTTTTTGAATAAGGAAATCACCTTTGGGGTGTTTTGAACATTCAGCAAACAACTCCCGAAAGTCTTCATCTTCAGCATATAAAGCTTTTAGATGCTCAAAACCAAGTACACAAGCATCTAATTGAAACAAAAGTAGATACCTCCGTGATAGAGCATTGGTACCTTGGTTAAGCTTTCCAGATTTATGCTTGATTGTGAAACGAAATGACTAGAGAAACTCAACCCACTTAGCATGACGTGAGTTTAACTTGTGTTGGTCTTGAATATACTTCAAAGCTTCATGGTTAAAATGGAGAATAAACTCACTTGCAATCAAATAATGACTCCAATGCTCTAAACATCTTACAATTACATAGAGCTCCTTATCATAGGTGGAGTACTTTCTTCTTAAATCACATAATTTCTCACTGAAGAAGGCTAATGGCTTACCTTCTTGAGTAAGAACACCACCTATACCAACTCCATAGGCGTCACATTCAACTTCAAAGATCTTACTAAAGCACGGCAAAGAGAGGACAAGTGCTTGAGTAAGTCTGCTTTTGATATCTTCAAAGGCAGATTGAGCTTTTGGTGTCCAATGGAATGATGTACCTTTGATAACTTCAGTCATAAGGGCCATGATTGTGCTATAACTTTGAATAAACCTCCTATAAAAAGAAGCTAATCCATGAAAAGCTTGAACATCATGAATTGACTTAGGAGTAGGCCATGACCGAATAACTTCAATCTTGCTTTCATTTGCCTTAACTCCATCACCAGTGACAATGTAATTTAAGAATGTTACCTCAGAAGTGAAGAAGGCACATTTCTTAAGGTTACTAAAGAGTCTTTCACGTTCCAGAAGAAGCATAACTTGAGTTAAATGGTCTTGATGCTCATGCTCATCCTTGGAATAGATTAGGATATCATCGAAGTAAACCACCACAAACTTGCCTATGTACGGCCTGAAAACTTGATTCGTTAATCTCATGAATGTACTAGGTGCATTTGAAAGACCAAAGGGCATAACCGACCATTCATAAAGCCCTCCCTTACTCTTACAGGCTGTCTTCCATTCATCACCTTCTCTAACCTGTATTTGGTAGTATCCACTTTGAAGGTCTATCTTTGAAAACACTTTAGAGCCATGTAATTCATCTAGCATGTCTTCAAGTCTAGGTATGGGATACCTATACTTGATTTTGATCTTGTTAATCGCTCTACTATCCACACACATACGCATCCCACCATCCTTTTTAGGCACCAAAAGAGCAGACACAACATAAGGACTTAAGGACTCACGGATTAAGCCCTTAGACTTCAATTCTTCAACTTACCATTGTATCTCCGTGGTATCCTTTGGATTCATCCTATAAGCTGGCTTATTAGGTAGGATGGAACTAGGAATGAGATCAATGTGGTGTTGGATATCACTTTTAGGAGGTAAACCAATGGGTATCTCCTCAGGAAACAAGTGACAGAAGTTTTGTATGAGTGTCTTAGCTACGGGGTGAGTGGGTAAAGGGTTTTTCTGGTTCATCTTGAATGCTTAGAATCCACTCTTTAAATGCGTTGAATTCATGCTGAGAGGCCTTTAACAATGGCTCTCTAACGGCCAGTAGCAAATCAGAATGGTTTAGCTTGTTTTGAGGCTTGATTTCATGGAGTTTTGATGGAGGTAAAGGGGCAAAAGTGATCTTCTTACCATCCTTATAAAGGAGTAAGTATTCAAGTAACCATTATGCATAACCTTATGGTCATACAACCATGGTCTTCCCAAAAGCATATGACAAGCATCCATAGGAATAACATCACCCCAAAGTTCATCTTGATAGTTCTTTCTAATGGAGAAAGAAACTAAGCACTGTGAGTTCACTTGGATTCCCTTACTTTGATTTAGCCATTGAATGTTGTAAGGGTGTGGATGAGTCATGGTTTGCAATCCTAGCTTCTTAATCATGTTTAGAGAAGCCACATTTGCACAGCTTCCTCCATCAATAATCAAAGAACATACCTTCCCTTGAACTGTACAACTAGAATGAAATATGTTCTCCCTTTGTTCATCTTTCACTCCTTTCTGGTTGCTTAGTACTCTTTTCAAAACTAGCAATTCACCTTCATCAGCTTCTTCCATTACTTCTTCTTGAGTTTCCTCAAGCTCATGTTCATAATCATCTTCCTTTTCTTCTTCTTCAAACACCTCCTTCACAGCTAACCACTCAGCTAAGGTGATTACCTTACGATTTGGACATTCCGAAGCTATATGCCCAAGTCCTTGACATTTGAAGCATCTTCTATTGCTCATGGGATTGGGATTGGGTCTATTTTGAGGGGTTTGGATTTTTTATGGAGCTGGGGTTCTTTGTGGAAATGAAGGGGATGGATTTTGTGGCTTGGAAATGGGATTAGAACTCCCCTTGTTAAAGGGTTAGTTCTGGGTAAAGGGCTTAGGATTTTAAGGTTTAGGGGGCTGTCTAGCTTTCTTTTGCTGCTCAACCTTGCAAGCCAGCACACATACTTCATTAAAAGTGGTGTACATTTGCAAATCAACCACATAACATACCTAGGATCAAGACCTCCTAAGTATCTAACAATGGTTTGCTCTTTGGGTTCTTGCAAATCACATTTGATTACAAGTTTTTCAAACTCCCTTGTGCACTCGTCTACATTCAGATTAACTTGAGTCAAGTTATGAAGTTGAGAATAGCAATCTTAAATGTAGGTAGGGGGAAGAAACCTAGCCTTAAGCTTGGACTTCATCTTCTCCCATGTTCTGATTTTAGACTTCCTTTCTCTAACCCGTTTAGCACAAAGATTAGTCCACCATAACGAAGCATATTTTCTAAGTCTTAAGGCCACTAACTTGACCTTCTTGTCCTCTGAAGCATCTTTGTACTCAAAAACTCGTTCAACAGTATGCAACCAATCTAAAAACTCTTATGGGTCAAGCTTACCTTCAAACTACGGGATTTCAACCTTGAAATCATTTGTGTTAGATTGAAATCGTGGTTCTGGCCTAGTCATTCTCAATGGTTCATCTTCACTAGATGAATCAATATTATGACTAAAGACTTGCTCTTGCCTCCTTGGTTCAGATTGAAGAGGTTCTTTATTCGTATTTTGCTTTTGCTTCAAAAAGGAACCAAGCTGCTTTCATAGATACTCATTTTGAGCTTGAGTTTCTTGATTATGTTGAGCATCTTCATGAATTTTCTTCATTATCATCTCATTCTGCCTCATAAGAGCATCAAATTTATCTTCCAAACTCATGGTAGAACTCATCTTACTCTCGGATTGTGTTTAAACTCAAACAAGGAATGTGTTTGGAATTTGAGTGGAAATGATTATGAAAACTGGAGGCATGTACCAGGCCAAGGAGAAACCAAAGCTTTGATACCAAATATGATGTATCTTGGAAGGAAAACACAAACACTCAAACCTAAATTCAAAGCTAAAAGCAAAGTAATATGAATTCAAGCTAAAGTCTAAGTGAATCCATGTATGTATGTTTGAATAAAGGATAGACTAAACTCTTGTTTAGATACAGAATCACCACTAAACTTGAGTTTAGGGTCCCTAAATTATGATTAAGATACAAAAACACCACTTAACCAAGGTTTAAGACATACTTTATCACCACCTTAATCGATCAAATTAAGGATAAGCAAGTGAAGTATTTAGGGGAACGAAAGCAAGGTGCTCTTAATTATTGTTTTCATTCAATATCCAAGTCCGATTTCAAAATGTGCCTTAGCAAAGCATTAATACATGACCAAGCAGGCAACTAGGCAGCATAAAAGCTAGAATGAGGTTTCTCCCTAGGAAGGAAACGACTTAAAGAAGCTAACTTATACGTTTAAGGCTAAACTAGATTACATGCTTGCTTAACTAAACTAATTACAACCAGAATATTAAGGAAAGCAAAACAAATGATGTACTTAACTTTAATACACTTTAATTAAGCTAATACATCAGTTTACTTGCAAAGAAGTGGACAAAAACAGCCGTAAAGCATGCTCCCTTTTCGGCTGGCCAATCAGAATGCAAGGTGAGATTTCTTCTTTTTGCCTCTCATTAGTTAAGCTCTTCCCAAGGCTTCAAAGTAGCAAATGATGATGTTTCTGGCTGCTAGACTTGTGATTGAAGCAAGCAAGCACAGGAGCAACTGAGCAAACCCACTTGAGAAGGAAAAGCACGCAGCAGCTTACCGAGTTCTCAAAAACAGTTTTTAGCCCAGTTTTATGTCCTTGTTTCCACCAATAAAAAGTGAGCATGATTTTAATTTCAGGTCATGGGGGGAGTCCTTAGGGTGTGTACAAGTCCTCTTGCAAAGAAATCAAGGTTAAATCATGTTTAAGTAGGAGATTTCTACTAAAATATTTTGTCGTGCAGTTTTGGACCAAAACTAGTAGGTTGAACAAAATGCCTTGATCCCTTGACTTCGACCATGCATGATTGGCTTTGAATGCTTGGACCTGAAAGCTAACATCTTAAGGATCCCCAAAATGCAAAAATATCGAACGTAAGCCACAATGTAGCTTAAGAAATCAGATGAACAAAACTGGGTAATTTCTGGTTGTTTAAACCAGTTGCTCCAGTTTGGCTCTTCTCCACAATTTGAGCCATAGCTTGGACTTTGGAACTTGTAATGGGCCTTGTTAGACTCTTATGACCCTCTTCCATGTCTTGGCTAAAGGGGACTCCATCTGGACGTTTGCTTTCATATTCAGCAAAAAGTAGTTGCAAATTTTAGCTAAAGGCAGCTAACGGAAGTGAATTTCCAAATTGGTATATGTAGGTCAATAGGTTGGACCAATCAACTTTCATAGCTCTTTCTCCATGAAGCTAATGTAATTTTGGGTCCAACGTATGAAAACTAAAAATAAACACCCTAAATGTTAGTCCACCTTTTGAATTGGCAAATTTGGGCAAGAATAAGAAATTTATGTATGATCAATGTTGGATTAGCTGCTTATGAGTTTGAAAAGACTAATTCTAACCTCGGCATGTCCTTTTTGTATTTGTGTGCTTTTTATGGTAGATCTTTTTAAGAGGAGCATTTTGTGACTTGTTGTGCCCTCCTCCTTGCATACATGAATATGTCCCTCCTGTATGTGCTTCCTATCATTATTTTGGTCACAACTTTGAATCATGCCCAAATGTGTACGATTGAAATTTGAAAAAGAGAATAGCATAGAAAATACATTTAATTTAATGGAGCATATGATGGGTAATATGTTTGTAGTTTTCAGAATTAATCCAAAGACATAATGAGTGCAATATGCCTAATTTGAATGAGATTGACCTTTGTATAAATTTTGTCCCACCTGAATTTTGAGTCCCCTTTCCTTATGAGTTGTCAGGTTTTTGTGAACAATCCTATGTTTGACTTCAAGGGAGGAAAATAGTTTTCTTAACCTAAATTTACACTTGTGCGCCCTAGTTTGATCATTCTTAATCTCCCTTTTTCTCTAGCTTTTTTAGAAGAGGCTGAGGAAAGTGTAGATTATGAGGTTGAGTCTAGTTTCGATGAGTGAAAAGTGCATGTTAATCAATTTAAGGAGATTGTGATAAAGGTCTTAACCCCCTAGCCTTAAGCCTATTGGCCTTGTGTGTTTCACCTCTCTTGAATTAGTCTCATCCTCTCTTGCCTATTCAACACCCTACTCTTCCTATGAGTACACCCTTGTTAATCCCATGGATGATTATGCAATAACTAATTTGAATAATAATTTGGGCGTTGTGGACATTGTGATGGAAAAACTCTAGAGGAATGTGAGTAAGTTTGAAAGGTCTTTAGGTAATTGTAAAGGGTATAATCCCTCCATTGATCATTTCTACTTTTACCTACAGGGTAGACCTCGGAATATTGTTCTTCTAACGTGGCCTCATTATTCTGGTGATTACTCTAAGTCATTTGATAAGCTAAAGAGGGCACTACACATTACTACTATGTTCATGTTTGTGTTCTCTTAGCTACACTTCTCTAAAATGTATGTGCAGTAATATGACAAGCTCTTGAGATCATTTGCTTTATTTGTATTAAAAACATGTGTCATAGAAGAGAGGGACTAAGGCCTCACTAGGCATCCATTGAGAGAGGCATAGTTTGGGTACAATCAGTGCTCAAGTTGGTATCATTATTCTATCCTATCTATATAGTTATGTAAAATCATTTGTCTTTTTTTTTCTTTTGCTTTTACTACCTTTATTTTTTTGTGTTCTTGCGGCTCCTTTCGCACAATGTGGAGATTACGTGATTTTGGTGTGGGATAGGGAAACTATGCTTTAAATTTTTGAAAAAAAAGGATAAATTTTTTCAGAAAAACAAGAATATTTTCTATTTTTATATGATTTTAAGGAGTTGTACTACCTTAGATTGACTTTGACCCCTTGTAATTTAGTTGCTAGGTTGTATATAAGTATTATTTGCATGGTAGAACTTAGTTCGAGGTGTGACATGCCCGGGTTCCAGCCCTGCCACTTCATTATAATTCTAACTCCAATCGTTATTTGTATAACATTGTTGTCTTAATATGTCAAGCATCCATGGTTGCTTCTCCCACTTGTCTTTTCTTTTTTTTTTCTCTTTTATGTAGCGAACAAAAGTTGAAAAAGAAAAACAAAGGAAAAAGTAAACATCAAAAAAGGAAGAAAATATTTGATAAAAATTAAAAAGAGTCTTACGAGTAAAAAATGACAAGTATTCCTTTGAGGCATGCACCACTAGGTGCTAGCCTTTGGGGCAATACTACAACTGGGAGAGTTGGCTTCCAATGTGAATAAGTCAATAATGTAATAGTCAAGTAGGGCTGAGTCAAACTCTACAAGCTTAGCTCGTAAAGTGAGGGTACACTTGCACACCATGCATTGGGATATATTTGCTATTGTAATACATTTGTGGGGTGAAAAGTTGGTGTGTACACGTCCTCAGTATGGACTAGGAGTCTTGATATGTTCATGGTGCCTGTTTATAATGGAATACTTTGGTTCTAAGGACGATATAGTTGGTCAAGGGTATATAGTTTTCCCTTGTATATATTTGAGTATATTTTGAAAAATTCAAAAATATTTTCTATTTTTCTTGTTCTTTTCTTGTTTTAAGGTTTTGTGAGTATATCTAATGTAAATCCTCATGAGACCACACTCATCTATTAGGGAAACCTAAAGGTTTAAAGGGTTTGTTGTGCATGCTAAGTGCAACCATAATTCCTATAAAAATGAGTTAGTGTCTTTGGTGGCATTTTGTTTCTTTTATTTTACTTGAGGATGAGTAAAATCTAAGTGTATGGGTATTTGTTTGGCCATTAAAAAAGCTAAATAGATGCTCCTAGTCAATTTTTGAATGTAGTCAAGATTATGTTTGGGTATTATTTAGATTTTATGTGTTTGTGCATGGAATAATGATTTGATGAAATATTGAAGTCACTTTTCCTGGTGTCCAAGACTAATCAAAGCTAATTATATAAGTTGTAGCCAAGTCAAAATTGGAAATGCGGTAGATCCCACACAATTTGCTTTTATGGTGTCCTTCTTTACATTGATCAATAGTAAAGAACAAGAAAGCTAGTCCAAATAGAATTTAGAAAGTGAAAGAATGCTTTCACAACTATAAAACGAGGTCTTGCATACCACAATTCATGAACCAATTATTCATCATCTTAGAATTGCTCAAGTTTTAGTTTAGATATTAGGAGAAGGTGAGCTTAGTTTAATTCTATGTCAAACCTTTGATTCAAATACTTAGATTCAATTCAAGTTTGAGTCTTTATTAATCTATATGATTCATTTTTAGTTTCTATGTCTAATTAGTTGGTAAGTTCTTTCCCCTCTCCCTCTCTCTCCCCCTCATTCTCCCTCTTTTTGATTCAACTTTACTGCTTTCTGAATCATTCTGTTGATTTGCATATTAATAGTTGTTAAATCCAATCATGTGTAGGTTAGATTTGATTTTTGTAAGTTGAATGACTTCTGTTTGCATATTTGTTTTGATGATGATGGGAATGGAGGGTAACAACTGGAGGTGATGATCGGGGAATTAATGAAGGTGATTGAAGGAAGAAAGAGAGAGAAGGAAAGAGCCATCGCGTTATTGGAGAAGCTGGGAAGAAAAAGAAGCAAAAAATGGGTCTTAGGTTTTCTGGGCTTGAAGGGGAGAAAGAGGAAGAAGAAATTGGGGGGGGGGGGGGGTGGAGACCACGTGAGATCTGTGTGGGTTTAAGTGAGGGAGGAATGAAGGCACATCGGGTTACCGGGCAGTGCATGTCTAGGAGAAATGAAACAAATGGGTTGCGTAGAAGAGGGAGGAGTATGCCCTCGAAGACGAGATAAGGCTCGGAAGAGGCAAGGCTTCGAAAAAAAATCGCTTGCATGAAATGGAAATGAGCTGGGGGGGAGCGCACTTGGGCCGTCTGGAGAAAGAAGAGGATTAGGGAACTCACGGGGCACTGCGCAAGAGGTAGGTTGGCTCGGAGATCTTCTCTTTCTTATTTTCTTTTTAACCTAACACCCTTTTGGGTCAAGCTCTTTATTTTCTTCTCAAAGAAATTTATTCATTCTTCAAACTTCTCAAATTCCTACAAAATAAACAAAAGCATATTAAAATTCCTATTTTAATTATTTATCTTGAGCAAATATTAGATAATGAAGGGTATTAAATAACATAGTTTCAAGTTGAACACTCATACCCATTTTCCAATACCCGACCCATACTTATTTAAAACCCACACCACTATTATGCTATTGGCCCGTAGTGATGCCAAAGACACGATCGCTAGTTGACATTGGCATCCTACTCCTACCATTACGGTCGAATTCTAGAAACAAAGGATATGAGTTAGATGGTTGTGGAGCACTATCCACTGACTACTAGAACACTTTTGCATTCCTAGAAGGATTTTGGTTGTTGGTCAAAAGGTTAGGGGATATTGAGTCATTTTTGCAAAAAGGACTATCTTAGCACATAAAAGGATAACAAGTGCACGTGTCATTCACTCGTAGCAATCACGTATATAAGCCTTGATTCTACATCTATGGTCAAAGATCGAAGCACAGTGGACTCAGTGGTTTTAATGGTCGAGTGGGATAAAGCAATTTTTTTATCTTCAAAGTAATATGCCTTGAAGAGTTGTGTAGTGGTTTTCCATGGATGCACAATTATGACTGATTAGGAAGGATGAGCTATAGTAAGGAGTACCACATGATTTCATGGATAAATAGAAAACCTAGGGGCTTGGTTTATTAGGGGACACCCAAAAAACTTTTACATTTAACATGCCTTAGCATATAATGCATAAATGTCTATATGATACAGTTTAGAACTGAAAATAAAAAGTTTTAATTGCATTCATTATTTTTACGATTTACCCATTACTTGCATATCCCAATTGGAGTCACCAATAGAAGCGCCTTATTTAGTGATGCTTGGCTTGAGGCTTCTCTAGGGACACCCTCTTTTGTGGGGTGTATCAGCTACGCTTTCTCAAAAGTCGTGGCTCCCTAGGGTTATAGGGCGGAATAGATTAGAGATAAAAACTTTAGAGTTGTTCTCACATTTTAAAGGTAATCTTAAAACCCATCCCAAATCCTTCTTTCGATTAAGTTCTTAAATCAAAAGGACAACTGTGGATGTAGGACTTGCTTTTCAAGAAGGGAAAATGTTTTCTACAACTTACAATTCTAGATGTCCCGAATGGGGATTATTGAGTGTGATTCCATGATTATGAACCAGGAGAATGGATCCGAGGGTGAAGATTTAATGAATGGCGAAAACCATAATTAAACCGCCCACCTCCATAAGCGGCCTCTATTAGAAGTAAATGTATTAAAAATTTTATTTTTAGTTTCATTTAAAAAATGTGTTTCATAATTTTCATCTTGTTTAGTGAGACGAAAAGTAGAACAAGTATTTTCGGTGACCACTTACTAATAAGCCATTTTCATAATGAAAATAAATGCATAGAAAGGAACAATTATTTTGGATGTCACTGTGTTATGAATATAGTGTCATTTTATGTACAAAAGAATGACTCATAAACATATAATCATGAAGCTTCAAAGATGAGCATGATTATTATGTACAAGTACTAAAGACAGCTTTAAACAAAATATGCTCTTGGATAATGACCCTGAACCTACCTTTGTCACCTTGATTGGGGAGGTTAACTTGCAATTGAATCGTTCCTACCAATTATGTTACTGTATGTTGAAGGCTAATCCAATTCTAAAAAGATGTTAGAGTAGGTTGAAATTAGCACTCCCTTATATGCGAGCGGAAGATGTTAGACTTCGACCATGATACCCCCATAAGGGGTGCAAGCCTAGTTCATATAGCAAAACTACACAACAAAACATAACCATCAAAAACCCTAGTTAGATTGTGAGATTGTGGAGGTTCTTTGCTTAGTGAGATCCCTTCTTGACTAGTGATTCGAAGGTAGGTTTGATCGTCAACCGTTGTAGGATCAAGGTTAATCTATTTATGATTAATTCAATACTTGACTTCCATCATATACAGCATACTACAGGCGTTATAGAACATTGAACATTGGAAAACTAATTATATCATTCATTTTACTTAATTCAAATTTAGTTAGCACATAATGGATAACTAAGCAAAGGTACTTGGGTTTGCAAAAGGCATAGCAATTTGGAAGAAAGAGAAACATTATAAAAGTTATATATTTAACATATACCAACACAACTTAGACCTTGAATATGATCAATGTGCATGTAATTTGCACAAGAAATATCTATCCTAGCCATAATGTCATGCATAATTTGCTATATTTACTTTTTAAAAGAGTGAGCTCTATGCACATTGCATTGTTTGCTGTAAGTTACATCTAAAGGCTCAAACATAGTCAATGTAAAATGGCTTATTGATAATGACTGTTATAATCTAATAATAGAAAAATCGCCATGGAAACATTGTACTTGATCAAAGGTTGTGTTTGGATATGAATAAGGTACATAAAGTACAATTTCACTTTAGTGAAGCCATGATATCATGCCAAATATAGATCTATCATTCTACAAAACATAGGTGCCTACAGTAAATTGAAAATGATGGAATTAATTCACATTATGGGAAGCTTAAGTCAAAATCCTCTTCACTCTAGGGGCTTAGGCAACTCATGTAAAACGAGGCTAATGTTTAGTCTAGCTACAGCCCATAACAACTATTACTATGGTAATAATTTTAGAACATCCCAAACTACAGGCCTCAACAAAACATCAGCTTATCTCCATTCAAACATAGTTTTGTTAATCATATTCATTTTTTACAGTTACGCTTTGTTCCAAAGTAATCTATTTTGACAATTAAAATATTTTACTTTGCTAAATCATGTTCAAAACAAAAGGACAAGAAAGATTCAATCTTTTAGCCTAATTTTTCTATATGCTAATGAATTTCCCCAATTATCTTACTAATTTAAACCTTTAGAGTAGTTACGTAATTGCTTGATTAGAACCGTATAACGAATCTACCATTCAACCAAACTTACAATTATGTAACACAAAATTTGCTAGTTACAAATTCAAGAAAATTTTTGAGTTACCAAAATTGTAAGTAACCTCCATTTAAAAATTTTACAATTTTTACAAAAGTCATAAAAATTGAATAAATGCTAAACATAGGCTAAATTGTATAAATTCACTTTGTTTCGTTGGGTTTGTTCTCCTAGCCTAATTCAAGCATATCTTTTATAATTTTATGTGTACTACATCAAAATAAACCTTATTTACATATTTATAATTCACTATAAACATATAGATAATTCAATAATTATAAACTGAATCCTGGAAGTTGGACTTCTACTTTGGGAA
The DNA here is from genome assembly GCA_017589665.1 of Selenicereus undatus. Lineage (NCBI taxonomy): Eukaryota > Viridiplantae > Streptophyta > Magnoliopsida > Caryophyllales > Cactaceae > Selenicereus > Selenicereus undatus. Next base: position 56,005,353 of record JACYFF010031952.1, read on the forward strand.
ATTAGGTATATAATATGCAATTAGTCCTAGAAGAACATCAAGCTAACAATTAGTTGTCAATTAATTGGAGCTAAATACCTCAACTCATTCCACTCCAAAAAAGAAGACAGATAGTGATTTGCATACTGAGAGTCATGCCAAGTTGGCTGGGAAATTTCCCTCTAATAATTGCCTAACTACTTATACTACGGAACTCTTACCATCATTATTAGCATTTCTTTTAAATTCTGTAGCCAATTCGATTGCAAAATGTCTTAAAACTTCTTTAACTCTATTTTTAAAAGGCTAAAAAAAAGGTTGGCCTGTAGGCAGGGACATAAGCAAAGCTTATATTACAAGGGAGCCATGAAATAGATTAAATAATTTGAGCCAAACTATTTAAAAAAACTAATTTTACCCAATTTATAATACCATATCGCTAAAAAATCACATGTAGCGACAGGTCGAGGGGGTGTGGGTTGCCTTTCATCCATGTAGAGCTTTTGCATATGCCTACAGGCTCTTGACCTAGAGCATTTCCTATTAGCATTGGCTTTGAGCCATTTAGTTTCATGATTAACAGTCCAATTCCACTCCCTAATGCCTTCCATTTCTAATGTACTACTTATGCACTCCCCTATATTGCATAGGCAAAGACACATCTAAAACAAACGATACATTAATGAGCTTCTTGCACCTAGCTACATAGGCTGCGGTCACATTGGCTATGATATACCCAGACAAGATCCCAAAGGGAGTATTTCGCTAAGAATCTCTAGTTTTCATATGATATGACGTCATCAAAGAAGGAGGCTCCAGTGGGCCATGTTCTCCAACCCCCAAAAAAGGAATCTTCTTTTTATCTGAGATGAAGAAATGGTTTGCAAATATTATGCAATTAAGTGGTGTTGGCACTCTCTATAAATTTGCCTTCTTTTTGAACAGGTTCGAATCTTACATTACAAAACCTATTATTTTTAGCTTTTTGTCTATTTTGTGAGTTTGTTTTCTTCCAAATTTCCTAATGGCTTTAGCTGCCTACTCATTATTTTTTTCTTCCCTTACGTTTGAGGATCGCCTTTGCCATATGCCTTTTTTACTACAAATTTACTATAAATGTTTGTTAATATGAATTTTGGATTTTGTACTTTGGAGGGATGGATTATAGTTATCTGTACATTAAACTTGGGTATTATTTGTTTATACTGTTGGCATATCTTAGTCATTGGAGTACCAAGTATGGAACTCCAAATATTCCATCTCGAAAGGGGGGGGTGAGGGAGGGAGAAAGAGAGAAGTTGAAGTCATTTATAAAAACATATTGTCAGGCATTTTTGTCATTTCATGATCAATTTTGGCACTCTCTAGATCGACACTCCTCTATGTGTATGTATGCGCGCGTGCGCACATGCATGTGTGGTTGTCTTAGAAGATGCCACAAATCCTCCACAAAAATCTTTCATTTGACTTGGTAATCTCTTCCCCCCTCTCTTGCTCTCTCTTTCTCTCTGTCTCTCCGTCTCTCTCTCCATGGATTCTTTAATTTATAAAAATTGATTTTTAACTTCTTTTTTGCATTTTATACTTCTTTTTTGGATTTTATTTAAATTGCTCACATTTTTTATTGAGTTTTATTTGATTTAGTCATTCGATCTAAAAAATGATCTACTTCATTTGTAAATATATATTAATTTAGTGATGAATATGCTAATCCTTTCTGATGAGTATTTATTCTTTGGAGATAAATTCATGCAGAGAACTAAGCAAACAAAAGTTATTGTCACTTCCTAGTAGATTGATAGATGCGTAAATGGAGAAGAATGATGACTATTTGCAGAAACTTGATGGGCATTAGCAAGCACATACAAATTTTGAAAAATCATCAGTATTCTTGTAAAAAGTTGTTTGTAAAATCCATAAGTTTATTGAAAATTTATATGTAAAATGTTTGATGCACTTAATTCTATGATTGTGTACTGTTACATGAATAAATAAATGCTTGTATTCATTTCTGTGTGAGAAAATTAGGGAAATATGTTTAAGTTAAAATATTCATCACACTGGTATTAATTTCATGAGTATTGATAATGTAAGTGAAGCGTAAAGTAAACTATAAACAAGCATATAAGCTTATCTAATGGATACAAGAATGAACTCAACTCAGACTCAAAAGAATGCAAGGGAAAGCTAAGAACAACTTGAGCTCAGCTTTGAGTTTAAGGTGAATCCAAAGAAATGTAAGAGAATGGAATGAATTTAAGCTTGTTTCTTGGATACAGAAACAATAGCAAGAACAAAATTAAGGCCCTTAACCTTAATTAGGATACAGAAACACCACCTAATCAAGAGTTCAGACTCACTTGAACACCACCTAACTCGGCTTAAGCTAGGATGAGCAAGTTAAGTGTTTCAGTTTTGGTTAAGGAGCAAAGCTCAACTTCTCATTCAATCCTAAGCAATCTTATTACAAAATGAGCTGTTTGCCTACCTTATACACGTCCCCTTGCTTCCTAGGAAGCGATTAGAGGTTTCTTCATTTTTAGGAAACCTCTAACTAAGCTTAAAACTAGCTTACATGCAGTTTAAGTACAAAGCAAGATTAACTAAGCTAATTACGATCAATGAGTCTAGCTAAGCAAAAGGTTAAAGACTAAACTCATCCCTATGACTCTCAATTACCTTTAAGAAGGCTTCTTGCACATGGAGGAGAGAGAAAAAGGCTGCCAGGAACATCCGCTTTACGGCAACCTAATCTGAGCTCACTTGCCTTTCCTTCCTTGCTTGTTCGTGGTTATACACTTTACTAGGCCCAAAAGTGCTCATGAGTGTTTTTTCAACTACTCTTAACTACCAATGATGCAGCAAAACCATGAATGGAAGGCTAAAAGAAGGAGTAGCCTACGCATTAGCCAACAAGGTGCTACAGTTGGATTTCATCGATTTTTATACAGTTCCTTTCTCTTGCTTTGAACTGATTTAGGCTTGATTTTCTTGCTTGGGGGGAAACCTCAGGATGTGTACAAACCCACTATTAAGAAATTAGGGTGAAATCATCTTTAAGTGGCCTAAAACACCAAGTAAACAAAATTGGGCAAACTAGGGCCTAATCCAGCACGGTTTGCAAAAGCATCTTGATTCTTCAATTGGCACCTGATTAACTTGGACTTTTTGGCTAGCCTTGACAGCTAACATCTTAGAGAACCAAAGTACACAAAAATAATGGAGTTAAATCTCAAGGAGGCCTAAGTAACCCTGAACACAAAACTGGACTATTTTGCTGAATTGAACCCGTGACCTTTTGTATGTGACCCTAGCAAAATGTGGGTAATTTCTTAGACTTTGCCTGGAAAATGTAGATGAACTTGATTGAGTTGGACCTCCACATTAGGCTGGTTTGATGCACCTCCATCATCCTCCCCTTGTTAAGAAGATTTTGTCCTCAGATCGGCAATGTAGTCATCTTGCAAGTAGGGGCTCAAATATGCTACATTGAATGTGGCCGATACGCCATAGTCACCTGGTAGATCAACCTCATAAGCATTGTCATTTAATTTTTCCAACACCTCAAATGGACCTTCAGCTGTTGGCAATAACTTGTTCTTGTGTTTGAAGAAAAGCGTTCATTCCTTAGGTGAATCCATACGAGGTCTCCTGGCTAAAATACCTTCCTTTTCCTATGCTTGTTTGCTTGGGCTCGATATGATGAATTACTCTTCCTTGACTTGCTCATGAAACTTTTGGATTTCTTCCACCATTTGGGTAGCATCCACTCTAGGCTTTTGATCTAATGGACATGGAGTGAGATCAAGTGGACTAAGGAGATTAATTCCATAGACCACTTTGAATGGGGAAAGACCAGTAGCCTTGTTAGGAGCCCTGTTATAGGCAAACTCAGCATGTGGTAGTAGAAAATCTTAAGCTTTAGCATGAGGTATAATCAAAGCTCTTAGGAGTGTTCCTAAGGTCCGATTTGTAACCTTAGTTTGTCCATTAGTTTGTGGATGACATGCGGTACTATACTTCAATTTAGTACCCAGTTTCTTCCACAATGTGATCCAAAAGTGACTAAGGAATTTGCTATCCCTGTCAGAAACAATGGATCTAGGAATGCCGTGTAACCTCATCACCTCTTTGAAGTACAACTCTACAATATGCATGGCATCATTAGTCTTGTTATAGTGAAGGAAATATGCCGTCTTGGAAAGCCTATCCACCACAACAAAGATTCGATCCTTGTTTCTTTGGGTTTTAGGCAAGCCTAGAATGAAATCCATGCTTACATCAACCCATGGGACTATGGGAACTAGTAGAGGTGTGTATAGGCCGTGAGGTAACGAGTGACTCTTAGCCACTTGACAAGTACTACATGTCCTCAAGATGTCCTGAATGTCGTTGTCCATTCCTGGCATGGCCAATAGTAATGTTCTCTTAGCATGGTAATAGTCGTGTTTTCATCATAATGGTTAGCTAATGAAGCTCCATGTACTTCTCTAATCAAGAGTTCACAAGTACTGCAATTTGGAATACACAAGCGTGTACCCTTGAATAAGAATCCCTCTTGTAATAAGAAATCACCTTTAGGGTGTTTTTGACAAACTGAATACAACTCCCCAAAGTCTTCATCATTAGAATACAAAATTTTAGATGCTCAAACCCAAGAACGCAACATCTAACTGAAACAAGAGCAAGTACCTCCATGATAATGCATCGGCTCCTTGATTGAGTTTTACTGATTTGTGTTTGATTGTAAAGTGAAAGGACTGGAGATACTCAACCCATTTTGCATGCCCTGAGTTTAACTTGTGTTGGTCTTTAATATACTTCAATGCTTCATGATCAGAATGCAAAATAAACTCACTTGCCACTAGATAATGACTCTAGTGTTCTAAGCATTGCACAATCGCATAAAACTCTTTATCATAGGTGGAATACTTTCGTCTTGAATCACATAGTGTCTCATTAAAGAAGGCTAATGGATTTCCTTCTTGATTAAGAACACCACATATACCAACTCCAGATGCATCACATTCAACTTTAAAAACCTTTTCAAAACACGACAAAGCTAACACGGGTGCATAAGTTAGCTTCCTCTTGACATCTTTGAAGGAAGATTGGGCCTTAGGGGTCCATTTGAATGACGTATCCTTAATAACCTCTGTCATAGGAGCCATAACTGTACTAAAGTTCCTTATGAACCTCCTGTAAAAGGAAGCAAGTCCATGGAAACTCCATACATCATGAATACTTTATGTAATAGGTCATGTCTGAATAGCCTCTAGCTTGCTCTCATCTACCTTAATGCCATGACCAGTGACAATATAACCCAAGAAAGTCACCTTATGAGTGAAAACGATGTTTCTTTAGGTTTCCAAATAACTTCTCACGTTCAAGAACCAACATAATTCGAATTAGATGGTCTTGATGCTCTTGTTCATTCTTGCTATAAATAAGAATATCATCGAAGTAAACAACCATAAATTCACTCATATAAGGCCTGAATACTTGATTCATTAACCTCATAAAGGTCCTTGGGGCATTGGAAAGACCAAATGGCTTGACAAGCTACTCAAACAATCCTCCTTTAGTCTTAAACGCGGTCTTCCATTCATCTCCTTCTCTAATTCTGATTTGGTAGTAACCACTCCGTAGATCAATCTTGGAGAATACTTATGACCCATGCAACTCATCTAGCATATATTTAAGTCTAGGTATGGGATACCTATACTTGATGGTTATCTTGTTAATAGCTCGTCTATCCACACACATATGCATGCTTCCATCCTTATTTGGAACTAATAAAGCAAGTACGATACAAGCGCTTAAAGAGTTACGTACTAGCCCTTTGGACATTAGTTTGAACTTGACGTTGAATCTCCATGATTTCTTTCATCCGATAAGCAAGCTTGCTAGGAAGGACACAACCTGGAATAAGGTCAATGTGGTGCTGGATTTCTCTTTTGGGGGGGGGGGGGGAACCCGAGGGTATCTCTTCAGGAAATACTTGGCTGAATTGTTGGAGTAAGGAAATAGCTAAGGGGTGGATTGCTAAGGGGGTTTAAGATTCCTCTTGAACATTCAATATCCACTCTTTAAAAGCTTTAAACGCATGGTAAGAAGCTTTCAAAAGAGGTTCACTAATGGTAATTAACAAATCAAAATGTTTTGGCCGTTTTTGAGGTTTGCTTTTCTGGATTTCAGATGGGATAATGGCACCAAAGTGATCTTCTTCCCTCCCTTAGAAAATGAGTTTGTGTTTAAGAAACCATTGTGCATCACCTTCGTATCATATAACCACTTCCTACCTAGTAAAATATGGCATGTATCCATGAGCATAACATGACACCATAACTCGTCTTGATAGTTCTTTCTAATGGAGAAAGAAATGAGGCACCAGGAGTTAACTTGTAACCCCTTACTTTGATTTATCCATTATATGTTGTATGGATGGGGATGGGCCATAGCTTGCAAGCCTAGTTTCTCAATTATACTAAGGGAAACAACATTTGCACAACTCCTTCCATCTATAATTATAGAACAAACCTTCCCTTTAACCGTGCACCTAGAATGGAATATGTTCTCCCTTTGCTCATTTTTTGGTCGCTTCTAGTTACTCAAAAGTCTCCTTGAAACTAACATCTCATCCTCATTTGCTTCCTCCTCAACTTCCTCTTGGTTTTCCTCTAGATCACCCTCTACATCTTCCTCCTTTGCTTCCTCAATCTCGTGCTCTTTCACGACTTCCATTTGGCCAAGGTGATAGCCTTTCGATTTGGGCAGTCAACCTTAATTAGGATACAAAAACACCACTTGATCCAGAGTTAAGAGTCACTTAAACACCACCTAACTCAACCTAAGCTAGGATAAGCAAGTTAAGTATCTCGGTTTTGGTTAAGGAGTAAAGCTCAACTTCTCATTCAATGCTAAGCAATCTAATTGCAAAAATGAGCTATTTGCTTACCTTATACACATCCCCCTTGCTGCCTAGGGAAATATTAGAGGTTTCCTCGTGCTTAGGAAACCTCTAACCAAGTTTAACACCAACTTGCATGCGGTTTAAGTACAAAGCAAGATTAACTAAGCTAGTTACAATCAATGAGTCTAGCTAAGAAAAAGGTTAAAGACTAAAATCATTCCTAAGCATCTCAATTAGCTTTAAGAAGGCTGCTTGCACAAGAAGGAGAGAGAAAAAGGCTATTGGGAACATCCAATTTATGGCAAACCAATCCGAGCCCACGTGTCTTTCCTTTCTGGCTTATTAGTGGCTATACACTTTAGTAGGCGCAAAAGTGCTCTTGCTTGTGTTTCCAACTGCTTTTAACTACCAATGATGTAGCAAAACCATTATTGGAAGGCTAAAAGAAGGAATAACCAATGCATCAACCAACCAGGTGCTTAAGTCGAATTTAATTGGTTTTTCTCCTTTCTCTTGCTCTGAACTAATTTAGGCTTGATTTCCTTGCTTGGGGAGAAAGCTTAGGATGTGTACAAACACCCTATTAAGAAATCAGGGTCAAATAAGCTTTAAGCGGCCTAAAACACCAAGTAAACAGAACCGGACATATTAGGGCCTAGTCCAGCATGGTTTGCAAAAGCCCCTTGATTCTTCAATCTGCACCTAATTTAACTTGAACTTCTTAGATGGCCTTGACAACTAACATCTTGGGAACCAAAATACGCAAAAATGGTGGAGTTAAACCTCAAGGAGGCCTAATTATTCCTGAACACAAAACTGGGTTGTTTTGCAAATTGAACCCATGACCTTCTGTTTGTGACCCTAGCAATGTGAGGGTCATTTCTTAGACTTTGGCTGGCAAATGTAGGCTACCTTGACTGAGTTGGAACTCCACATTAGGCTGACCTGATGGACCTCCATCATCATCAATAATCTTGTACAAATCATCAATAACACAAAAATTCATTAGCAAATTATTACAATTAGTCAATTTTAAAAAGTTCATCAAACTGAACAGAAGTTTAACAATTTTAAAAAATTTATCAGTGAGTTACAAAAACTCATCATTTGTCTAATAGGGGTGCAAATGCATACGCATGAGCATCAACCTAAATATTTTTGTTATACCTAGCATGTTAGTCCACTAATTAATGTATAACTTGTGATGGGGTTTATGCGATGAAGCTGCTAAGAATGCCATAATTCTTCCTTTATGTCAAGTCTAATCCTAAAGGCTCTATATTTAATCTACTATAACCAGACATGAGCACGTGAGCAAATAAAGAAGGTTGTCTTGCAAATTCTGACATTTTAAAGGTAGTCTGATTTGTGCCAATGAGGTTGTTTAATGTATTTTGGAATCTATTTACAAGAAGCTTGACAATGAATTCATAACGAGTAGTGTAATAAGAAACTAGCCTGGGTACTAGGAAATAACCTGGTAACGATGGAACAAATCTACTTCAATGTCTTGTCGTTTTCTTAAAAAAAGGAAAAAAAAATCCCATTATGCATTTCATATAGTTAATCCGACTAGGTTCGAATAGCCTTTAGTGAGGGCACCGATGGCCATTAGCCCATAGGGATTTGTTAATGTGAATATCCTTAAGAGCATATATGATTTCATACGTTATTAGGAGCAGGAGCTTAATACCTAGTTTATTGTTTAAGTAGCTCTACCTCCAGCAACAACTACATTATTCATAAAATATATCAAATGTGTATGATCCCTATATATGTTGGCAGAACTCCTAGATATACAATTTGTTTCATCTGATCACGACTACTTGTCTTTTGCCACTAGGAACCTATTCCTCTTATTACAACATTTTAATTTGGAGTGGACATGCATTGTTTGAGTCTTCTAGTCAAAAGATTGATACCATTTAAAAATATAAATATGTTCAAAGATTCTATTTTCTATGCTCGTCAACTTCACTTAATAATTTAAAAGCACTTTTAATTTCCTCTTCTCGTTTAAAAGATTGTAGGGATGTTGTCATTTTTTTTGGTGTTAAACTCAAGGAATGATACATCAATAAGGGGTGCAAGCCCAATTCATGTAACACAATGAAAAAATGTTCATAACTTTACCACCTTAAGGGGACTAGAGTAAGATGCCAAAACATTCAAGAAACAACTGGGGGTTCTGTAAAGGGAGAGTTTCTACAAAAGCTACAGCTATTAGGGTACGTGATTATGGTGGTCCTCTGCTTAGTGGGATCCTTCCCTGATCAGTGATTCGGAGCCAGGTTTGAACATCTTTCATTGCGAGATTATGGTAAATATGTTTATGCTTAATTAAGCACTTGATTCCCCTCATTGGTATCACAATTATGTTGGCTTCTTTCCTGGTTGATGTAATCACATCTCCTAATTCGTGCCCATGATATTGTCAATCTTCATCATTAGCTTTCGGTTTGGTCTTTATAGTAAAAAAAATTTAGTATTATTTCATGCGCAATTTTATAATGAATTTCCATGAGATTCTAGATATTGATAGATCTCATTGAGAGCTTTGACTGGATTTACTATGTGAATGATTTCGCTAAGTATTTTGTAAGTAATTGCATTTCAAATTTCGAGGGTTCTTCATATTAAAAACTCTAATTTTGATTGTTGGATCATTGAATTCATTTAAATTACTTCAAAATTGATACATACATTTTGAGTATTAGAACTGCATTTTAGGCTTGATTTTGTCAAATTTCTCCGTAATTGATGCTGATTCATGTTTAGCTTGTGATTTTATATAAAAGGCATAAAAACAATTCAATGCAATTAAACTTAATTTTGGCCAAATTTCGCAAACATTTTCTGCCAAACCAGAGGGTGAGGTTCGTGTTTTTCCAATTAGTTTTTGACGGACGATGATCACCATTCCTAGCAATTAGTTCTACATCTTGTTGCCTAATTAAAATAGGGAAAAATCCCTCAAAGCATGCAATATGTCCAAGTAATTTTGGCAAATTTTTGCATCCTTTGTTACCGTCGAGTGTAGGGTTCTAGCCAACTTTTGGTCTCTAATTTCACCTTAATTTTCATCATAGTTTATACAACTTGAATTATAATTAAAACTCCCATGGCATTGGAGCAAAAACCCTCTAATTCTATAGCTAATCAATCAGCAATTAATAAAAAAATCACGCAAAGTCCCCCCCGCGAATTTTAAGGTTAAAATTATGGTATTGGACATAATTTCCAGACATTGTAGCCATTAATTTTCGCATTTAATGTATGGGTTTTGTCTCCCTTTTGATTTCGTGTAATGGTTCTCAATCCTATACCAAATCGTAGGTAACATGGTCAAAATTTTAAGAAACATTTATCAGAGCGCAAGGACTTTACTTGAATGATAAAAACTTTATTATGGCATCGGTTTTGCCTAGTTTTCCATAATTTTTGGTTGAAATCTTTTCCAAAATGAGTCTAGTACCGATTCAAATGGAGTTTCGGTGCCTGGTTTATTTTACAGGTCTCAGCACGCAATTTGCAGAAGAGTGTCGCTGGCCCTGTGTCACTAGATGATTCTTACACGACCTCGAATCACATGCTATGCTAGCAAAATTTCCCTAACCTTATGAAGTTTAATAATAAGCCTTCCCAGGAATGCTTCACTTAGATTCAATGAGACTTAGTAAGTTAAGAGAAAACAGAACTCATAAGAGAGAGAATGTTTAGGAGAATACCTTTGTGAAGCTCGTCTTGCTTGGTTTACAAATGAGCCCAATTAGGGGTATACGCAGGCCTCCTCTTCCTCAATGGATAGTGGAGATCATTTTAATCTGATGGCTAATATTAAGTTTATAGAATTCTCTATATAATTGTCCTAGATATTAAGAAGTCTAGAAATTTGTGAAACATTCTAATGAGTTTTCTAGATTGTTCTAGTACACTCTAGAAGGTTCTAGAGTATTATAGAAGACTCCAAATAATCCTAAAGGTTGTAGAACATTCTAGAAGATTCTGAAGTATTTAAGCAGGTTCGAGAACATTGGAGAAGGCTAGCATATTCCAATGTGTTCCTGAGCATTTTAGGAGTCCGAAAACTCAGTATGTGACATTCTCTCCCACCCAATCGGGCAATGACCTCAATGCCTTTTGGTCTTCGTATGTTCGACTCTGGAGTTGCCTGTTTTCTAGGACATGTCCCTTCCACTCGGTTAGGTTAGCGTGTTAAGTTTAATTGCTCGACACGTGGACCCTTTGGGGCATGCATTTCGTCCTTCTACGGCCCTCTTTCTTTCTTTGTTCGAATGTCCCCCGATGTTATTGGTATGACACCCTCAGGCCCCTTATCCCTCCCGAGGGCGACCAAGAAACTCAGTTTCCCATTCTTCAATAACTAAAGGGCAGGTAGCGACCTTTGCTTCCCAACCTCTTGTCTTGTAGGAATTGTATAAGCTTTTCCTTTGTCCATGTTGAACAAGGTACTAGCATAAGGGACAATGAATGCCTATTCCCAGATAGAATTTTTTATCATCAAGTGGAGTGGTAGTTATATCGACCAGATCTCTTTATAACCCAATTCAGATATTAGTACTTTGACGAACTCATGGATTGGAAGGCCCTTTACATTAACTCCTTTCATATACCCCTTTCCCTTTTTGTAGGGTAGGCTAATCTTATCGGCACACTCTTTTACCGTGTACACTGTGTCCGCTACAGTGTCCACTATAGCTTGAACCTGTTTTCATGCAACTTCAGTCTCCACGTACTTGTGCTCACTAGGTTGCTTCTCCACCTTTGTTTAGATGGCACTTAGGAGCATCATTAAGGCAATCTTCTTCTTGTCACCCTCTTGGTTATCTTCCTCCATGATAAGAGCGACAAGCTTACCTCATCTAGGGTATTCAAAGACACGAAGAAGTCCATTGTATAACAAGCATGAGATTGATGTGGATTTATGTTCAATTTTAAAACCCTTTTTACTTGCAAGTGCACAACATTAATTGTAGACTAGCAAATATAGGATGTCGATCCCATGACGAACAATAGTAATTTTAAATATAATTTTTCCAATCAAGAACAATAATTCAATGAAGGAGTTTAATTATCAATATGAATTAAATAAACAAAAGAAAAGCAAATGAGTCAAGAAAATAGAAATCAAATTAGAGAAAGATCTACGACATTGAATTTCACCAATAACAAAAATATGAAATTACTAACTCAAATAAGAGTTCAATTAGTCTCTTATTCAACCTAAGCTACTAGCACGCATTAAACCATGAATTAGAAAGATGAATTATAATTACCAAATGATATTATTCATCTAGTAGTTAGCACGAATCATTCTTCTTAGACATAACTCATTCAATTTATTGGATAAATTATTCAACTTTAACAATTATAATTTTAAGCCCAACTGTGTAATATCATATTAGCCTACAAGGTCTAATATATAATTGAGATAGCAAGTATAACACTGTTGTAATCAGCACGAATAAGCAATAGTATTAGGATGCATAAATAGGTTAGTATCAAATATAAACTCAAAATTATGCAATGTAACAGGGAAAAGTAACCACTAAATAAATTAGTAACCAATATTATTAATCAAGGATCCCTCTTAATTTTAGAAGAGCAACATAGCCGGCTAAGAATGGGAGTTGTACCCGAACCCAAAAAATCCGCCTTGAACTTGCCCCATTCATAGCATGTATGGGTACGAAAATTGGGAAAAATGGGTATAGGGCAGGTACGCTGAAAATAGGTATGCGTATGGATATAGGTAAGAGTTCGGGTATAGGCATCAACCACCTTATTCCCATATCTGCGCAATACCCGAAATTTTTTTGGAGGTAAAATAAATTGTTGAGTAGAGTTTTGAACTTTGAACATTAGTAATTTGTTAAAAAAAAGGCCAAATTCCCCCAACCCAGCCCCAACCATGCAATCCATCCATTTTTATCGCTGATTTACAATGCCAATACATGAAGTCACATAACTCACGACTCATAAACCTAAACTTCTAACTCATTTGTTGTGTCCCTTACCCCCTTATTTGCTGTGTCCCTCAGAATGCAGTTTTTTTTTCATGAATAAGTATGAACTCTTATATTTATGCCGAGTTGAATTTAGTTTTGTGAATTTTTTTAGATAAAATAAATTATCGTACCCAATGGGTGTTATATTTTAATATGTGTGTAGACCTGAAATAATCAAAATACCTGATGGATATGGGTTTGGGGATAGATTTTGAAAAACCGATGAGTATGAATGTGGATATGGGGATGACTTTCGAAAATAGGTACGTGGGCGAGTATAACTCTACCCACGCGATGCCCATCCCTATAGTCGGCCATAGTTAGTGAAAACATCATTAAAGTTGGTCTAGCCATGCTCTCAATATTGGTAAACATCACTTCCCATGCGCAAACATTGATGCTCAATTACACAAAACTACATGAATAAGCACAAACTCTCTAATTGGACTCACAAATGAGATAAGAACAGAAGAGAAAAATAGCTTACAAAGCTTATCTTCTTCTAAACCCCTCAGCCCAAATGGTTTTATCTTACAAAAGATTCTCTCTAAAAATTAAAAGAAGGAAGATGAGAGAATGGAAGAATGCTTGGATGAGTGATAAATGAGTAGATGAGTTTTTAGTCCAACCTTGACCCCTTTTTATAGTAGGAATTCAGCTTCTCTTGGTGTCCAAAAATTAATGAAAAACTAATTTCAATTAATTCCTTGATTTTTATATTGTTGACTTGCATAAGAAAAGGCTTTAATAGTCCAAAAAACCTGGAGTTCAAATTCTACTAGCAACTAAAAAGCCTTATCGAAAAGAAGCTAGTAAGGAGACATCCCTATGGGAGTCTTATAAGTAGTACGATAAGCTGATAGAGCATCATGGAATATTAAATACCAGTCTCTTCAATCAGGTCGAATTGTTTTTTCTAGTATAGACTTGATCTCACAATTAGACATCTCAACTTGACCACTAGTCTTGTGGTGATAGGGGTTATCTACTTTGTGACTCACAAAAAATTTTCTAAGCAAAGCCTCAAAAGACTAGTGACAAAAGTGACTACTGCCATCACTAAACAGAGCTATAGGATTCCCATATCAACTAAAAGTATACATTTTCACGAACTGGGCCACCACCTTCTAATAATTGGTTTTAGTAGCCAGAACTTCTACCCACTTTCACATATATCAATTGCAACAAATATGTCCATAAAGCCAAAAGGTGGGAGAATGGCACCCAGGAAATCACATTCCGGGTAGGATTTTGGTTCTTGGTCAAAAGGTTAGGGGATATTAACTCATTTTTGAAAAAAAGGACTATCTTAATGCACAAAAGGACAACAAGTGTGCTTGTCATTGACTCATGGCAATCACATGTACAAGCTTTGATATGAAATCTACGGTCAAAGAGCAACGCACAGTGGAGTTAGTGGTCTCAATGCCCGAGTTGGACATAGCTAACTTTGTTTTATCTTGAAAGTGGTATGCCTGGAAGAGCTGTGTAGTGGTTTTCCTTGGATGCACTGTTATGACCCATTGGGAAGGGTGAGCTATGGTAAGGAGCTCCATATATTTCATGGATAAAAGAAAAAACCTAGGGGCTCGCTCTATAAGGGGGCACTAGATAAGCTTTGACATTTAACATGCCCTAGCATATAATGCGTAAGTGTCTATATGATACAATTGTAACACCCCTGTCTCGAGAAGGCGTCACACTGCCAGGACTTCTAGAAGAAGTCCCTAAGGCTGTTAAGGTTGAACTTAGACATTAACATGTAATTAGGCATTCTGAAACAAAATTGCAAGAGTTCTACCTATTTTTACAATGATTTATGGTTTAGCTTGAGCTAAGGGTGGCTTCAGTCGGATAATAAGGTAGAATAAGATACTAGGTGACATGAGTCATAGCCATGGGTCACTCACCTGGGTTACTAAAATTCAAACTAGTTAATAGCAAGTGCTAAAGCAACATATACATATGTTCAGAGCCGCCTACATGCTTACACATTCAATAAGCATATTGAATTAATTACAAAGATGGTAAGAAATTAAACACTTCACAGTAACAATTCAAGCGAAACTGGTAAAACACTGTTGGCAGGTCATCACCAAAATAACTTCTATACCTGCTTAATCTGAGCCTGGAAAGGGAATAAGGAAGATGAGCTACCAAACACTCAGTCAGTGTTTCCCAATTCAACAAAAATAAATCCATTACAAGCAATACTGGTAAATAGCAAGAACATCATATATATATTAATATTATTGTATTAGACAAAGAGGATTTGAAAGAAAATTTCATTATTTCGTAAAACAAATCCGCTAAGGCTAATAATCACATTCAAGCATCCATAACTCATCTAGTGTTTCATTTGAGCTCATATTCAAGTAAAGTGACCTAAAAAAGTTAAGGAAAGAGGAAATATCAACGACGTGTTTAAGACCCAAATAACCTATTTCGCCTTAAAACGCAAAGTTTATGGACGAATTTGGTTCATTCAAGGATTTTTCTGCTCTTTACTAATTTCCTGAATAAATAAAGTAAGAATTGTAAACATTTCATTCACATATTTGCAAAGATCATTTATTTTGGCATAAGAGTTCGTAACGCGCTATTTAGGGGATATCGTCACTCGCCCTATGTGAGATCGTCACTCACTAATCGCATCGTCCACGAGGTATACGCAACATAATATTTGGCCATACGCATCTCAGTAGAGCAGTTAGGGGCAGTCTGTAACCTTGGTGCTGTCGTCTTTGGGGGAACAACTCATGCCTTATCATGCGTCTAGTCCCTACCATCAAGGCTTTAGCATGTGTAACTTATCATTGAGCCCTACCCTCATCAGGGTCTTCTAGGTTCTCACGTCTGGGTCTGCTCCCTAGGTATGACCACTTAATAAGCACTATCTTAGGCATCTTTATTAAAACCAAATCGTTTTGGTTATAAAGCTCTTGCCACAAGCAAGTAAAGACTTTTTCTGCCTTCAAGTAAGTCACAAGTCTTTTCGTCTTAAATGATTCGTTCACAAAAACCACTGATATGCTTATTAAACTAAAATAATCACTACAACTGCAACACCGGTTTATAATAACTCTTTGCCGTTAAATGAGAAAGTCGCTAAAGATTATTTCAGGTTCGCTAATCCAAGACTTTACTGTCGAAGAGTTTGCACATATATATATATATATATATATATATGTGTGTGTGTGTGTGTGTGTGTGTGTGTGTGTGTGTGTGTGTGTGT
>JACYFF010031952.1:56021518-56040645 GCA_017589665.1 Selenicereus undatus
TGTGTGTGTGTGTGTGTGTGTGTGTGTGTGTGTGTGTGTGTGTGTGTATGTTGTAATTAAATTTGGCTACTTAACATTTTAATCGATTCTAAATTCATTTCAACCTTTGGTAGGTAATAAGGGAAGCCTAAAAACAAGTTCATACTTCTTAAGCATTACCCAGCTCTATTAAAAAGACCATTTCAAATGCTTTCACTCGTTAAGCCTTTCAGCTGAACCATTCAGCTGAATCATGCCTTAGTTTAAAACTGTCTTCAAATAACATATCTAATTTCAGTTTTAGTAGTACAACAGATTCATTTCAAAGCTAATTTCAATTTCAGTAATTTAACAAAACCATTTTCAAACCAAATTCAGTTTCAGTAATTCAACTGAATTGCTTTACGACACACATATAAGCTTGTTTTAACAATTGAAGAATAATTCAATAACCCGAGTTCTCTCCTCACAACACCCACTGCAAACAATCCTTAAATCACTCATTACTTCCACTTCAAATCCATTCAACTACCAAGCTCTGTTTTTGGTTCAGCATCATAACAATTCAATTGTCTAACCAGCAAAACTAATATCCACAAGAATAATATACATATAAACTCACCAAAACAGAATTTAAAACATGCTTAAATTGATTTAGCAACAACATTTGGGCATGATCAGTTTACTCGAAAAATTCCCTAACTGAAGGGCTATAATCATCACAATGTCACGCCTGATTCGAGCCCCTCAAGACTCGATCAGTCTCGTGCATGCTCAAGAACAGTACGACTTCTCTTAACATTACAAAATTAGATTAGGTTAGCAAACTACGCAACAATCTCAACATGCATGTGAACTGAATCAACATCATCATCACATTTACCACGTCTCAGCCCTAATTCCTCTAATACTGACAACAACCTCAAAATTAATCATGAACTACTCACAATCAAAACATTCAATTCTGGAGCTAAACATTTTATCCAAAACCATCGAAATACTTCGCGAAATTAATAGTAGTTAGGCGAAATTGAGAGCATCCATATCGAATCCAAGGTAATGACCCGTTCTAACGGCTTTTGGGACTGATTGAATCTCAAGAACCGAAAAATTCCCTCTTTTCTGCTGCTACACTCAGACCCGAACAAACTGACCCAATTCAATTTGATTTTTGACTCACTGTTTTGGTGCTACTGCGGAGGCTTGTGCTGCGAATTTAGCCTCAATTTATAGAGGAACTGGAGTGATTAAGGACTGAGATGCACGACTGAGTCTGGGCATGTATTTGGTGCCTCAAACACTTACCTGAACAAACCGTATACGTGGTGGTCGAGTGTTGATTTTGCTGAGAACTCACAGCAGCCAATTTGTTTGATGATGAGAAGGTGGGGTGCGGAGATTGTTAGGAGTTTCTCTGAGGTTATGAACGTGTGGGAGGAGAGGCAGAGAAGAGGAGATGATGGTGCCTGTTTTCTTTCCAGAGGAAGAAGGAGATGAAGAAGAAAGGGGAAACAGGGGGCGTCGGGTTCTTTTGGGGACCGAGAGGTTGCCCCTTCTCTCTTTATTTTATTTTATTTTATTTTTTGTTGTGGAAAGCTTGCCATCAACTAATACTGCTGGCCCAATCTCGTGCCTTTTATTCTAAACCCAACTCGTTAATACAATCGTTCGTCGAATTAGTCATTCTCTATTATATTAAAGTTTGATTTAATAACCAACGAAATTAATCCTAACGCTTGACAATCTAGTCGTATTCAGCAATTTACCCGATTTAATACTCGATGATAATTATTGTTAACACTTTTTAAAATCATCGTAAAAATTTCCAAACTAACAACAAACAACAACAACAACAACAACAACAACAACAACAACAACAACAATAATAATAATAATAATAATAATAATAATAACAATAATAACAATAATAACAATAATAATGTTCTTTTTTAAGCACAACGATAGTAATTTAACTTATCTAAATAACAAAATACGATTTTATAACGTCATAAAGTAGGATAGTCAGCTGAGCGTAAAAATAAAGAGTACAGGTATAACATTCTCCCCCCTCAAAAGATTTTTGTCCTCGAAGTTGCTTACCTGGTGTGAATAAGGTCGGGTACTTCTCTCGCATTTATCTTTCTAGCTCCCAGGTTGCTTCAGCTATCTTGTGATGCTTCCAAAGCACTTTAACATAGGGGATACTTTCATTCCTGAGCTTCTTCTCCATTCTCTCCAAAAATCGAATGGGTTCTTGCACATATGTGAGATTCTCCTTCATCTGCAAGGGTTCATACTTAATAACATGATCTCGATCTAAAATGTAATTTTGGAGACTAGATACATGGAATACATTGTGTATGCCTTGCAGTGAGGGCGATAGGACCAATTGGTATGCGATCGAGCCCACTCTTTGTAGTATCTCAAAGGGTCCAATGAATCTTGGACCACTTTTCCTTTTTGGCCAAACCTTATGCTTCCCTTGAGTGGAGAGACCTTCAGAAATACATGGTCCCCAACATTAAATTCTGAAGGCCTTCTCCTGATATCTGCATAACTCTTTTGCTTATTCTGGGCAGTCTGTAACCTTGTACCTATAGTTTTGATCACCTTGATTGTCTGGTCGATTAGTTCTACGTTAGAGGGTTCTCTTTCTCTTACTTCATCCCAACAAATAGGAGTTCTGTAATGTTGACCGTACAGTGCTTCAAAAGGAGCCATGCCAACACTTGCATGCTAGCTATTATTGTACGCAAACTCGACCAGAGGTAAGTTGTGATCCCATGCCCCTGCGTACTCCAATGCATAGGCTCTTAGCATATCTTCTAAGATTTTAATAGTGCTTTCAGATTGCCCACTAGGGGTGGAAAGTTGTACTGTGCCAGAACTTGAATATAAACTTAGTATCTTGATATGACATTATGCAATTCGTTAATATAATCATTCGTTAATTTATTTGTTCTCGGTTATATTAAGGTTCAATTAAATAATCAACGAAGTTAATCTTGACGCTTGACAATCTAGTCGTATTAGGCAATCTGCTAGATTTAATACCCGATAATAATTCTTATTAACGCTTGTTAAAATCATCGTAAAAATTTCAAAACTAATAATAATAATAATAATAATAATAATAATAATAATAACAACAACAACAACAACAATAATAATAATAATAATAATAATAATAATAATAATAATAATAATATTCTTTTTAATGTAATTATCACTTAAGCAAGCACATCAATACTAATTTAACTTATCTAAATAATGAAATACGATTTTATAATGTCGTAACATAGGATAGTTAGCTTAACGTAAAAATAAAGAATAGAGGTATTACAACAATTTAGAACCGAAAAATAAAAATTTTACTTGCATTCATTCCTTTTGAGATTCACCCATCACTTGCATGTCCTAATTGGGCTCACCACCGAAAGCGCCTGGATTGCTGATGCTTGGCCCGAGGTCACCCCCTTCCAAGGGGTGCATCAGCTTAACTTTCTCAAAGTCTTGGCTTCCTAGGGTTATAGGGCAGAATAGATCAGTGCTTTAAATTTTAGAGTTGCCATCATATTTTAAAGGTAATCTGAAAACCCATCCGAAATCCTTCTTTCGATCAACTCCTTAAATCGATAGGACAACTGTGGGATATAGGACTTGCTTTTCAAAAAGGGGAAATGTTTTCTATAAATTACAATTCTAAATGTCCCGAATGGGGATTATTAAGAGCGGTTTCATGGCTATCAACCATGAGAACGGATCCAAAAGATGCCTACATTAGAAATAAATGTATTAAAACTTTTATTTTTGATTCCATTCAAAAAATGTGTTTCATAATTTTGGTCTTGTTTAGTGAGACAAAGAGTAGAATGACTATTTTTGGTGACCACTTACTAATAAGCCATTTTTATAACAAAAATAAATGCATGGAAAGGAATAATTGTTTTATTTGTCACTGTATTATGACCGTAGTGTCATTTTATATACAAAAAAATGACTTATAAACACATAGTCACGAAGAATGAAAGATGAATATGATTATTATGTACAAGCACTAAATAAAGCTTTAAATTGAATATTCTCTTTGATAATGATCCTGGACCTGCCTTGGTGACAATGATTGGCGAAGTTAACTTGTAATTGAATCCTTCCCGCCAAGTATATTACTGTATGTTGAAGACTACTCCAAATCTAAAAAGATGTTAGATTAGGTTGAAATAAGCACTCCCGTATGTGTGAGTGGAAGATGTTAGACTTCAACTAGAATACCCCCATAAGAGGTGCAAGCCTAGTTCATATAACAAAACTGGGTGAAAAAGTTAACCATCAAAAACCCTAGTTTGTTAATTGGTCAATCTAATATAAAAGGGAACTAGTCTAAGAGGAAAAATACATAAGAAGCAACTAAAGGTCCCCTAAAGAGTGAGTTTCTTCATAAACCCTAGGGCTCTTAGGTTGTGAGAGCATGGAGGTTCTTCGGTTAATGACATCCCTTCTCGACTAGAGATTCAAAGGTAGGTTTAATCATCAACTGTTGTGGGTTTAAGGTTCATCTATTGATGATTAATTTAATACTTGACTTCCATCATATACAATACAGTATAGGTGTTATGGAACACCAAACATTAAAAAAATAATTATATGATTCATTTTACTCAATCCAAATTTTGTTAATACATAATGAATAACTAAGCGAGGGTACTTGTGTTTGCATAAAGGCACAACAATTTGGAAAAAAGAGAAACATTATAAAAGTTACATATTTAACATATACCAACAAAAGGTAGACCTTGAATATGATTAATGTTCATATAATTTGCACAAAAAATCTCCGTCCTAGCTAAGTCATGCACAATTAACGATATTTACTTTTTAGAAGAATGAGCTCTGTGCACATTGCATTGTTTGCTATAAGTTGTATCTAAAAGCTCAAACATAGTTAATGTAAAATAGTTTACTGATAATGACTATTATAAGTCAAATACTAGAAGAATCGCCATGGAAACATTGTACATGATCAAAGGTTGTGTATGGATGTGAATAAGGTACATAAAGTACAATTTCACTTTGGCAAAGCCATGATATTATGCCAAATATGAGTCTATCATTCTACAAAACATAAGTGCCTATTGTAAATCGCAAATGATGGAATTAATTCACGGCATAGGAAGCTTGAGTCAAAATCCTCTTCACTCTAGGGGCTTAGGCAACTCATGTAAAACAAGGCTAAAGTTTATTCTAGCTAGAAGCCATAACAACTGTTACCATGGTAATGACTTTAGAACATTCCAAGCTTCTCGATAAAACATCAACTTCTCTCCCTTCGAGCATTGTTTTGCTAATTCTATTCATTTTTTGCAATTACACTTTGTTCCGAACTAGTCTATTTTGACAATTTAAATATTTTACTTTGCTGAATCATATCAAAATAAAAGAACAAGAAAAATTCAATATTTTAGCATAATTTTTCTATATGATAATGAATTTCCCCAATTATCTTAGTAATTTAAACCTTCGGATTAGTTAGGTAATTGGTTGATTAGAACCCTATAATGAGTTTGCCATTCAACCAAACTTACAATTGTGTAACGCATAATTTGCTAGTTAGAAATTTAAGAAAAATTTTAAGGAATTGCCAAAACAGTAAGGAAGCTATATTTAAAATCAATGCACCTTTTAGATAAGTCACAAAAATTGAATAAATGCTAAACATAGGCCAACATGTTTAAATTCAATTTGTTCCATCGGCTTCACTCTCTTAGCCTAACTCAAGCAAATGTTTGATAATCTTATGCATACAACATCAAAATAAACCTTATTTGCATATTCATCATTCATACTAAACATCTAGATAATTCAATAATTATAAATTGAATACTAAAAGTTTGACTTCTACTTTGAGGAATTGGTATATAATATGTAATTATTCATAAAAGAGCATCAAGCTATCAATTAGTTGTTAATTAATTGAGGGAGCTAAATACCTCATCTCATTCCACTCCAAAAATGATGACACATAGTAATTTACATATCGAGAACCATGCCAAGTTGATTGGGAAATTTCCCGTTAATAATCCCCTAACTGCTTATAATAAGGATCTATCATTATCATCATTTCTTTTAAACTCTACAACCTATTTGATTATGGAATTTCTTAAAACTTCCTTAGCTCAATCTTTGAAGGGCAGAAAAAAGGTTAGCCTGCAGGCAGGGACACAACCAAAACTTATATTACAAGGGAGCTATAAACTTGATAAATAATTTGCGGAGCGAAAATATTTTAAAAAAAACTAATTTTACCCAATTTAAATACCATACAGCTAAAAAATCACATGTGCGCAATAGGTTGATGGGAGTGTGAGTCGCCTTCCATCCACGTAGGGCTTTGGCATGTGCCTGGAGGCTTTTGGCCTGGAGCACTTCCTATAAACATTGCTTTTGAGCCATACAGTTTTATGATTAACAGTCTAACTCCACTCCCTAATGCCTTCCTGTTCTAACATACTACTTATGCCCTTCCCTATATTGCATAAGCAAAGACACATCTAAAACAAACAAGACGTTAATGAGCTTCTTGCACCTAGCTACATAGGCTTTAGTCATATTAACTATGATATACCTAGACACCAAGAAGAGATACCAAAGGGAGTATTTTGCTAAGAATCTCTAGTGTTCATATGATATGCCTTCATCAAGGGAGGAGGCTACTGTGGGCTATGTCCGCCCCCCCCCCCCCCAAAAAGAATCTCCTTTTTATCTGAGACAAAGAAATGATTTGTAAATGTTATGCAATTAAGTGGTGTTGGCCCTCTCCACAAATTTTCCTTCTTTTTGAACAAGTTCAAATCTTACATTATAAAACCTATTATTTTTACTTTTTTTGTCTATTTTGTTGGTTTGCTTTCATCCAAATTTTATAATGGCTTTAGCTACGTATTGGCTATTTTTTTTTCTTCCCTTGCATTTGTGGATCTCCATTACCAGATGCCTTTTTTACTATAAACTTACTATTAATGTTTGTTAATATGAATTTTGAATGATAATATATTGTATTTTGGGATTTGCATTACAGAAATCCATACATTAAACTTGGGCATTTGTAGTTTGTATCGTTGCATATCTTGGGCATTGGAGTACCAAGTGCGGCACTCCAAAAATTCCATCTCAAAGGCGGAGGGGAGAGAGATAGGGAAGGAGAAAGAGAGAACTTGAAGTCATTTATAAAAACATGGATTTTTGTCATTTCATGATCAATGTTGGCTCTTTCTAGATTGACACTGCTCAATATGTGTGCACGCGCACACACACATGCATGCGTGTCTCAAAAGATGCCACAAATGCACCATAAAAATCTTTGATTTGGTCATGCCTTCTTCATGTTGATTCTTAGTAATTTGACTAGCTAATCTCTTTCCCCCTCTTTCGCTTTCGCACTCTCTCTTTCTCTCCGTCTCTCTATCTCTTTCTCCATGGATTCTTTAATTTATGAAAATTGATTTTTCACTTCTTTTTCGGATTTTATTTAAATTGATCACATTTTTTATTGAGTTTTATTTGATTTCTTCATTCGATCTAAAAAAATGATCTACTTTATTTGTGAATATATATTAATTTAGTGATGAATACGCTAATAATTTCTTATCAATATTTATTCTTCGGTGATGAATTTATGTAGAGACCTAAGCAAACAAAAGTTATTGTCACTTCTAAGTAGATTGATAGATGAATACATAGAGAAGAATGATGACTATTTGTAGAAAGATGGTGAGCATTAACAAGCACATACAAATTTTGAAAGTCATCAATATTCTTGTAACAAGTTATCCGTAAAATTCATAAGTTTATCACAAATTTATATGTAAAATATTTGGTGTACTTGATCTATGATTGTATACTTTTACATGAATAAATAAATGTTTATATTCATTTATGTGTAAGAAAATGAGTGAAATATATGTTTAAGTTAAAATATTCATCACACTGGTATTAATTTCATGAGTATTGATAATTTAAGTGAAGCATAGAGTGAATTGTAAATAACCAATAAGCTCATCAACAATGTTGTACAAATCATCAATAACACAAAAATTCATCAGCTAATTATTAAAATTAGTTAGTTATAAAAAATTCATCAAATTGAACAAAAGTTCATCAAATTTAAAAACTTTATTAGTGAGTTACAAAAATTCATCATTCGTCTAACCGAGGTGCAAATGCATATGCATGAGCATCTAACCAAATATTTTTGTCATACCTAGCACGTTGATCCACTGAGTAATGTATAAGTTGCGTTGGGGTTTATGCGATGAAGCTGTTAAGAATGCCATAATTCTTCCTTTATGTGAAGTCTAGTACTAAAGGCTCTACATTTCACCTGCTGTAACCACGCGTGAGCATGTGAGCAATGAAGAAGATTGTGTTGCAAATTCTGACATTTTAAAGGCAGTATGCTTTCTGCCAATAAGGTTGTTTAATTTAGTTTGGAATTTATTTACAAGAGGCTTGACAATGAATGCATAAAGAGCAGTGCAATAAGAAACTGGTCTGGGTACTAGGCAATAAGCCGGTAATAATGGAACAAAACTACTTCAATGTGCTGCCATTTCCCTAAAAAAAGGAAAAAAAATGTCCCATTTTGTATTTCATGTACTCAATTCGACTAGTTTCTAATAGCCTTCAATGGGGGCACCTATGGCCATTAGCCCATAGGGACATGTTAATGTGAATATCCTCAAGAGCATATATGATTCCATCCTTTATTAGGAGTAGGAGCTTAATACCCAACTTGTTGCTTAAGTAGCTCTACCCCCAGCAACAACTTCATCATTCATAAAATATATTACGTGTGTATGATCCCTATATATGTTGACATAACTCCTAGGCACATAATTTGTTTCATCTGTTCATGGCTATTGGTCTTGTGTCAATAAGGAACCTGTTCCTTTGGTTATGATATTTTAATTTGGAGCGGAACATACATTGTTTGAGTCTTCTAGTTAAATAGATTGATGTTATTTAAAACTGTAAATATATTTCAAAGATTCTCTTTTCTATGCTCCTGAACTTCACTTAATAATTTAAAAGCTCTTTTAATTTCCTCTTTTCATTTAAAAGATTGTAGGGATATTTTTGTCATTTTTGTTAGTGTTAGACTCAAGGCATGATACATCAATAAAGGGTGCGAGCCCAATTCATGTAACACGATGACAACATGTTCATAACATTACCACCTAAAACCCTAGCTTCTCGTCTTGTCAATCTAATATGAAAGGGGACTAGAGTAAGAGACAAAAACATTCAGGAAACAATTAAGGGTTCTCTAAAGGGAGAGTTTGTACAAAAGTGCTAGAGCTTTTAGGCTGTGCAATTATGGAGGTCCTCTGTTTAGTGAGATCCTTCCTTGATCAATGATTGGAAGACAGGTTTGATCATCTTCCGCTACGGGATTATGGTAAATATGTCATGGATAATTAAGCACTGGATTCCCTTCATTCGTGTCATAGCTATGCTGGCTTCTTTATTGGTGGATGTTATCACATCTCCTGATTCGTGCCCGTGAGATTACCGATCTTCATCAGTAGCTTTCGGTTTGGTCTTTATAGTGAAAAATTGGTAGTGTTATTTTATGTGCAGTTTCTTAATGAATTTTTATGAGATTTTGGATATTGATTGATCTCATTGAGAGCTTTGACTAGATGTACTACGTGAACGATTTGGATGAGTATTTTGCAAGTAATTGCGTTTCAAATTTCAAGGGTTCCTCATATTCAAAACCTTAATTTTGATTATTAGATCCTTAAATTCATTCAAATTGCTTCAAAATTGATACATCCATTTTGAGTATTAAAACTCGATTTTGGGCCTAATTTTGTCAAAATTTTCCTCAATTGATGTTGATTCATATTTAGCATGTGATTTCATATATAAGCTATCAAAAAGATTCAACGCAAATGAGGTGAGGTTCATGTTTTTAGCCAAATTTTGCAAACATTTTCCACCAAACCCGAGGGTGAGGTTTGTGTTTTTCCACTTCATTTTTGATGGACTATGATCACTATTCGTTGCAATTGAGTTCTACATAATATTACCCAATTAAACTAGGGAAAAAACCCCTCAACATATGTAATATGTTCAAGTAATTTTGGCAAATTTTCCCATCCTTTGTTACTGTCAAGTCTAGGGTTCCAGCCAAGTTTTGGTCTCTAATTTCACCTTTATTTTCGTCATGTTTTATACAACTGGAACTCATGGCACTGGAGCAAAAACCCTCTTTCTATTGCTAATCGATCAGCAATTGATCAAAAAATCACGAAACGACCCTCGCGATTTTTTGCGTTAAAATTACGGTTTTGGATATAATTTCGAGCCATTTTATCCTTTCATTTTCAAAGTTAATGTACGGGTGTTGTCTCCCTTCAGATTTCGTGGAGTGGTTCTCAATCCTGTACCAAATCGTAGGTAACATGGTTAAAATTTTAAGAAACATTTGTCGGAGTGCAAGGACTTTATTCGAATGATTAAAACTTTATTCTGGCATCAATTTTGCCCAGTTTTTCAATAATTTTTGGTTGACATCTTTCCTAAAATGAGTTTAGTACCGATTCGAATGGAGTTTCGGTGCCAAGTTCATTTTACAGGTCTCAGCACATGATTTGCAGAAGAGGATCGCCAGCCCTGTGTCACTAGAAGATTCTTACACTACCTTGAATCCCATTCGATGCTAGCAAACTTTCCCTAACCTTGCGAAGTTTGCTACTAAGTCTTCCCTAGAATGCTAGACTTAGACTCAATGAGACTAAGTAAGCTAAGAGAAAACAGAACACACAAGGGAGAGAATGTTTAGGAGAATACCTTTGTTAAGCTCATGTTGCTTGGTTTACAAATGAGCCCCATTGTAGGTATACGTAGGCCTCCACTTCCTCAATGGATAGTGGAGATCGTTTTAATCCAACGGCTAACATTAAGCTTCTATAATTCTTCATATAATTATTCTAGATATTAATAAGTCTAGAAATTTGTGAAGCATTCTAGAGAGTTTTCTAAATTATTTTAATACAATCTAGTAGATTCTAGAGTATTCTAGAAGAGTCCGAACATTCCTAAAAGTTCTAGAACAGTTTAAAAGAGTCTAGAGTGCTTCAGAAGTTTCGAGAACATTGGAGAATGTTCTTGCTTATTCTAGAGGGTTCCTGAGCATTCTAGGAGTTCGGAAACTCAGTATGTAACATTCTCCCCACCCAATCGGGCAACGACCTCACGCCTTGGTATGCTCCACTCTTGAGTTGCCTCATTTCTAGGAGGTGTGCCTTCCACTTGGTTAGGTCAGCGTGTTGAGTTTAACTGGTCAACATTTGGACCCTTTCGAGCTTGCATTTCATCCTTCTACCCCCTTTCCTTCTTTGTACGAACGTCTTGGGCAGTGTTGATGGTATGGCACCCTCAAGCCCCTCATTGCAAGGCCTTTTATTGTGTGCACTGTGTCTGTTACAGTGTCCACTATAGCTTGAGCCTATTTTCATGCAACTTCAATCTCCATGTGCATGCAATCACTAGGTTTCTTCTCCACCTTTGTTTGGATGGCACTCAGCAGTGTCATTAAGGCAATCTTCTTCTTCTAGTTCTCTTGCTTATCTTCCTCCATGAGAAGAGTGGCAAGCTTACCTCGTCTAGGGTATTCAAAGGCAGGAAGAAGTCCATTGCATAACAAGCATGAGATTGATGTGGATTTTATGTTTAATTTTAAAACTTTTTTTACTTGGAAGTGCACAATATTAATTGTAGACTGGCGAGTATAGGATGTTGATCTCACGAGGAACAATAGTGATTTTAAATTTACCTTTTCCAATTATGAAGAATAATTCAATGAGGGAGTTCGATTGCCAATATGTATTAAATAAACAAAAGAAAAGCAAATGAGTCAAGAAAAGGAAAATCAAATTAGAGAAAGATCCAAGACTTTGGATTTCACCAATAGCAAAAATATTGAATTACTAACTCAAATACGAGTTTAATTAGCCTCTTATTCAACCTAAGTTACTAGCACGCATTAGGCCATGAATTAGAAAGATGAATTATAATTACCAAATCATATTATTTATCTAGTACTTAGCACAAATCATTCTTCTTAGACATAACTCATCTAATTTGTAGCATAAATTATTCAAATTTAACAAGTGTAATTTTAAGCATAACTGCATAATATCATATTAGCCTATAAGGCCTAATATATAATTAAGATAGGAAGTATTACTCTATTGTAGTCGACATGAATAAAAAATATTATTAGGATGCATAAAAACGTTAGTGTCAAATATAAACTCGACATTATCCAATGTAAGAGCCAAAAATAACCCCAAAAGAAACTAATAACCAATATTATTAATCGAGGATCTATCTTAATCTTAGAAGAGAAACAAAAGCTGGTTATATTTAGTGAAAATACCGTTGAAGCCGGTCTTGCCATCCTTTCAATATTGGTATATATCACTTCCTATGCCCAAACATTGATAGTCAATTACACAAAACTACATAAATAAGCACAAACTCTGTAACTTGACTCACAAATGAGATGAGAATAGGAGAGAAATATAGCGTAAAAAGCTGATTTTCTTCTAAACCCTTGAGCCTAAATGGTTTTGTCTTACAAAAGACTCTCTCTAAAATTAAAAGATGGCAGATGAGAGAATGGAAGAATGCTTGGACAAGTGATAGATGAGTAGATGAGTTTTTACCCCAACCTTGACCCTTTTTTATTGTGGAAACTCGACCTCTCTAAGGGTCTAAAAACTAATGAAAAACTAATTTTATTTAATTCCTTGGATGTTATATTGTTGACTTGAATGAGAAAAGGCTAATCTTTAGATAAAAATTAATCTTGAGTTGTTGTGCTCCACTAGGTGATCTTTAGCATACTTGCCATAATTTTTAGCATAACTACTGGCTCCTTGCTCAAAACTGGGTCGACCCATGCAAGAGGCGGGTTAGCTAATAGAGAGTAAGTGCAAGAATAGGCCGATGCATGAGGAAAGGAGAAAGAGAGAAAAGAAGAGCTGCTGGGCTTGAGTACTTCAATAATAATAGCCCCATTTTGGGTTGGGCTTAATTGACAGAGATGCGAACCTGAAATGCTGGAAGGAGCTAGATTGCGGAAAGCAGACAAGGCCCACACAGGCCAGCTAGAGGAAAAGAGAGAAACGAAGGAGCAAGTTAGTTGTTGGGGTGCTGGCCGAGCTAGGCTATGGCTACTGCTATAAGAAACCATACCCATCTGGAGGGTGAGAGGATGATGAGAGCAAGCAGGCTGCTAGGACGCACAAACTGGGACGTGCACATGAAAGGAATAGGCTAACACAAGGCAGAACCCTTTTTTTTCTTTTTTTTTTCCTTTTTTGCTACTGGGCTTTGACTGTATCAAGCTATTGTACTCAATTCAATCCATCTCGTTGTGGAAAATTTTACATCTTATTCCATATTATCACTATCTCCTATAAAAATATGAAAATATGCATTATTATTTATATAGAAATACATGACAAAGACTTAAAAAAAGGTGAAAAATGGGAGCAAAAATTTCATACATAATACGACTTATCAACTCCCCCACATCAAAACTTTGCTCGTCCTCGGGCAAAGGATAACAATAATGCATATATTCATTCAACTCATCAAATAGAACAAGATTAGAGATGAAGGCAATTATCCGACTACACTTGTCCACTCAATATCATATAAATAAAATCACTACCAACCGACAACCCATCATTAAACATTCTTTTATCTCAACTAAGTCAATGAGCCAAAACTCAAGCAAATCACACAATGGAACCATGTAAAAAATCGTAGGTGCTAAACTTCACCCCAAGTGACAAAAATCATAAGACCACCTTTAAAATTAAGTCCCCAATGCCGAATCAATTTATTAGTCTTTTTTTGTTTTGATTTTTGTTTTGAATTTTTTTCAAAAGTTACTTGATTGCATGTGTTTCCTTGAGTGGATAAAGATATGAATAAAGATAATCCTTAGAGAAGCACTTAGTACATATTCAGGCTATTAAAGATATGAATAGAGATAGAACCTAAATATTGATACCGGAATCATAATTTAACTAATTCAATTGATTTTACTTATTGGGTGAAATTCAACGGGGCACTCAATACTTATCAAATACTTATAATGTTGTTGAAAATGGGGTTACATCTAAAACTCAAATTCGGTTACATAGTGGTGTTAGCGCAATAATAATTTTGACCATCAACTAGTTAGTGCTAGAAATAATCTCTAATAGGCTTGGATCATATGAATCAAATCCACATAATAAGAGTAGAGCATGCATAATTAGAACACTCATGCTCTTCCAAAAATTAAATTCACCCAAACATTTTCAAGTTAAATTTTCTTCAAAACTTTCATTTTGCCTCCCCCCCAAACTCCTAAACCTTCAACTGTCCTTAATGTAGAAGATAGTATTGAACAGAGAAATAGAGAAAAGAGCAATATGACCTGACAACTCAAGGAATGGTTTTGGACTTAAGCCCCATAGTCTAACTCCAAAAGTACCTCCAAAACCACCATTAAACACATTAGCTAAAAACCAAGTGAAGCATCACACTCTAAAACACAAGCACACCTTGAACAAAAGGAAAAAAACAACAAAAGACTCAAACTCACCTAAAAAGATTAGATTGCCTCCAATAAGCACTAAGTTTTTATGTCTTCAATCAGAGAGGGTACCATCCACTAATCATAGTAAGCCGAATCTACTAGATTGATGGAATCAATCAAACCTGGCCCAATCTCATTAGTCATAACATGTTTCAAAAGTTAACCATTGACAGTAGGAACATGACCATCCTCGGGATCCAAAATTTAGACCGCCTTAGAGGGAAACACTTGTTAGACAACAAAACATCGCATGTAGATCTCAACTTGCCATGAAATAAATTAAGCTTAGAATTGAAAAGCCAAACCTTTTGTTAGGTTTAGATGATATACGGCAAATCATTTTATCACGAAAAGCTTTGATTTTGGCTTTAAAAATCTTAGCATTCTCGTAGGTTTCATTGTGCAATTCATACAACTGGTTTAATTGAAGCCCACGGTTGGGACCTGGTTGTTTCTCATCAAAATTAAAAATTTTAATAGCCCAAAAAGCCCAATGTTCCAATTCAATAGGCAAGTGAAAAGCCTTATCAAAAAGAACCCAATGAGGAGATATCCCTATAGGAGTCCTATAAGCAGCACGATAAGCCAATAGAGCATCATGCCTACTGTCAAAGAGCAGCACGGTGGAGTCAGTGGTCTTATTGGCCAAGTGGGACAAAGCAAGTTTTTTTTTATTTCCAAAGTGGTATGTCTTAAAGTGCTGTGCTGTGTTTTTCCTTGAATGCACTGTTATCACCCATTGGGAAGGGTGAGCTATAGTATGGAGTTTCACATGATTTCATGGATAAAAGAAAAAACCTAGGGGCTAGCTTTACTAGGGGCACTCGATAAACTTTGACATTTGACATGCCCTAGCATATAATATATAAATGTCTATATGATACTGACCCTGAAAAAAAAAAAAACCAGGACCCAAGGTGAGCCCCACAAATATGCACGTGGGCTTAAGCTACAATGACCATCTTCGGCCACTCCTGGATCCTGAGTTGTCATTCTTAGGCCCAGCATAGGAAGTCGTCCGACGGCCCATTAGGGACGCATCCTATATGAAGTTACGACTTTGCCTCTGGCAAAAAGGAGTATAAATACCTACCCATCTCGAAAAGGGGGGAACATTTATTATGTACTAAAAGGCACTTTTTCCTCTGCATTGTCTTTTCTTAGGACCCAACACTAACTTGACTGTTAGAGAGGCATTCACCGGATCCCAACCTGGGTGTGCCCTTTTTTTAGGTTCAACTCTCGCGGAACGGATCGTCAAGCGTACAACTCATGCCATCACATAAGCCCACTCTCATCCCACGTTATCCTTAGAAAAACCAGAAAGTCCCAAAACAGATTTGGGGTCGTTTGTGGGGATGGAGTGGTGAATGATGGTTGTAAGTGACGCCACTCGAGTACGTTCTAAGAGAGACAAGGGTTCGATGATCGAAGTCCTGGTAGCCCCCTAGATGCAAGATGCTTTGGAAAGTTCCAGGGCAAACCTTCGCTTGGTTGAAAAATTTCATGACTACTATGACTGGTACCATCCTTGAGCAAGTAACCGAGTAAATAAAGAAGACCATGGAGGCCACAAACTCCATAAGGCCACTACCTTCGACTACTTGCCTACTGTGTGATGCGAGTCGTCCCATAGGCATGCCCCTGCTGGGTCACTGCGTCGAAGTGACGAAGTAAGATAGATCGGCTAACTAGAGAGGAAGGAACAGTCTCGGGAAAGGTACCACGACCGCTCAATGGGGGTAGATGTCCAACGGGTTCGTAAGGCGGCCCCAGGCACACTCGCGAACTTTGTTACTGCATTCACATCGTACGCAAATCATTCCTGCCGCACGATTTGGTTTGAAGAACAACAGTAAACCTAAAAGGGAACCTCCTGGAGAAGGCACACTCCAGAACACCCTTTAGCTTTGGAGCGCACACGTAGTTCGTCTGTACCAGGTGCACGCGTTCCTAGCCCTCACCGGGCCGGTCTCTGCTAGCACCATCCTCTGAAGACCGACCTCCCTCAAAGAAGCCTGTTGGTAGTGGAAGTGGGACGATAGTGAGAGACTCATGTCAAGATATCAGGGACAACTACACGGGCAGGCTAGTACCCTTCTCTACTCTTTTTACTGCTAAAATAATCAACGCTTCTACATTCAGCAAAGTCAAGATGCCCACAATCAAGTTGTATGATGGGACCACGGACCCGAAGGAGCACCTCTGGTTGTACAAAGCTTAAATGTACGTCCAAGATTGGACGATGAGGCTTACTGTTCGATATTTCCTGGCTACCTTGAAAGCTATGGCACAATCCTAGTTTAATGGTCTGACCCCGAGAAATGTCTCCAGCTTCCAAGACCTAGCAGACCGGTTTGTCAGCCAGTTCATCGCTAGTCGCAAGGAGAAGAGAACTAGTATTCATCTATAAAAGATCAAGTAGGGACCGTAAGACTCCCTGGCAGATTTTGTGAAATGGTTTCATCAGGAGACGATTCTGATCCTTGACCTGGAGGATGGAGTAGTATATTCCTCTTTTTTGAACGGATTGAAGAACGAATAGTTTAATTTCCCCCTGGCCGAGCAAAAGGAAACCACTTTGGCCGAGGCATTGAGGAAGCATGTTGATTTCATCAGAGCAACTGAAATATGCATAGAAAATGCAGACTGTAAGACCCGCTTTCGTTATTTTTATATTAAGTTGCTTCTATTACCTTTTTATGTTATAAAATCGTATTTTTAGTAACTATATGAGTTAAATGATTATCGATTTGCTTTTGGAAGCTGTAATTTTATTAAAAAAAAGGGATTATTATTGCTATTATTGATTTTAAAGTTAATTCGTGCCATTTATGCCTTTAAATTATATCGATAGTTTAATTTAGTTGTTATTCGATTTATTTAGTCGTTTCCCGAGTACGATTAAGTTTTCAACCTTAGAATTAGTTTCGAGGTTCATTAAAATCGAACCTTTACGTTCCTAATCGATGAGTGATTGCAGTTTAGGATAAGGGGTGCAAGATTAAGCTAGCAACTTTAGTTGAATGAGCAAGCATTACAAAAAAAAAGGTATCAAAGGGGGGGCTGAAGCCCCTTGTTTCTGGGCAAGCCACGACGAGGGGGGGGGAGCTCTGCTTCCCCAACACCGTGACCCCCAACCACCACACCAGGAGAAAGAGAGAGGTTGAGCGTTGGAGGGATAAAGGAGCACCGGCCGGCGACGGCGTCGGTGCTGCGATGCGCCGTCGGCCACGGCCATGGACCGGCGAAGAGAGAGAGAGAGAGGGATCGAGCGAGTGTCAGGGCAGTCCAAAGGCTAGGGTTTCAAAGCCCACAACCACACGCCACCACCGCCACCGTCGACGGGTGAGCCAGACACCGGCGACCACCTCTGCGCGGTGGTTGAGTGGAAATCGGCCACGGTTTGGCCGAATTTAGCACAAGTAGAGCTGATGCTCGAACAAAGTTCACAGGCATGGTGAGTTTCGAGCCTTTATCCTTCTTTAAATTGAATCTCTATCTCAAACCCTCAGTAATCGTGTGAAAATTGGGCAAAAATCGCGAGCTAGGGCTTTGGGTTTGGGCTAGGTCGAGTCAGGCGCGAAGAGTGGAGGAGTACCTGGCTGTTGATGTTTGATTTTGGCCTCAATTCAAGCTGAATTGTGTGTCTCTAGCATGGAACCGAGGTGGGTGTTCCTCGCCTCCTAAATTAGTATTAATTTCGAAAGCGTTTTAAGCTTTAGGTTGCGATGCATGCTAAGTTTAGTTAGTTTATGCCTGAAAACGACTTCGAATCGTTAAATGTTAGTTTAGTTGATTAAAACCCGAAAATGACTTGAATCGATACATGTTAATTTAGTTAGTCGATGCCTGAGATGTTGTTTCGAAGTTAATTTAACGTGTTTAGCATCGATTCAAGTTAATTAGTTGATGCATGAAAAAGAATTAAAAACGAAGTTGTTTTGATATGTTTAGCCTTGATTCGAGTAATTAGCGATTCATGAAAAAGGATTAATTTTGAGGTTATAAGAACGTGTTTAGCTTGAATTCGATTAAAGTTAGCTAATGTATAGAAAGAATTAAAAACAATGTTAGTTTAACATGTTTAGCTTTGATTCAAGTACTAAGTTAACGCATGAAAAGGGATTGATTTTGAAGTTATATGAACGTGTTTAGCTCCGACTTAAGTCAATTAGCGATCATGTGAAAAGGGATTAATTACGAAGTTGTTTTAACATGATTAGCTTCGATTCAAGTTAAAACTAACTAATGCTTAAAATCGAATTAAACTTGAAGTTATTGAGCTATGTTTAGTTTCATTCAAAGTACATTCATGCTTAGGAAAGTTTCCTTTAAAATACATCGTGTGTGTCAGATTAAATCATGTTTGATTTACTTAGTAAAGTGTTGTCAAGTGATGACTGAATATGGTTATATGTGGCTGAAAGGTGTTGTTTGCTCAGGTAAGAGCTTAAACCTCACCCTCTTTTCAATAAGTCTA
>JACYFF010031952.1:56040655-56073588 GCA_017589665.1 Selenicereus undatus
TTGAAACTAAGAACCTATCATGAAACTGAGAATCTATCATGTTTAAGTGTTTACAATCTGTGACATGTAGCTTATTATTATAGTTGCTCATTAAGTGGATATTGTGAGATATGTTTATGAGAAAGAACGTTATGTGCCTAGCTTCATTGCTTGCCTAAGTGTTTAACTGCCTGTAGTCAAGAAGTTTGGTCATTTAAGGACTTAGAAATACGTTAAGTGGGTAAAGTGAAGCTTATGGTTAGTGATAGTTCTATAAGAACTTCGTGAATGCCTATTATGATATTATAGTATGAATACGTAATATGTGATTAATAAGGATATTATTGCCTGCAACGGTTTTGCTTTTAAGGGGGTTGGGGGACACTCACTGAGCGGGTGGTTGCTCATCCCACTACTCTTTCCCCTTTTTCCCCCAGGTTTTCTTTATGACAGGAAGAAGTTGAATCAGCGGGAATCGATTATTGCTTGCAAAGTGCACTTGTGCCTATTTATGTCTTTAAGGAGTCATGTAATGCCCTTTTCACTTTGTAAACGTTTGTAAACAGTATTCTAAGTTCATGTAATGCATATTGGTTATGAGTCGCTCTGTATGGCCATATGAGCCAACCATCCGGTCAGTTAGATGTCTTTTGGTTGAAGTTGGTTATGTTTTGGGATGTAAACCCCATACTCCGGTTGTGTGAACCGTTGAGTTGTATCTTTTATTGTTTTTGTATTAATGAACTATTATGTTTGGTGTACTCCGAGCGGGTGGCTCGTCGAGTTATGAACTCCGGCGTGTGGCCGTTGAGTTATGTTTTAAATGTTTACGCTTCCGTTGATTTACAGGGACTTATTGTAAGGCATTTAGCCTGGGAACGTTCAGTTTTCTGGGGAAGTTCTGTCCGTTTCGTCCCAAAATTTAAGTAAGAAGTTAGGAAAACGTAACGCGTTCGACCCTAGGGGCTGGGGGTGTTACACAGACGCCTTGAAGAAGGCTAAAACCTAAGTGATAGAAACACCGAACGAGGCAATAGAAGGCCGAGGCTGGACATTCGGGACTCCCGCTTTACTATGCAATCGAGGGGCATACTAATGGAGGTAAAAGGGCATCCCATGTTGAGAAAACAACAGCCCATGACTATAGTGCTAAAGCTGCACAATACGGAGAAGCATTATGAGTTTCATGAGCGAAACGGTCATACCACCGTCGAAAGTAGAGAGCTGAAGAAGGTCCTTCATGAGCTCGCTGACAAAGGATAAATAGATCGGTTTTTGAAGAGAAGGCCATAATTCCTTTGCAAAGAGCTTAACCTCGAGCACACGGAACCTCGAGAGGAGTGCTCCATTGAGATAATAGCCACAATTGTTGGCGGGTATGCTAAGGGTGTTACCCAATCGGCACAGAAGGCCCAAATGTGGGGGACACAGCAAGTTGTGATGGCAGAATAGGGGAGCCGCATTACGGTCCCCACCATGGTATTCCACGGTCAAGAAGGACCACATTTGTTTTCGCCCCACACCAACCCTTTGGTGGTTGAGCTAAAAGTGGCTAATGCCCTCGTCTTCCAAATCCTAATTGATACAGGGAGGTCCGTTGACATTATCACCTAGGTCTGTTTAAAAAGACTTAAGCATCCAGGAAGGGAGATTATCCCCCTTGTACACCCCATTCTAGGCTTTGGAGGACGAGAGGTAAATCCTACAGGACTCATCCAACTCCCATTGTAGTTCGAGGATAAGATCAAGGCACGAAACTTAGAGGTAGATTTCTTGGTAGTTGATGTCCCCACAGCCTACAATGTCTTCCTGGGGAAGCTGACCTTACACAGGGTAAAGATCGTCATTGCATTGTACTTGGTCTAGGATATTTTCACCTTTGGCCCCGAGGAAATGCTGGGCATCAGCCCCACGATAACAGAGCATCGATTGATTGTGGGCCCTGCTCATAGGCCTGTGGTCCAGAAGAAAAGGCATGTGGGCCCTGAGCGGTCCGTGACATTGATAGCAGAGGTACAGAAGTTACTGGAGGCAGGTTTTATCAGGGAGTGCCAGTATCCCGAATGGATTTTGAATGTAGTACTTGTAAAAAAGCCCACCGAGACATGGAGGATGTGTGTTGATTTCACATACCTGAATAAGGTGTGCCCAAAGGACAGCTATCCTTTGTTGAAGATAGACAAGCTTGTAGACACCACAATAGGGGACACCATGCTAAGCTTTATGAATGTACTCTCCCAGTATTAACGGATTCCTCTGTGCACCAAAGATCAGGAAAAGATTGCTTTTGTGATCGGCTAGGGACTACACCACTAGAAGGTAGTGCCCTTTGGGCTAAAAAATGTCGGGTTTACCTACCAGCGCCTAGTTAACAGATCTTCGAGCCCCTCAGGAAAACCATGGAGGTATATGTGGACGACATGATAGTCAAGAGCATGCAGGGCACAGAGCATGGCAGGGATTTACGAGGGACGTTTGAAATCCTTGAAACATACGACATGAAGCTCAACCCTAAAAAGTATGTTTTTGGGGTTCGTCGGCAAAGTTCCTAGGTTTTGCGATTAGTAGCCGAGGATTAGAGGCGAGTCATGACAAAGTTAGGGTAGTATTGGACATGAAGCCCCCACGAAATGTGAAGGAAGTCCAGTGGTTGATCGAATGCATCGTGGCCTTATGCCGTTTTATGTCAAAATCGATTGCCAAATGCCAGCCCTTCTTTCGTGTCCTTCAGAAGTGTGCGAACTTCATGTGGGATAAAGAAGCAGACGAAGCCTTCCAGTCATGGAAGGCGTACCTTGCTCACCTGCCCAAGCTAGTTAGCCCAGTACCGGGTACCTTGCCGTCTTGGAACAAGTTGTGAGCGCAGTCCTAGTGGTGGAAAGGGCAAAAGAGCAAATCCCCATATACCATGTGAGCCACGCCCTAGCAGGGGCCGAAGTAAACTACCCCCTAATTAAAAAGTTTGTATACACCTTGGTGTTTGCCAGCCGAAACTTCGTCCCTACTTCAAGGCTCACAAACTTACCGTCCTCATTGACCAACCATTGAAGAATGTTCTACAAAGCGTAGATGCCTAGGGAAGGCTATTAAAATGGGCAGTGGACCTATCCCAATATGATCTCACCCTCAAGGCAAGGTGGGCGATCAAAGACCAGGTCTTAGCAGATTTCTTGGCAAAAAATGTCGACGCCCCTCCCGAGATAGGCACAACCGCCCCCTCTTGGAACTTATATGTTGACGGCTCCTCCACTAAAGATGGGAGTGGGGCCGGCATAATCATTGAGAACCCCCAAGGTGAAAGCCATGAACACGCCTTAAAATTCATTTTCAAAGCTTCAAACAACGAGGCCAAATCTAAAGCTCTGATAGTGGGAGTAAAACTGTGCTACACGGCGGGTAGATTCAGTTAAGGCCTATTCAAACTTACAATTGGTAGTTAGTTAACTCAATGGGGATTATGGGGTAAAGGACGGCACCATGGCAACATATGTCCGCCGAGTGTGGAAGGCTATCGGTTTATTGAAGTATTTTTCAATAACGCATATACCACAGTCGAAAAATCGCCAGGCAGGTGCTTTATTGAAGCTGGCCAGCTCCTCCAACTATAGGAAGCGGAAGCGAATTCGATGGGAAACTTTAACAGAAAGGAGCATTGAACCTTGTGAAGTCCTTTGGTTGGATAGGAGCTCCACCTGGATGGAACCCATTCACGCATACTTAGCAGATGGTACGCTGCCACAGGATACAAATGAAGCTGATGGAGAGAAGAATCGAGCGAACTGGTTCATCCTATACGATGGGTGAACCATACGACGGGATCCTATGCAAACGCTCCTATGCTTGTCCACCGCTGCATTGCGTAGCCTTGGAGATAGGGCGAAAAATCCTCTAGAAACTCCACGAGGGTGTATGCAACTCACATATTAGCAGGCGCACCCTCGCGATGGCCGTCATACGAACCAGCTACTATTGGCCCTCTTTAAGCCAGGATGCTACGAGCTTAGTACACAAGTCTAACAAATGCCAAAAGTTTGCTCCCGTACAGCAGAGGCGCACCACCCCACTAACGCCAATAATTAGCCCCCTACCATTCACCGCTTGGGGGATGGATACCCTAAGGCCATTTCCTAAGGCCACAGGTTAGCGCAAATACTTATTCATCGCCGTGGACCACTTATCAAAATGGATTGAAGTAAAGGCTATCGCCTCTATTACCGCGACTGAAGTAAGGAAATTTATTCGGGAAAACATCATCACCCACTTTAGCG
Source organism: Selenicereus undatus (assembly GCA_017589665.1). Lineage (NCBI taxonomy): Eukaryota > Viridiplantae > Streptophyta > Magnoliopsida > Caryophyllales > Cactaceae > Selenicereus > Selenicereus undatus. The sequence continues at coordinate 56,044,903 of JACYFF010031952.1, forward strand.
TCCTTAGAACTATGATCTTTGATAATGGCCTAAAATTTGATACGACTAAGGTCACCAACTACCTTAGCACCCTGGGATGTCAGACCAGATTTACTGCAGTGGCCCACCCACAAACCAACGGTCAGGCTGAAGCTGCGAATAAGGTTATTCTCCATGGCATGTAGAAGAAGTTGGATGATACTAAGGGCAAGTGGGCAGATGAACTACATGGAGTGTTATTGTCTATCAACACCACTAAAAAAATAGCTATGGGGAAGACCTCTTTTATACTAACTTATATGTCAGAGGATGTGCTTCCTATTGAGGTGGCACTCCCTACACATCGTCTCATCACTTTTCAGGAAGCACTCATCAATATCGCCCCCAAGAAGCCCTCAATTTACTAGCTTCTGTTCAAGGCGAAGCCCTCCTTCGAGATGCAATTTATATGCTCTGCGTCGCACGGCTCCACGATCGAGCAGTTATACTCCAACTCATCAGTGTCGATGACATGGTGCTTCGAAGAACAAATGCTGTGGCTCGAGCGGGTGAGCATGGTGAGCTCACGGCCAACTGGCAAGGACCCTACAAAGTCAAGTGCAGGTGCAACCTGGCACGTATTGCCTCACAACCCAGCAAGGGGACCCCATCCCACGGAGATGGCATAACAATAATTTGCAAAAGTATCATCACTAGTAGCCCCCACCTTTTTATGTGGCTGACATAATGTAACTATATTTCCTAATAAGTGTACCACAGATGTTGTCTACCACAACCACATCTCTTTCCTCCTTATTCCTCCTCAACCTTTAGCCTCCAAGAGGCTAAGGGTCTTATAGCGCGGCCTAAGGGCTGGTTGATACACCTTTAGCCCCCATGAGGCTAAAGGTATTCGTTGAACGACCTAGGGTGGAGGAGTACTCACTCTTAGACTAAGAGGGCGTCCGCACCTCATAGATGGGTACTGCGTAGGGAATTTTTTGGGTTATATGGACTAATTTTTTTGGGGGAAAAGGGCTACCACCTGGTCATCTATTTTGGCTGGGAGGTTAGAGAATTGGGGATGGCGACCTTCCTCTCGAGGGTCGGTCGACCTTCTTAGGGCGGTCTCACTAGGAGAACACGGTGGAGACATAAGTTATTTAATATAGTATAAAGATGCAGAAGCACGTACCTGAGGGTGTTTGAAGAAGGTTGATGGATAGGGTTGACGCTAATCAACACTGGTTGAAGATACAAGAGAAGACGGGTTGAATACGCAATAGTTTGTTTGAAGGAGGAGCGAAAAAGGCAGAGATTCTCTCTCTAAAAACTTATGAGAACAATTCTAGAATGACCTCCACCGAAACTCTCACTCCTCTTATAAAAAAAGGAGATGAAAGTGGAAGGGGCGATGCATCCCCTATGACCCTAACTGAGTCAAGATGCCAACTAGGCCATAACACGTCGCACTAAATCATACAGACATGCTAAATAAACAACATAGAAAACAATAAGACTCCTCTATGCGAGGACAGTGAGGGGGGTAGTAAACGTGGAATGCATCTTCATGGCACGAACCACAGCCAAGGGCCGCTCACTACACCTTTACCCGCCAAGGGACACAGGGTCTCATGGCATGGCCAAGTGCAGGTTGCTACACCTTTAGTCCCAAAAGGGCTAATGGTCTCATAGCACGACCAAGGGTCAGTCGCTGCACCTTTAACCCCCAAGGGGCAAAGCGTCTCACAACACGGTCAAGGGGCCGTGAAACAGCTTAGGCTTAGAATGAAAAAGACACACTATTTGATTTGGTTCAAAAGATTTACGGGAAATCCTTTAATCATGAAAAGCTTTGTTTTCAGCTTTATAAATCTTAACATTCTTGTAGGCTTTATTACACAATTCATACAACTGGTTTAATTGAAGCTCGCTGTTAGAACTCGGTTGTTTCATATCAAAATTAAAGGCTTTAATAGTCGAAAATGCCCGATGTTCTAATTCAACTGGCAAGTGTAAAAGCCTTATGGAAAAGAAGCTAGTAAGGGGACATCCCTATGGGAATCCAGTAAGTAGTATGATAGGCCAATATAGCATCATGCAATCTTAAATACCAATCTTTTCAATCGGGTCAAACTGTTTTTTCTAATATATACTTGAGCTCATGATTTGACACCTCAACTTGATCACTAGTCCGATGATGATAAGAGGTAGCTGCTTTGTGAGTCACAGAATATTTTCTAAGCAAAGCCTCCAAAGACCAGTGACAACAGTGACTATTGCTATCACTAATAAGAGCTCTAGGGATCGCATATCGACTAAAAATGTTAATCTTTCACAAACTTGGCCACCACCTTCTAGTCAATGGTCCTAGTAGCCAGAACTTCTACTCACTTTAACATATAATCAACAGCAACTAATGTCTCCACAAAGCCAAAAGATGGGGGAACGACGCTTATGAAATCATAACCCTTGGAGGATTTTGGTTCTTGGTCAAAAGATTAAGGGATATTGACTAATTTTTTGAAAAAGAAGGACTATCTTAACACACAGAAGGATAACAAGTGCACTTGTCATTCACTTATGATAATCATATGTATAAGCTTTGATCTTAAATCTATGGTCAAAGAGTGACACACACTGGAGTCAATGGTCTTAATGGTCGAGTGGGACAAAGTAAACTTTTTTTTATTTTGAAAGTGGTATGCCTTGAAGAGCTGTGTGATGGTTTTCGTTGGATGCATAGTTATCACTGATTGGGAAGGGTAAGCTATAGTAATGGGTTCCATATGATTTCATAGATAAAAGAAAAAACCTATGGGCTTGTTTTATTAGGGGGCCCTCAATAAACTTTTGCATTTAACGTGCCCTAGCATATATTGCATAAAATGTCTATATGATACAATTTAGAAACGAAAAATAAAAATTTTTAATTGCATTCATTCCTTTTAAGATCCACCCATTACTTGCATGTCCTAATTGGAGTCACCACTGAAAGCACTTGGATTGGCGACACTTGGCCTGAGGCTTAACTGATCGTTGCCCCCTTTGTGGACACCCTATTTTGAGGGGTGCATAAGCTTAACGTTCTCAAAGTCTTAGCTCCCTATGGTTATTGGGTAGAATAGATTAGAGCATTAAGTTTGGAGTTGCCATCACATTTTAGAGGTAATATGAAAACCCATCCAAATCCTTATTTCAATCAAGTCCTTAAACCGAAAGGTCAACCGTGGGATATAGGACTTGCTTTTCAAAAAGGGGAAATATTTTCTGTAAATGACAATTCTAGATGCCCCAAATAGGGATAATGAAGAGTACTGATTCCATGGCTATCAACCATGGGAGTGGATCCAAGGGTGAAGATATGATTTAATGAATGGTGAAAATCATCATTAGACCACCCACTTCCAAAAGCAGCCTCTATTAGAAGAAAACGTCTCGAAAATTTTATTTTTGGCTGCATTCAGAAAATGTGTTTCATTTTAGTCTTGTTTAGTGCAACAAATAGTAGAACGAGTATTTTTGCTGACCACTTACTAATAAGCCATTTTTATAATGAAAATAAATTTATAGAAAGGAGTAATTGTTTTGGTTATCACTGTATTATAAACATAGTGTCATTTTATGTACGAAAGAATGACTCAAAAACACATAATCGTGAAGGATGAAAGATGAACATGATTATTATGCACAAGTACTAAAGAAAGCATTAAATTGAATATTCTCTTAGATAATAACCCTGGACCTGCCTTGGTCATAATGGTTAGTAAAGTTAACTTGTAATTGAATCCCAAGTATGTTACTGTATGTTGAAAGCTACTCCAATTCTGAAAAGATGTTAGAGCTGGTTGAAATGAGCACTCCCTTAAGTGTGAGTGGAAGATGTTAAACTTCAACCATGATACACCCATAAGGGGTGCACGCCTAGTTCATATAAGAAATATGGTGACAAAAGTGGACCATCGAAAGCCCTAGTTCATTGACTAGTCAATTTAACATAAAACGGCACCAGTCTAAGATGTAAAACACATAAGAAACAATTAAGGGTCCCCTAAAGAGAGAGTTTCTTCACAAACCTTAGGGCTCTTTGTGTTGAGATTATGGAAGTTCCTCGCTTAGTGAGATCCCTTCTCGACTAGTGATTTGAAGGCAGGTTTGATCCCCCAGTAAGGGGTGCAAACGTAATTCATATAACAAAACTGGCAGCAAAAGTTAACCATCGAAAACCCTGCTTTTTAACTGGCTAATCTAACATAAACGAGCACCAATATAAGAGGCAAAATGCATAAGAAACAACTAAGGGTCCCCTAAAGAGAGAGTCTCTTCACAAAGCCTAGGGCTCTTAGGCTGTGAGATTGTGGAGGTTCTTCGCTTAATGAGATCCCTTCTCGACTTGTGATTCGAAGGCATGTTTGATCGTTAACCATTATGGGAACAAGGTTCATCTATTTATGATTAATTCAATGCTCGACTTTCATCAGATACAGTATAGTATCGGTCTTATAGAACACCGAACATTAGAAAAATAATTATATCATTCATTTTACTTGCTTCAGATTTAGTAAATACATAATGAACAGCTAAGCAAAGGCACTTGGGTTTGCATAAAGGCATAACAATTTGGAAAAAAGAGAAACATTATAAAAGTTATGTATTTAACATATACCAATAAAAGTTAGACCTTGAATACGATTAATATGCATATAATTTGCATAAGAAATCTTTATGCTAGCTATAATGTCATGCATAATTAACAATATTTGCTTTTTAGAAGAATAAGGTCTATGCACGTTGCATTGTTTACTGTAAGCTACATCTAACGTTAATGTAAAATAGTTTATTGATAATGACTATTATATATCTAATAATAGAAAGATCGCCATCGAAACACTATACTTGATCAAAGGTTGTGCTTGGATATGAATAAGGTACATAAAGTATAATTTCACTTTAGCAATGCCATGTTATTATCTCAAATTCAGATTTATCATTCTACAAAACATAAGTGCCTACTGCAAATCACAAAAGATGGAATTAATTCACATCGTAGGAAGCTTAAGTCAAAATCCTTTTCACTCTAGGGGCTTAGGTGACCCATGTAAAACAAGGCTAAAGTTTAATCTAGCTAGAACCAATAACAACCATTACTATGGTAATAACGTTAGAACAACCCAAGCTAGAGGCCTCAATAAATCATCAGCTTCTCTGCCTTCAAGCATAGTTTTGCTAATTGTATTCCTTTTTTGCAATTACGCTTTTCCTAAACTAATCTATTTTTGACAATTTAAATGTTTTACTTTAGAGTAGTTACGTAATTGCTTAATTAGAGCCCTATAATAAATCTACCATTCAATCAAACCTACAATTGTGTAACACAGGATTTGCTAGTTGGAAATTTAAGAATAATTTTAAGGAATTGGAAAAATTGTAAGTAAGCTATATTTAAAATTTATTACAATTTGTACACAAGTCATAAAAATTGAATAAATGCTAAACATAGGCTAACTTGTATAAATTCATTTTGTCCCATCGGCTTTATTCTCCTAGCCTAATTGAAGCAGATCTTTGATAATATTTCATATAAAACGTCAAAATAAACCTTATTTTACATATTCATCATTCACACTAAACATCTAGATAATTCAATAATCATAAATTGAATCCTAGAAGTTTGGCTTCTACTATGGAAAATTAGGTATATCATACGCAATTAGTCCTAGAAGAACATCAAGCTATCAATTAGTTGTTAATTAATTGAAGGCGTTGAATACCTCAGCTCATTTCACTTCAAAAAAGAGGACACAAAGTAATTTACATATTGAGAGCTATGCCAAGTTGATTCGGGAATTTCCCTTTAATAATCCCCTAACTGCTTATAATAAGGAACTCTCAACATTATTATCATCATTTCTTTTAAATTCTGTAGCCAATTTGATTGTGGAATTTCTTAAAACTTCTTTAGCTCTATTTTTAAAAGGCTAAAAAAAAGGCGGGCCTATAGGTAGGGACACAACCAAAGCTTATATTACAAGGGAGCCATGAACTAGATTAAATAATTTGAGGAGCGAAAACATTTTTTAAAAAACTAATTTTACCCAATTTATAATGCCATATAGCTAAAAAATCATACATGCACGACAGGTCGAGGACGGTGTGGGCCGCCTTCCATCCACGTAGAGCTTTCGCACGTGCCTATAGACTTTTGACCTGGAGCACTTCCTGTTCACATTGCTTTTTGATGTATCTGTCGATGGTCTAAGCTAAAACTCAATTCAAGAGCAAAAGCTTAATACCAAGAGAGAATACAATAAAGGAAAAACCAAAGAAAGTGGCACGTAACATGCTGGTTGTGAGGCAACAAATACGTGAGGTAGGGATGGAGTTTAGAATCAAGGGATTCTAAATGAGAAAAGAAAAAGGAACTTGATGTATCTTCAAAGGATTAATTGAAAACTTAAGCTAGAAAGCAAGAACACGCAGTTTGCAATATGAATTCTAGCTAAGTTCACTTGAAACCCATGAGAATTATCAAGGTAGATGGATAGTTCTAAACCTTTGTTTGGATACAAAACCACCACCAAACTAAAGTTTAGGGCTCCTAAAATTGATTAAGATACAGAAATACCACTTAAACAAGTTTAAGACTACACTTGAACACCACCCTAACCGGCCTAGTTAAGGATAAGCAAGTTTAGTATTTGAGTGTGCAATGGCACGAAAGCACAAATGCTCTCAACTTGGTTTTTGATTCAAATCTGATTCATATTTTACAAGGGTCGTGTGTTGCCTTTTAATACAAGTCTAGCATGCAAGCATCTAAGCAAGCACACACCTAGACCTTACCCTCCTAGGGAGGAAAGGTATTAACTAAGCTAATCCACACGGTTAGTACTAACCGTGTACTAACCTTGTTCTAACTTAATCAAATTACATCCAATGCATTAAACAAAGCTAATAAATGATGTTTAAAACATAACCATGCTTATTTAGTCCTAATGAAAGCAGCTTATCTAGCAAAGTAAAGAGATTGGCCAGCCGTAAAGTGACTTCTCCTTTTCGGCTAACCAATGAGCTTCAAGGAACATCTTTTGCTGCCATTGCTTCCCATTGGTTGTTCTTTTAAAGGACAATTACTTTTGCAGCTTGGTCATGGCTCTTCTAGATAGCTTGGAACGTGTGCCACTCAGCAATAGAGATAGTAAACCCTTTGGAGAAGGAAAACTTCAACCGTGTTGCTAAACCGGGATAATGGTAATTTTCTAGCAGATTTTCTAACTTCTGTAAACCCAACCAAAAGTGAGCATGATTTGTTTTCAGGCCATGGGGGGAAACCTTTGGGTGTGTACAAGCCCCCCAACAAAGAAATCAAGGTTAAACCATGTTTAAGTAGGTTAATTCTACTAAAACATTTAATCGTGTAGTTTTGGACCAAAACTGGCAAGTTTGACAAAATGATTGATCTCTTTAGTTCCTCTGGGTATGATTGGAATTCAATGCTTGGACCTGAATGTAAACATCTTGGGGATTCCAAAAAGGTAAAAATCCAGGACTTAAACCACCATTAAGCTTAAGAAATCACATACCCAAAACCGGGTATATTCTGGTTGGACTGGGCAGTTTGTATATCTTGGGTTTATTGGCTAATTTGAGAGGGTAAATGATATCCAAATGGGATGAAACTTGATTTCTGGAAAGCTAACTTCTTGAACTTCAATCCCAATACAAAATATTAGACTTAAACCTTAAAAAGGTTTAAGTAATTAAGCTTCCAAAGGACGGGTTGGTTGTTGGAACAACTCGTGAGCTGCTGTTTTATCACTTAAACAAAATTTGGATGATTTATTCATCCTTTGGGCAGCAAAATGAAATTACCTAGATTGATTTTTTTCTTTAAATTAAGGGCATGGAGGGATCTCCATCACTTTTGTGCCATTTAGTTTCATGATTAACAGTCCAATTCCACTCCTTAATGCCTTCCAATTCTAATGTACTACTTATGCGCTTCGCTATATTGCATAAGCAAAGACACATCTAAAACAATTGAGACATTAATGAGCTTCTTGCACTTGGCTAGATAGGTTGTAGTCACATTGACTATGATATACCTAAACACCAAGAAACGATTTCAAAGAGAGTATTTCACTAAGAACCTTTAGTGTTCATATGACCTGCCTTTGTACAGGGAGGAGGCTAATGTGGGCCTTGTCCCCCCCCCCAAAAGAATCTTCTTTTTATCTGAGATAAAGAAATGACTTGTAAATATTGTGCAATTAAGTCGTGTGGCCCTCTCTGAGACAAAACATATTATATTTACTTTTTTGTCTATTTTGTGAGTTTCCTTTCACCAAAATTTCGTAATGGCTTTAGCTACCTGCTTGTTATTTTTTTTCTTCCATTGTGTTTGTGGATCCTTTACCATATGCCTTTTTTACTATAAATTTACTATAAATGTTTGTTAATATGAATTTTGGATGATAACATATTGCACACATGGGCGTTGGATTATCGTAATCTGCACATTAAACTTGGACTTTAGTAGTTTGTATTGTTGGCATATCTTGGCCATTGGAGTACCAAGTAGGGCATTCTGAAAATTCCATCTCAAAAGGGGAGGGAAAAGGGGGAGAGAGAGACACGGAGGGAGAAAGAGAGACATTAAAGTCATATATAAAAACATGTTGTTAGGCATTTTTGTCATTTCATGATCAATTTTTGCTCTCTCTAAATTGACACTCCTCTATGTGTGTGTGTGTGTGTGTGCACGCGCATGCGTGTGTGTCTCAAAAGATGCCACAAATGCTCCGTAAAAATGTTTGATTTGCTTATACCTTCTTCATGTTGATTCTCAGTAGTTTGAGTAGGTAATCTCTTTCCCCCCCCTCCTTCTTTCGCTGTCTCTCTCCATGGATTCTTTAATTTATAAAAACTGATTTTTTATTTCTTTTTTGGATTTTATTTAAATTGACCGCATCTTTTTATTGAGTTGTATTTTATTTTGTCATTCGATCTACAAAATGATCTACTTCATTTGTTTTGATTTACTCTATTTTCATATTTATGCTCAAATTTTTCTCTCATTCAACTGAACCTTAATTGTAATTTTTGATACGTTTTGCTTTTTCTAATATTTCATTTTTATGTGTATTAGGTTAATGCTTGTGACCATTAGTTTTAATTAATTATGCTTAGCTGAAGACTAAATAAATCTTCAATGACTAAATGAATTCGCAAGTAGCAATGCAACATTTTGATGAATTTTTAAATTTTTGTGATGAACATTTTTTTACTTCATAAATTTTTAAATTTGAGGGTAAATATTTGTCTGTTTCTTGAAAATTTAAATTTCAGTGATGAATAGTTTATTACTTGTTTCATTTGTTTAGTGATTCTCCTAGTTCTTCTTCTTTGATGAATTTTTACATATTAGTCATGAATATTTTTGTTCTAGTTGAAGGCAACAAAATCCTTAATGCATTATATATGAAATTCACTTGGTGTTTTTGATTCGAAGTTAAAATTGAGTTTTTGGAATTGATTTATTGGGGTTTTCTTGATTTAGTTTCTTGGTGAACATTTTTACCTTGATGACTTTTTATATTTTACTGTTGAATATTTTTTGTTTTGATACATTTGACCTATTTCATGTTAAACAATCATATTTTGTAAGTATATATTGATTTAGTGACAAATATGCTAATCCTTTCTAATGAATATTTGTTATTCGATGATGAATTTATGCGGAGCAAACAAAAGTTCAAGTCACCTCCTATTAGATTGATAGATGCATACATAGAGAAGAACGACGACTATTTGTAGAAAGATGATGACCATTAACAAGCACATACAAATTTTGAAAAATCATCAGTATTGTCGTAAAATTTGTAAAATCTATAAATTTATTACTAATTTATATGTAAAATATTTTGTGTACTTGATTCTATGATTGTATACTTTTACATGAATAAATAAATGCTTACAGTCATTTCTATGTAAGAAAATTAGCAAAATATATGTTTAAGCTAAAATATTGAACACACTAGTATTAATTTCAAGAGTATTGATAATTTAGGTGAAGCATATAGTGAACTATAAATAAGCACATCAATAATGTTGTACAAATCACCAATAACACAAAAATTCATCAACTAATTACTAAAATTATTTAGTTTTAAAAAATTCGTAAACTTGAGCAAAAGTTCATCAATTTTAAAAAATTTATAAGTGACTTATAAAAATTCATCATTCGTCTAACAGGGCTGCAAATGCGTACACATGAGCATCTATCTGGAAATTTTTGTCATACCCAGCATGCTACTCCACTAAATAATGTATAAGTTGCGCTGGGGCTTATGCGATAAGAATGCCATAATTCTTCCTTTATGTCAAGTCCAATACTAAAGGCTCTACATTTCACCCACTATAACCACAATTGAGCTCATAAGTAATGATAGGTATTATTTTATAAATTGTCACCTTTTAAAGGTAGTATGCTTTACGCCAATGAGGTTGTTTAATGCAGTTTGTAATCTATTTACAAGAGGCCTGATAATGAATTCATAAGAAGCAGTGCAATAAGAAATTGGCCTGAGTTCTTGTGTGGTAGAAGTATTTTCATCCTTAAGTACTAGGCAATAAGCTGGTAGCAATGGAACAAATCTACCTTAATGTCCTGTCGTTTCCCTAAAAAGGGGGGGGGGGGAATCCCATTTTGGATTTCATTAACTCAATCAGACTAGGTCCTAATAGCCTTTAATGAGGGCACCGATGCCCATTAGCCAATGGGGATTTGTTAATATAGATATCCTCAAGAGCATGTACGATTCCATCATTTATTAGGAAAAAGAGCTTAATGCCCAACTTGTTGTTTAAGTAGCTCTACACTTGGCAAGAACTTCATCATTCATAAAATATGTCACATGTGTATGATCCCTATATATGTTGATAGAACTCCTAGATATATAGTTTGTTTCATCTGATCATGACTACTAGCCTTTTGCCACTGAGGAACTTGTTCCTCTTGTTATGATATTTTGATTTGGAGTGGAACATGCATTGTTTGAGTCTTCTGCTGAAATACAATGATGTTGTTTAAAACTATAAACATATATTCAAAGATTCTCTTTTCTAAGCTGCTCAACTTCACCTAATGATTTAAAATCTCTTTTAATTTCCCCTTTTCGTCTAAAAGATCGTAGGGATATTGTTGTCATTTTTTTTGGCATCAGAATCAAGGCATGATACATCAATAAGGGGTGCAATCCCAATTCATGTAACATGATGAAAACATGTTTCTAACTTTATGATGCAGAGCAAACCATGAGGCCTAACCTCCTTATCAACATCAAGACTTGGATTCAACTTAGACCCTTAATCACCTATGAGCGTAGTACCCAAGTACTTGGCTCTCCAAAGTCCTTATTCATTTCGGAGCCTTAAGGGGCCCCAAAGTAAGCTTAGGCCAGGTGGCATGGCACTTAGTAGCCTAAATAAAGAACCTAGCTATTTTATCTCCAAGTTACCCTATTTTATTTTACTTCCTTATTCTAGGAAAAACGTATGGCCCGAATTCTAGCTTCTTTTTGGCTAGGTAAACAACATCTATTTTGGGTGAACTTTAGATGGATGGATAGCGTCAGATGTCTATTTTCCATCAAATGCAAGATCGTCATCAAATTCCAAGAATCATGCAAGTTATAGGTTTTAACCGAACCATGGTCAGTGCAAGTTTGCAGGTGCATATTTTTACTCAAGGATTTACTTGGGTCATCAAAAGGGAGAATTAAGGGTCCAAACTTGGCGGGTAGCTGATAGACTCTTCTAGAAGGCTTCCATAAAAATTCCCACCTTAATCTCATTCATTTGGATAGGTGAATGACATCACCAATAGGAAGGAATGTGCAGCCAAATTCCAGCACACAATTATCCCCTAGTGGTCCCCCTTTAATTGTACAATTAGCTTGTATTTCATTGGACAAAATCCTTGTAATGCTATTGGCTAGTACTAAGCTTGGGGGAGAGGATATCTTGCTATTTAATTGCTTATACCTTGTATTATATTTAGCTTTGATGATTTTGAATGAATAAAAAGGCTAGAAGCCATTTTCTCTCTCAAGATCACTATATCTTTAGCTCTCATTAGAGTGGTTATTTAGAGTCATCCCTTTATATTAATCCTTGGTGCTTAGGATTAAGGCGATGAATTGGTGGGTTGTTTATCTTGGTGTTGTTGTAAGAATCAAATAGTTTCCTCTTGATTTGGGATTTCCTCTATTTGGGTGTTCTTAAGATGTTCATCTTATTGGGTCTTTATTTGGATGATTAAGCCTTTATTTGGCCAAATGGATTTCTTCTTCTAGATCTGCTCCAGTTGGTATCAGAGCATAAGGATCCTTCAAGGTTAAGCATAAAATCCTCGCACTTTGTGATTGGAGTTTGTTGTTTGAGTTCTTACTTTGTTATTTTGAGATTTGTGTACTTTCCACTCCACCTTCTTCTCTTATTCTCCTCAGAGAGCCCAAGCACTCACCCATGTTTTCTTTTCAATCCAAAACCCCCCCAAACCCAAATTTGATTTCTCCACAAAACTCCTCTTTGTGTCCACAAAGAATCCCCAAAAAAGCCTAAACACAATTCCCAACCAAAACACAACCCAAAAACTCCACAAAAAAGCCAAAACACTCACTCGCGCCAAACCAGACATTTGGTACGGCCTGGCTGTGCCCCCTGACATGACCGTGCCACTTTGTTGCCTAGAAAATTTTTCTCCAGTGATCTAGCACGACCACCCCGTACTGCATAGCATGACCATGCCCCCTATTTTGGCCCGTGCTTCCTCTGGTACGACCGTGCCACTTTTTCTCAAACACTTAATCTTCTTCCTTCTCTTGTCTTCCTTCAACCATGTCCAATGATACAGAACCTTCTCAATCTAGAGGCATCTCTCTAGAGTTAGCCCATGAAATGAGGAGAGACAAGGCCATAATTGACCTTCAAGAATGAGTGAGAAAACTCACCATGGAGCTAGAGCAAGTTAAGGGATCCGAACGATGAGTTCCCTAACCTAGGGAGCTTGATGTGAACCCTATTCACATTGCCTACTCATATTCTCATGAGCACCATGGCGATAGAGGTAATTGGGGTAGAGGTTGTCCTAAAGATGATCTTAGTAACCTCAAGGTTGGGGCACCAGAGTTTGATGGCAACCTCAAACCGGAGAACTACATTGATTAGATGCAAGCTATTGAGAGGATTATTGAAGTTAAGGAGTACAATGATGGAAAGGCCTTCCAAAAATTTGGTATGGCCTAACCATGGCCCTTGGCACGAACGTGCCACTCTGTTGCCTAGAAAATTTTTCTCCGGTGATCTAACACGACCACCCCATGCTGCATAGCATGACCGTGCCCCCTATTTTGGCCCATGCTTCCTCTAGCATGACCGCGCCACCTTTTCTCAAACACTTAATGTTCTTCCTTCTCTTGTCTACCTTCAACCATGTCCAATGATGCGGAACCTTCTCAACCTAGAGGCATCTCTCTAGAGTTAGCCCATGAAATAAGGAGAGACAAGGCCATAATTGACCTTCAAGAACAAGTGAGAAAACTCACCATGGAGCTAGAGCGAGTTAAGTGATCCGAACGACGAGTTCCCCTCATTCTGAAGTTAACGGAGTATGTTACCTTGTGGTATGAGACCTTAAAGAATAATAAAGCAAGGGAAACTAAGTCTACGATCAAGACTTGGTCCAAGCTCAAGAAACACATGGAGAAGAGGTTCTTACCACCCTCATACAAGAAAGAGCTCTACCTCAAGATTACCACCCTTAGCCACGAGAATCTCGGGGTGGAGGAAGACATTCGAGAATTTGACCAACTTAAAATGAGAGTTGGCCTGAATGAAGACAATGAGCTTACTCTCACAAGGTTCATCAAAGGAATTTTTCTTGGCATAGCTCACAGGGTGGAACTTCAACCCTACTTATCTTTCAATGACATTTGCCACCTAGCCATCAAGATCGAGAAACAACTTTAAGGGTCGAAAGCCCTTCGCAACTCCTTCCCCTCATCGACCCCAAAGCACACCAAAGAGTTTCCCTTCCTACAACAAGGGTGAAACTACCCCTACACCCATTAAGGCCATTAATAAGGGCAAAGGGATTGCTAGTGAACCTCTAAAGAGGTTAGAGGGAAAGAAGTGCTTTAAATGCCATGGTTATGGACACTTTCAAGCGGATTGTCTAAATCAAAGAACCCCCTGTATTAAAGAGGTGGAAGAGATCCAAGCTCTAGAGGAAGAAACTAGTGAGGAAGAGTTTGAAGAGGAAGATCACACCATAGTCACTTCGGATGTTGGAGAGCTATTGGTGATCTGAAGAGCCCTTCATGCCAAAGAGGTTCCCCTTAAACCTACTCAAAGGGAGCAAATCTTCCACACTCGATGTACTATTGGAGGTAAAGTGTGTGAGCTTATTATCGATGGAGGTAGTTGCATCGATGTGGCTTCTATGACTCTCATTAACAAGCTACAAGTTCCCACCAATGCACACCCCACTCATTACACTCTTCAATGGCATAAGCAACGAATTGAGGTAACCGTTTCTAAACAAGCCCTTATCTCTGTTTCGGTTGGTCCTTGTTATGGTAAGATCCTTTGTGATGTTCTTCCTATGGATGTTTCTCATATATCGCTTGGTCGACCTTGGTTATTTGACAATCATATGATGCATGATGGGCATGTGATGTATATTTCCAAGGGTATCATTTTCATTCTTTCAACTCAACTTCATGGGAGGTAAGCTCCATTCAAATTCATGCATGGCAAGGCTTTTCTTTGGTCCCACACTTTGAGTTTCATGACAAAAGACACTTTATGGAGTTTTATTTGAACTTCAAAGTGCCTTATCCAAAGGGGTTTTCCAAATGGGGATCAAGAGTACCATCCATTTCAAAGCTTAAAAATAGCTCAAGCTTGTTCTACTTTCTGTCCGGTTTTGTGCGGCATGCATTCTAAGATTTTCATGCACTTAGAATGCTGCAATACAGCTTTTTAGAAAGCTAATAAAGTCTAATTTTGGGTCATGTAATTTATTTCAAGCTAAGTCAAGTTGTAGACGTCAAAATAAGGCATACAAGCCAAAGTGCCAGTGCTGGCAGAATGTCCAGTTTATTTGTTCAGTTTTGTGGTAATTATTTCCTTAGCTTGGATGCTTCATTTTGGGTGTATGAGTAGTCATATGAAAGCTTAGGAAGTCTATTTTATGTTCATGTAATTAAATTCAGCACAAGTCAAGAGTTGGTAGGAGGAAAAGACCATTGTTCCCATGCTGCCAGTTTCAGCACCAGAAAAGAGCACCTCAAGTCAAGCAGCTGGTTCTCTCTCCTCACAATGGCTTTTGATTTGATTCAAACTGGAGGATAAAATAGACATCCCAAAGTTTGATGGGAATTTTGAATCATCAATTTTGAGCAAGTAAACAGAAAGTCATAGCTTTTAGAAGTTCAAGGTTCTGCAGGTCAGCCAAGCAGCACATCAGGTTCAACTTTAATGGCTTGCAGTAAGATGAAGGGAAAGTGTGGGTTGCTGAAAATTACCCCAAAACAAATCTCAAGGTGTCCTCTTTACAAGGAATCAAGAATCACTCAAATTGGACATCATTTGGTCCCTCAAAGGCATGCAAAATCTCTGAAGGTCAAAACTATCAGTAAATCCCTGCACATACCCGATTTTCCAAGCCTAATTACCGAAGCTTAAGGTGGACTTAAGAGGCTGAAAATTTACTTTTTGGAAATCGTAAAATGTCATATTCAAAGGCATATAAAGATTCGAAGGTTAGGTATCTAGAGGCCTGTGAAATCTGATTTCTAGAGCTTTCCAGCAAGACCTATTGCAGCCAATTTGAGTGAGAAACCTAGGATTTATAGCTATTTGAAGTTGACCCTTGTGCACTGAAAAGTTGATGACAAAAAGTAAAAGCACTTTTCAGCTTTTGTCATTTGCTTTTTGGTCCCCCCTTGCTTTTGGACGTGTAAGAACTTGTTTTTTTTACCTCTTTTGCAGCTTGGTAAAGGTTTCCCACTATATAAGGGAGGCCTTGGGTTGTCAAGAAAAGATAGATGAATATACATTTGAGCTTTGAGTTGTGAAAGCTCTCTCCATTTCTCTTCAAATTCCTAGTGTTATATCTTGGGTGTTTGGCAACGTCAAGTGGGTCTCTAGGTCTTCTTAATTCAACTATGAAGGTGATTAATTTCTGTAACTTAGTTGAAGGAAGAAGATTGCCCAAGTGTACAAACCAAGGTGGGTCTTCATCACCCTTGCTAGTGCACTTGTTCTATCTTGGTTCTTGATTCTATTTTCATCTTCCTACCCAAATGCATTCTTGATTCACTTTTGCAAATCCTTGCCTTAGTGAAGCTTGAATACAACTGCATGCCAAGACCTATGCCCTTAAGTACAAGGGATGTAACCTCACTTTGGCGCCCCTTCCACCACCTAAACCCCTCAAAACTAAACCGGGGAAGGGAAGTGAGAAAAGCATCAATATGAGTGAGACATACGTGGAGAGAGCCACGAGTAAGAGCAAGCCTTTCTTTGCCTTACTTATGGTTGAATCAAACACTAGTGAGGAAGTGAAGCCCTTACACCCTCTTACTCAATCACTCTTGAGAGAGTTTGACGATGTTTTTCCTAATGATCTACCACTGGGACTCCCTCCTATAAGAGGAATTGGGCACCAAATTGATCTCCTGTCGGGCGCTCCTTTACCCAACAAGCTGGCTTATAGGTGTAATCCTAATGAGTCGAAAGGCTCAAACGACAAGTCCAAGAGCTGCTTGATTGTGGGTACATTTGGGAGAGTTGGAGTCCTTACTTGGTTCTCGCTTTATTGGTGCCTAAGAAGGATGGTACATGGCATATGTTTGTGGATTCTTGGGCAATTAACAATATCACCATCAAGTACCGGTTTCCTATTCCACGATTGGATGGCATGCTTGATGAGTTGCATGGGTCCAAGGTCTTTTCGAAGATTGACCTTCGGAGTGGTTATCAGCAAATCCGACTAAAAGAAGGAGATGGGTAGAAATGGTTTATATGAATGGCTAGTGATGCCTTTTGGTCTTTCTAATGCTGCAAGTACCTTCATGAAGCTCATGAATAAAGTCTTGATGTCATTCATTGGGAAGTTTGTTATGGTATACTTTGACGATATCTTAGTGTATAGCCAAGATAAGGCATCTCATAAGATACCTCACTCAAGTGTTCCAAGTCTTGAGGCAACAAGCTCTTTATGCTAAACTTGAGAAGTATGAGCTCTTTACTCCTCAAGTTGTCTTCCTTGTATATGTTGTCTCTTGTGAGGGAATCCAAGTTGATGAAACCAAGGTTGAGGCTATCAAGAGTTGGCCCATTCCTACAACCGTCATAGAAGTCTGTAACTTTCATGGGTTGACTTCTTTGTATCATCGATTCATCAAGGATTTTAGCTCCATTATGGCTCCTTTGACGGAGTGCATGAAGAAGGGTACCATTGAGTGGATAAAGGCCGCCCAAAGACCCTTTGAGTCCATCAAGGTTAGACTTTTTTCGACCCCTATCTTAGCCCTACCCAATTTGGAGCTCCTTTTTGAAGTTAAATGTGATGCTAGTAGAGTTGGGACTGGTGCGGTTCTCACTAAAGCCAAGCGTCCTCTTACCTCCTTTAGTGAGACGTTGAATGGTTCAAGACTCAATTACTCCACTTATGATAAGGAGTTCTATGCCATTGTTAGGGCTTTGGAGCATTGGAATCATTACCTCAAGCCTAAGCCTTTTGTACTCCATTCGGATCACAAGGCTTTGTCTTTTATCAATGGTTAACACATGTTGAATACAAGGCATACTAAGTAGGTTGAATTCCTTCAATCTTTCACTTTCTCTTGTAAGCATAAGAGTGGGAAAGAGAATGTGATTGCCGATACCTTGTCATGGAGATATGCTCTTTTATCAATCCTAGAGGCCAAGGTTCTTGGCTTCCATTCCATCAAGACCTTGTACATAGAAGATGAGGACTTCAAGATGGTGGTTGAAGATCCCTCTTCCTATGGCACTTATACCTTGTAAGAAGGTTTTCTCATTAAGGGAAATAAGTTATGCATCCCCAAGAGTCCTCTAAAGGACTTGATTGTCAAGGAGGCTAATGGAAGAGCCCTAGCGGGGCATTTTGGTATCAATAAGAGACTTGAGATCCTCTAGGAGCAATCTATTAGGCCAAGATGGGTAGGGATCTCCACAAGGTAATCTCAAGGTGTGCCATTTGTCATACGGCCAAGAGTCACTTCCACCAAGACCTTTACACCCCCTTTTCAGTTCCATTAAGGCCTTGGGATGACCTTAGTATGGACTTCATAGTGGCCCTTCCACAAACCCCTCGAGGGAAGGATGCCATCATAGTAGTTGTTGATCGGTTCTCCAAGATGGTACATTTCGTTGCTTGCCACAAGCGTGATGATGTTACATATATTGTGGATATGTTCTTCTAAGAAATTGCGCGGCTTCATGGGATCCCAAGGACTATTGTATTGGATAGAGATACCAAGTTCTTATCACACTTTTGGAGAAGTCTATGGAGGCTAGTGGGGACTAAATTACTTTTTAGCACCCCTTGTCACCCCCAAACCAATGGGCAAATGAAAGTGACCAACCCCACACTCTCTACCTTGTTGAGAGGTATGGTGAGTAAGAGCTTAAGAGATTGGGACACTAGGCTTCCCCATGCAGAATTTGCCTACAACTGGACTCCTTCCTATGCTACTTCTCATTCACCCATTGAGGTATGCTATGGCCTCAACCCTCTCACTCCTCTTGATCTCATTCCCAAGTGACAAGAGTTCAAAGTGAGCTTTGAAGTTGAGGAAAGGGCTAAAGCTATAAAGAAACTACATGAGCAAGTAAGAGCTCAGATTGAGAAGATAAATGAGCAGTATAAGGCCAAGGCCAACAAGAATCGAACTCATCTTAAGTTTAAACCAGGAGATCTTGTATGGCCACATTTGAGAAAGGAGAGGTTCCCTTCAAAAGAGGAAAAGCAAGCTCATGGCAAGGGGAGATGGCCCCTACAAGATAGTGCAAAGAACGGGAGACAATGCCTACAAGGTAGAGCTTTCAGGTGACATGAACATCTCCACCACTTTTAATGTCAGAGACCTCATTCCTTACATTGAGGATGAATATGAGGGCATTGGAGATTTGAGGGCAAATCCTCTTCAAGGAGGGGAGGTTGACAAGGAGCAAACCATGAGGCATACCCTCCTTATCAACATCAAGACTTAGATTCAACTTGGGCCTTTAATCACCTATAAGGGTGGTACCGAAGTACTTGACTCTCCAAAGTACTTGTTGGTTTAGGATCCTTAAGGGGCCCAAAGTAAGCTCAGGCAAGGTGGCATGACACTTAGTAGCCTAAATAAGGAGCCTTGCTATTTTATCTCTAACTCACCCTATTTTATTTTACTTCCTTGTTCTATACAGATCATATAGCCTGACTTATAGCTCCTTTTTAGCTAGGTAAATGGGATCTATTTTGGGTGAATTTTGCATGGATGTATATCCCTGGATGTCCATTTTCCAATAAGCCTTAGAGCATCATCAAATTCCATAAATCAAGCAAGTTATGGGGTTTTAACCGAACCATGGTGAGTGTAGGTACGGAGGTTCATGTTTTTACTCAAGGATTTATTTGGGTTATCAAAAGGGAGAATTAAGGGTACAAACTTGGTGGATAGCTGATAGACTCTTCTAGAAAGCTCCTATAAAAATCCCCACCTTAATCTCATCCATTTGGATAAGTGAATGACATCACCAATGGAAAGGAATGTGCAGCCAAATTCCAACACATTATTATCCCCTAGGGGTCCCCCTTTAATTATACAACTAGCTTGTATTTCATTGGATAAAATCCTTGTAATGCAATTGGCCAGTGCTAATCTTGGGCGAGGGGGTATCTAGCTATTTGAATCCTCATCTCCTGTGTTACATTTAGCTTTGATGATTTTGAATAAATGAAAAGGCTTGAAGCCATTTTCTCTCTCAAAATCTCTTTATCTTTATCTCTCATTAGAGTGGTGATTTAGAGTCATCCGTTTATATTAATCCTTGGTGCTTAGGCTTTATAGCATTAATTGGTGGGTTGTTTATCTTGGTGTTCTTACAAGAATCAAAGAGTTTCCTCTTGATTTGGGATTTCCTCCATTTGGGTGTTCTTGAGGTGTTCATCTTATTAGGTCTTCATTTGGATGATTAAGCCTTTATTTGGCCAAATGAATTTTCTCTTTTAGATCTACTTCACTTTACCACCTAAAACCTTAGTTTCTCACCTTGTCAATTTAATATAAAAGACGACTAGAGTAAGAGGCAAAAACATTAAGGAAACAACTGAGGGTTCACTAAAAGGAGTTTTTGTAAAAGCGCTAGAGCTATTAGGCTGCACAATTGTGGAGGTCCTCTGCTTGGTGAGATCCTTCCCTGATTAGTGATTTGAAGAAAGGTTTGATCATCTTTCGCTATGGGATTATGGTAAATATTTATATGCTTAATTGAGCATTTGATTCCCTTCATTGGTATCATAGCTATGTTGGCTTCTTCATGGTTGATGTACTCACACAACATGATTCGTGCCCATGACATTATCAATCTTTATCATTAGCTTTCGATTTGGTCTTTACAGTTGAAAATTCCTAGTATTATTTTTTGTGCAATTTCTTAATGAATTTTCATGAGACTCTGGATCTTGATAGATCTTATTTAAAGCTTTGACTGGATGTACCATGTGAATGATTTGGCTGAGTATTTTGCAAGTAATTGCGTTTCAAATTTCTAGGGTTCTTCATATTCAAAACCCTAATTGTAATTGTTGGATCATTGAATTCATTCAAATTGCTTGAAAATTGATACCTCCATTTTGAGTACTGGAACTCAATTTTGGGCCTAATTTTGTCAAAATTTCCTCAATTCATGTTGATTCATGTTTAGCTTTTGATTTTATACAAAATCCATAAAAAAATATTCAATGCAATTAGACTTATTTTTTGCTAAATTTTCCAAACATTTTCTACCAAACCCAAGGGTGAGGTTCGTGTTTTTCCAATTCATTTTTTGCGGACTATGATCACTATTTCTTCCAGTTGAGTTCTATATCATGTTGCCCAATTAAACTAGGGAAAAAACCCTCAAAGTATGCAATACTTCCAAGTAATTTTAGCTAATGTTTGCATCCTATGTTACCGTCAAGTCTAGGGTTCCGGCCAAATTTTTGGTCCCCAACTTCACCTTCTTTTTATCATGTTTTATACAACTGGAATTATAATCGAAACTCTCATGGCATTGGAACAAAAACCTTCTAATTCTATAGCCAATCAATTAGCAATTGATCAAAAAATCATGAAAGTTTCCGGCGAATTTTAGGGTTATAATTATGGTTTTGGACATAATTTCGAGACATTTTAGCCATTCATTTTCGAAGTTAATCTATTGGTTTTGTCTCCCTTCTGATTTCATGTAATGGTTCTCAATCTTATGCCAAATCATAGGTAACATAGTCAGAATTTTGAGAAAAACTTTTCGGAGTGCAACAACTTTATTCGTAGGATAAAAACTTTATTCTGGCATCGATTTTGCCCAATCTTTCCACAATTTTTAGTTGAAATCTTTTCTAAAATGCGCTTACTACGATTCAAATGGAGTTTCAACGCTGGTTCACTTCACGAGTATCAACACAAGTTTTGTTGAATAGGGTCACCAACCTTCTGTCACTAGATAATTCTTACACGACCTCGAATCCCATGTGACGCTAACAAAATTTCCCTAGCCTTACAAAGTTTGCTAGTAAGCCTTTCCAAGAATGCTTACCTTAGATTCAATGAGACTAAGTTAAGGGAAAACATACCACACAAGAGAGAGAATGTTTAGGAGAATACCTTTGTTAAGCTCACCTTGCTTGGTTTACAAATGAGCCTCGTTGGGGATATATGTAGGCCTCTACTTACTTAATGGACAGTCGAGATCGTTTTAATCCAATGGCTAATATTAAGCTTCTACAATTCTACATATAATTATTGTAGATATTAATAAGTCTACAAATTTGTGAAACATTCTAAAGAGTTTTCTAGATTATTTTGATACAACCTAGAAGATTCTAGAGTATTCTAAAAGACTTCGAATAGTCCTAAAGGTTCTAGAATAGTCTAAAAGATTCTAGAGTACTTAAGAAGGCTTGAGAACATTCTAGAAGGTTCTAGTATATTCCAGAGAGTTCCTCAACATTCTAGGAATCTGGAAACTTAGTGTGTGACATTCTCCCCCACCCAATCAGGCAATGACCTGATTGCCTTTGGGTCTTCATGTGCTCAACTCTTGAGTTGCCTCATTCGTAGGAGTTGTCCCTTCCACTTGGTTGGGTTAGCATCTTGTGTTTAACTGCTCGACATGTGGACCTTTGCGGCATGCATGTCGCCCTTCTACAACCCTCTTTCCTTCTTTGCATAAACATTCCGACCGGTGTTGCTGGCATCACACCGTCAAGCCCCTCATCCCTCCTAAGGACGACCAAGAAATGCAACTCCCCATTGTCCAATAATAGAATGTCAAGTAGCTATCTTTCCTTCTCAGCCTCTTGTCTCATAGGAATTGTATAAGCCTGCCCTTTGCCGATGATGAATAAGGTACTAGCGTAAGGGACTAGGAATGCCTTAACCATGTCGAGGAGGTCTATTCCTAGATAGATTTTTTTATCGTCGAGTGGAGTGGCACTTATATCGGCTAGATCTCTCCATAGCTCAATTCGGCTATCAGTACCTCGACTAACTCCATAGATTGGAAGGGGCCTTACATTAAGCCCTTTCACATACCGCTTCCCCTCTTTGTAAAGTAGGCTAATTCTATCAGCAAGCTCTTTTACTGTGTAAACTTGTCCGCTACAGTATCCACCATAGCTTGAACCTGGTTTCTCCCAACTGTAGTCTCCACTTACATGCGACCACTTGGTTGCTTCCCCAACTTTGTTTAGATGGCACATAGGAGCATCACTAAAGCAATCTTCTTCTCCTCTTCCTCTTGAATATCTTCCTCTATGATAAGAGCGACAAGCTTGCCTCATCTAGGGTATTCAAAGACACGAACAAGTCCATTGCATAACAAGCATGAGATTAATGTGGATTTTATGTCATTTTTAAAGCCCTTTTTATTTGCAAGTGCACAACGTTAATAATAGACTTACGAGTATAGGGTCTCGATCCCATAATGAACAACAACAATTTTCAATTTCGCTTTTCTAATTAAGAAGGGGAATTCAATGAAGGAGTTCAATTACCAATATGGACTAAATAAACAAAAGAAAAGCAAATTAGTCAAGGAAATGGAAATCGAATTAGAGAAAGAAATAAGAGTTTGGATTTCACGAATGACAAAATATTAAATTACTAACTCAAATGGGAGTTCAATTAGTGTCTTCATCTAAGCTACTAGAATGTATTAGGCCATGGATTAGAAAGATGAATTATAATTAACGAATGATATTACTTATCTAGTAGTTAGGACGAATCATTCTTCTTAAACATAACTCATCCAATTTATAGCATAATTTTTCCAACTTTAATAAATTTAATTTTAAGGCCAACTGTATACCGTCATATTAGCCTACAAGGTTTAATATATAGTGAGATAGCGAGTATAACACTATTGCAATCAACATGAACAAACAATAGTAGTATGATACATAATTAGCTTAGTATCAAATATAAACTCAAAAGTATGGAATGTAAGAGCCAAAAATAACCCCAAAAGAAATTAACAATCAATATTATTAATCAAGTATCTATCTTAATCTTAGAGGAGCAACTTGGTCGACCATAGTCAGTGAAAGCGCCATTGAAGTTAGTCTTGCTATACTCTTAATATTGGTATATATCACTTCCTATGCACAAATGTTGATACATAACTACACAAAACAACATAAATGAGCACAAACTCTCTAACTTGACTCACAAAAGATATGAGAACAGAAGAGAAAAATTGCTGACAAAGCTTATCTTCTTCTAAGCCCCTTAGCCGAAATGGTTTAATCTTACAAAAGGCTCTCTCCAAAAATTAAAAGATAGAAGCTGAGAGAATGGAAGAATGCTTGGATGAGGGATAGATGATAAGATGAGTTTTTAGTCCACCCTTCACTCCTTTTTACATTGGAAACTCAACTGCTCTTCGTGCCCAAAAGTTAATGAAAAATTAATTTTCATTAATTCCTTGGCTTTTATATTATTGACTTGCATGAGAAAAGGCTAACCTTTAGCTCAAAATTAATCTTGAGTTATTGTGTTTAACGAGGTCGTCTTTAGGTTACTCGCCATAATTTTAAACATAGCTTCTAGCTACTTGCTCAAAACTAGGTCGGCTAATGCAGAAGGCGGGTTTGATGATAAGGAGCTAGAGTAAGAACAGGCCAATGCATGAGGGGAGGATAAAGAGGGAAAGGAAGAGTTGTTGGGCCTAGATACTTCAATAATAATAAGTTTATTTTGTGTTGGGCTTAACTAAGAGAGATGCAGAGCTGAAATAGTGGAACCTGGAGCTGGGTCGAGGAAAGCAGACAAGGCCCACACGGTCTGACCAAAAGAGAAGAAAGAAAAGAAGGAGCAGGCTAACTGTTGGGGTGCTGGGCTGAGCAAGGTTGTGGCTATCGCTATAAGAAACGAGACCCATCCGAAGGGACAGAGGAATATGAGAGGAAGCAAGCCACTGGGATACACAGATTAGGTCGCACGCATGGAAGGAAGAGGCCAACATGCACTGTACCTCTTTTTTTTTCCTCTTTTTTCTACCGGGCTTTAACTGTGTTGAGCTATTGTACTCAATTCCATCCATCTCTGTTTGTCCAATTTTACATCTTATTCCATGTTATCACGATAACCTATAAAAATATGAAAATGTGCAGTATCATTTATGTAGAAATAAATGACAAAGACTTGAAAGAGGAGAAAAATGGGAGCAAAAATTTCACATATAATATGACTTATCAATTACCTACACCAAAACTTTGCTAGTCCTCAAGCAAAGGTTAACAATAATCCATATATTCATTCAACTCATCAAATCGAAAAAGATTAGGGAAGAAATCAATTAAACAACTGCACTTGCCCACTCAAAACCATATGGAGAAAATCACTACCAACCCATAACCCATCATTCAACATTTTTTATCTTAACCAAGTCAACAACCCAAACCTCAAGAAAATCACACAATGAAACCATGTAAGAAACCGTAAGTACTAAACTTCACCCCAAATGAAAAAATGAATAAGAGCATCTTTAAAATTACCCCATGCCAAATCAATTTGCTAGTCTTTTTTTTCTTTTGATTTTTTTTGGAACTTTTCAAAAGTTACTTGTTTCCATGTGTTTTCCTAAGCGTATGAAGATATGAATAAAGATAATACTCATAGAAGCACTTAGTACATATTCAGGGTATTAAAGATGTGAATAGAGATAACAACTAAATACTCATACTGGAATTAGAACTTAATTAATTCAATTTAGTTTACTTATTCGGTGAAAGTCAACGGGGCACTCAATACTTACGAAATACTCAAAATGATATTGGAAATGAGGTTGCATCTTAAAGTTGAATTATGTTACTAGCATAACAAAAGTTTTGACCATCAACTAGTTAATGCTAGAAATAATCTCTAATTGGCATGTGTCACTTGAATCAAATCCACATAATAAGAGTAGAACATGCATAATTAGAACACTCAAGCACTTATAAAAATCAAATTTACCAAATGGTTTAGAACTTAAATTTTGCACAAAATTTTCATTTTGCATCCCCCCCACCAAAACACCTAAAGCTTACATTATCCTCAATGTAAAAGATGATAATAAATAGAGAAATGGAGAAAAGAGAAACACAACCTAGCAACTCGAGGAGTGCTTTTGCACATAAGCCTAATAATCCAACTCTAAAAGTACCTTCAAAATCACCAGTAACCACAATCGCCAAAAACCAAGTGAAGCATCACACCCTCAAACACAAGCACACCTTGCAAAAAAAGAAAACAAAAAAAAGACTCAAACTCACCTAAAAATATTGGATTGCCTCCCAATAAGCACTAAGTTTTTATGTCTTTGGCCAAACAAGGTCTGATCGGCTAATCATAGTAACCTGAATCTACTAGATTGATGGACTCAATCAAACCAGGCTCAATCTCATCACTAATAACAGATTTCAAATGTTAACAATTGATAGTAAGAACATGGTCATTCCAGGGATACAAAATTTGGACCACCCCAGAGGCAAACACTTGTTAGACAATAAATCATCTCATCTAGACCTCAACTTGCCCTAAAACAGCTCAAGCTTAGAATTGAAAAGCCAAACCTTTTGATTAGGTTCAAAAGATTTATGGGAAATCCTTTTATGATGAAAAGTTTCGATTTTGGCTTTATAAATCTTAGCAATCTCATAGGCTTCATTGCAAAATTCATGCGTACAACTCCTTTAATTGAAGCCCATGGTTCGAACCCACTTGTTTGATATCAAAATCAAAAGCTTTAATAGCCCAAAAAGCCCGGTATTCTAATTTAAATGAAAAGTGAAAATCCTTACCCAAAAGATACTGATAAGGAGACATCCTTATAGGAGTCTTATAAGCAATATGATAAGCACATAGAGCATCACACAATCTTAAATACTAGTCTTTGTAATCAAGTCAAATTATTTTTTCTAGTATATACTTGATTTTATGATTAGACACCTCAACTTGACCACTAATCTAACGGTGATAGGGGGTAGCTGCTTTGTGAGTCACAAAATATTTTCAAAGCAAAGTCTCAAAAGACCAGTGACTACTGCCATCACTACTAAGAGCTCTAGGGGTCCTATGTTGACTAAAAATGTACTCTTTCTTAAACTTGGCTACTGCCTTCTAGTCATTGGTCCTAATAGCCAAAACTTTCACCCACTTTAACCTATAATCAACAGCAAGCAATATGTCCATAAAGGCAAAATATGGGGGAACGAGGCCCATGAAATCAATGTCCCATACATCCAATATCTCAACAATCAGAATAGGAGAAAGGGGCATCATATCAAGATGCGACACGACACCCCTACATTGACAACACTGACAGGTAAGACAAAAATGGTGAGCATCCTGAAATAGAGTGATCCAATAACACCCACTTACTAGGACCTTAACAACTATCCTATGACCTCCAAAATGACCACCACAAGTGTAAGAGTGATAGAATGTCAAGATACTATAAATTTCACTCTCGGGAACACACCTAAGAACCAGTTAGTTTGGACAATAAAAGATAAGGGTCTTCACAATAGTAATGCCTTACTTATGAGAAGAACCTATCTTTCTCTTTTTTGGACTAGTAAAGAGGAATCTTTCTAGTTGAACGGTAACTTACAATGTAGGCAAACCAAGGGAGAGGGGCATCGGACACAACAAACAATTGCTCATCAGGAAAATGGTTAGAAAATTCAACTATGTCATCAGTATACTCTGTAAAGATTCTAGGAAGGTGGTCTCTAACTAAATTTTTAGAGCCTTTCTTATGTTTTATCTCAATTCCAAATTCTTGGAGAAACAAAATCCATCCAATGAGTCTAGGCTTGGTGTTATTCTTGGCCAACAACTACTTTAATGCAGCATCATCAGTGAATGCAACACTTCGAACACATAAGGTGTGGATGAAATTTATCAAGTGCAAATACTACATCTTGCAACACTTTTTCAGTAGTCGAATAATTATTTTGAGCATTAGTTAGAGTTCTACTACCATAGTATATGACATGAGGCATTCTATTCACCCTTTGACCTAAAATAGCCCTAGTAGCAAAATTAGATGCATCACTCATAATCTCAAATGGAAGAGAAAAATTAAGGGGCTACAAAATACGATCGACACCAAAAAAGTATAAAACTGTGCAAAAGATTTCACATAAGATTCATCAAACGCAAAAGGAGTATTTTTAATAAGGCGATTAGTAAGGGCCCTAGCCACTATACTAAAATCCTTAATAAAAGCTCTTATAGAAACCAGTATGACCAAGAAAGGATCTGACTTACATTATAGAAATAGGCATATACATATTAGAAATTAGATTAACTTTGACTTTATCAACCTTAATTCCCTTTTTAGGAACTTTGTGATCCAACACAATCCCTTCTTGGATCATGAACTAACTCTTTTTCTAACATAAGGCAATATTCGCTTCTTTACATTGTTTCAGCACAGTGGATAAATTGACAAGACAATCATTAAATAAAGAACCAAGAACATACAAATAATCCATAAACACCACCAGGAAATTATCAATATAATTAGAAAATATAGCTATCACGCATCTCTAAAATGTGGAAGGTGTATTACATATTAGAAATTAGATCAACTTTAACTTTATCAACCTCGATTCCCTTTTGAGGCACTTTGTGATCCAACACAATCCGTTCTTGGACCATGAAATAACTCTTTTTCTAACATAAGACAATATTCGCTTCTTTATATTTTTTCAGCACAGTGGATAAATTAGCAAGACACTCATTAAATGAAGAACCAAGAACAGATAAATAATCCATAAACACCATTAGGAAATTATCAATATAATTAGAAAATATGGATATCACGCATCTCTAAAATGTGGAAGGTGAATTACATATTAGAAATTAGATTAACTTTGACTTTATCAACCTC
>JACYFF010031952.1:56073598-56120168 GCA_017589665.1 Selenicereus undatus
TCATTAAATGAAGAACCAAGAACAGATAAATAATCCATAAACACCATAAGGAAATTATCAATATAATTAGTAAATATGGCTATCATGCATCTCTAAAATGTGGAATGTGCATTACACAACCCGAAAAAAGCATCCCCCGATAAGCAAATGTATGCAATGGGCATGTAAAAGTCATTTTCTCTTGGTCCGTAAGATAAGCAGGTATTTGTTTGTTGCCAAAATACCCATCTAGAAATGGTCCTTTCTAGTGATAGAATTCAGATTTCTATTATCAATATACATTCTTCACCTTGTAGTTTATCTAGTAGGAATTAGTTTACCATATCATTATTCTAACCATCATTATGCCAGATTTCTTGGGGACCACTTGAACAGGACTGGCCCATCGACTATAAGAAATTGGGCAGATAATACTTGCATCCAAAAGCTTTACTACCTATTTCTGGATAACTTCTTTTAGGTGGGGATTCAGTCTATGTTACATTCGCCGACCAGGCTTAATATTGTCCTCTAAGTGAATTCTGTGCATGCAAATAGTTTGACTAATTCCTTTCAATTCAGCAACCAACCATCCAGTAGCACCCTTATGATCGGACAAGACATGAATCAACTCTTTCTCCTGATCACAAGATAAAAAAGAAGAGATGATGACAGGTAGGGTATTTTTGGGGCCTAAAAACACATAGTTAAGTGAATCAAGAAGAGGTTTCAACTCTAGTTTATGTGGGGAGACAATAAAAGGTGGCATAGAAGAACTAGCCAAAGGAGGAATGGGTTCATAAGTGGACATCAACAGGAAGACTTAGAATGAGGAGTAAATCTAAAGTAGAATCCATCTCATCTAATGTACTTCCCAAGTCAAACAATTCAAGCCCCAATAAAAAAAACAAGTTCATAAGGGATCATTGCTCAGAATAATAGGTAGGGCTTTTTCAATCATTTCATCATTCACGTCAATAAAAAAGCATTCAGATTCATGTTCAAATATAGGTTAAGAAAAAGCTTTAATAATGTTAAGCTTAACCCTTATGTTCATCACTGAGACATCCATCACTTCTAACGTACAGTTGATGGTGGTATAGGAAGGGACATCATAAAATAAGAGGGATCTTCTTAGAAGACTAGGGTCTATATCTAACACAACAAAATCAATAGGAAAAAATGCTTTATCAATTTGAACCAAGACATCATCTATTCGGCCCCTAGGAATCCTAAATGACCTATCATCAAGATGAACGGTAAAGTTAAAAGGTTTTAATTCACTCAATCCCAACTCTAAGTAAATAAAATATGGTATCACATTAACACTAGAACTCAAATCCAAAAGTGCCCTTTTAATTTTGGAATTGCCAATATAACATGAAATAGTAGGAACACCAGGATCTTTGAACTTAGTTGGAGTCTCAAATTTAAAAATTAAACTCACTTGTTCACTCAGAAAAACCTTTCTACACTTGTCATCTTTGGATTTCCTTTTAAAAGTGCACATGTCTTTAAGGAACTTAGCATAATTAGGGATTTGTTTAATTGCTTCCAAAAGGAAAAGATTGACCTTAACTTGATTAAATGTATCTAGAATGTCATATCTCGGTTTGTCCTTCTTATTAGAAGGGAATGGTGCATCTAAAGTTGGAGGTAAGGAACTCTTGGGTTATATGTAATAATGGGATAGACACAACAGGGGAAGGGGATAAGTAATCTTCTTTCTCACTTCATGGTCACTCTCAATGGTCTTAAGTCTTTCCCCTTTACGATGTTCCTAGGAGCCATTATAGTTTTCAATTGTTCAAATTGTTGCCCTCTAGGGTTTTGTATGGGTTGACTTGGAAGTTTTCCTTCTTCTCTTTTACCTACAGCTACAGCTAGTTACCCGAGTTAGCTTTCTAATTTAGCTACAAGTTGTGAGTGAGAGTCAATAATATGCACGTTAGATTCAATTCCTTAGACTTTAGAATCAACATGTAAGACAACAGAAGTCAAGGTACCAATAGTAGAAATTACCTTGTCCATGTCAAAGCTCCCATATGGAGTTTGATGAGAAGTACGAGGAGCATATGTCTAGTTTTGGAAACCAAAGGGGTCGGTCTACTAGGCTGGGCTTGAGGATTCTCAACATTTTAAGACTTCCACGAAAAGTAAGAATGATTCCACCAATCATGATTATAAGTATTAGAATAAGGATTATTGGCTGGAGGAAATTCTTGGGCAACATTCACTTGTTCAGTTACACAGTCAAACTTACCAATATATTGTTCATGCACAACAATTAATCAAATTTCTTAGTTAAAGCATCAAATTTAATAGAAACGGCAACTGAGTGTGAAACCTCATAAATCCCCCCTTTTCTTCCTCATTGCTTGGGCAAATCAGAATATGAGGAAGTGGCATGCAAATGTGAACTTTCACTCAAAAGTTCAAACAATTCCCAAGCTTCTTTAGGAGTTTATACAAGAAACTACTAGCACAAGATGCACCAACCATGTACCTATTGTGCTCATCTAGGCCAGAATAAAAAATCTGGATGAGTTGTTACATAGGGACCTCATGGTGAGGACAACTTCACAACAACTCTTCAAACCTTTCCCAACTTTTATGCAATTATTTATATTTTATTATGTGAAAAAGTTTTTATTGAACGTCTTAGGGCAGTTAGTTTGTCAATAGAGAAAACTTTTTCAAGAATTCCTTTTGCATTTGTTCTCAAGTGTTGATATTTGTCTTAGTATGCATACAAGCTTTAGCTTGATCTTTGACAAAGAAAGGAAAACAACACAAGCAAAGAGCATCACCAAAGACATGATTTAAGAAGACTGTAGAACATATCTCTAAAATTACATCAACATGCTTGAAATGATTTTCAGACTCTAGTTCATAGAAGGATGGAACCATTTGGATGAGGAAATGCTTAATCTCAAATAGCCCTATAGCAACGAGCATATGGGTACTCGTAGGTGAATCATAAGTAGTGAAAAACTCCTTTAGTAGCTTAGGTGGTGTTTATTCTTCGACGATCTTCTTGTTGGATTCATATTTCCTAGTTGTTATTGATGTATATTTTCGGAGGGGAAAACTCACAAAAACATAAACAATTGATTAAAAAAAGAAATGAAGAAGATGAGACCAAGATGCAAGGTTGAAACACTTGAGAAACTCACTTCCACAAGGTTCAAACTCACAAGGATGATAATGAAAACCAAAAGGAACAAGATAGTTCACAAGTGTGTTAGCAAGGGGGTGATTAGCCGGCCTTGGTTCACGCACTTGGGGCGAATTCTTCTTGCTTCAACTAAGTTACAGAATTGAATCACCTTCTTAGTTGATGGAAGAAGAACCTAGAGACCCACTTGAGTTGCCAAACTCAAGATACTACACTAGGATTTCAAAGGGGAGAGAGTTCACCAACTCAAACTTTTCATATACTTCAAATCTGATTACAAATGACTCTTTGGCTGCCTTTTAAAGACCCTCACATGGCTGTATAAGGCCTCAAACAGCAGCCAAGAGACAAAAGGTACAAAAGGATATCAAGTCTAGCATGTCCTAGCCCTTACAAAGTGTACTCCCTACTTGTGACACCTCACCCTAACTAATGATGCAACTAATTGAGGTGTCAGGCTCCTAATGCTGCTGAGATTACTCAGCTTTAAGTCAAATTGCAGCAATGAAAAACAAAAACCAAGAATTACATCACTTTGTACAATAAACTAAAAACCGGTCCAAAGGAATTAAAACCGTCCTTTTTGCTGGTTAATAGCAGCACATGAGGGTACTTCCTAGTCCTTTAAGGCTGATGATTTGATAAATATTTATCTCCTCTTTCATGCCCTAAATTTTGACAAAAGTTGGAGTTCAATAGGTTGCCCAAATGAGCCTTGCATTCAGCCTTCGCTGGATTCCAGCCTGCAGTGCACATGCTTCGGGTTTTGGCTTGGATGACCGACCAAATGAGCTCCAAATTTCCTGCATGAGTACTTGTTGGAAAGCTTAGATCCTAAGATTTAATATGGTCATGCGTGCAGGAAATTTGGACTTCAGAATTTTGCTCAATCAGTGAAACAAAACCGGGCCAGAAACGGTATGAACTGGACAGTTTTTCTTCTTGTTTGCACAAGTGATTTCTGACCATGGCATGAACTTCCTTGACCTTTTTGGGCTCCAAAACAGTGGGAGGATTATTGGTAAGTGCTATGGGGGTTGGTTTGGATGGTCCCCATCATAAAGTGCATTGGTTGCACCTTTAATTTATTGTTTCAAAATTACCCTCGAATCTGATGCTTGAGCTCAACCATGTATACATCAGTTATCCTACTAAGAGAACGTTAAACTCTAGTATTATATTCTTCAAGCTCTAAGAATAAAGAACACCTACTATGCATATAACCCACCAATAATCAAGAGAATAGTATGAAATCACCACCACAATAACCACAAAATGAAATAAGAAAAAAATAAAAGAAAAAAAAGGAACAAATTTAGGAGAAAAATGAAAATAAAATAAAAGAAAATAATTGAAATTAAAGGGAGGGGATTGAACAAATCTAAAGGAAAATAAATAAAATAAACAAAATAACAAAAACAAAATTATTAGATTCAATTAGGAGGGAATGGCAAAAATAGTTAGATTACAAGAAAATGGGGGAGAAGAAATAAAATTATTAGATTAGGAGGGAATAGGGAATAAAATAAAACAAAAATAAAAATAATGAACAAAAAAAAAATGATGGGGGTTCAGATCAAAAGGTAAAAAATAAACAAATAAACAAAAAATAAAAGGAAAAGAGAACAAAAAATCAATAATCGTTCTCCACCAACGATGCCAAAAATTTTACGTGGATTTTATGTTCAGTTTGAAAATCCTTTTTACTTGCAAGTACAGAAGATCAATTGTAGACTAGCTAGTGCAAGATATCAGTCTCATAAGAAACAATAGCAATTTTAAATTTAGCTTTTCCAACTAAAAAGAATAATTCAATGGAGGAATTTAATTATCAATATAAATTAAATAAACAAAAGAAAAGCAAACAAGTTAAGAAAATAGAAATCAAATTAGAGAAAGATCTAGGACTTTAGATTTCAACAAAAATAATAAATTACTAACTCAAATGGGGGTTTAATTAGTCTCTTGCTCAACCTAAGCTACACGCATTAGTTCATGAATTAGAAAAATAAATTGTAGTTATCAAACGATATTATTTATCTAGTAGTTAGTGTGAATCATTCTTTTTAAACATAACTCATCTAATTTGTAGCATAAATTATTCAGCTTTAACATTTGTAATTTTAAGCCCAATTGCATAACATTATATTAGCCTATAAGGTCTAACATATAACTTGGATAGCAAGTTAAACTATTGTGATAAACATGAATAAATAATAATATTAAGATGCATAAATAGGTTAGTATCAAATATAAACTCAAAATTATGCATTGTAAGAGACAAAAATAACCCCAAAAGAAATTACTAAGCAATATTATTAATCAGGGATCCATGTTAATTATAGAAGAGCTGGCCATAGTTAGTGAAAACACCATTGAAGTTGGTCTAGTCCTACTCTCAATATTAGTATATTGCACTTCCTGTGCCCAAACATTGATACTCAATTATAGAAAACTGTATAATTAAGTACAAATTCTCTAATTTGACTCACAAATGAGATGAGAAGAGAAGAGAAAAATCGCTAAACAATCTCTTCTAAACCCTTTAACCTAAATAGTTTTATCTTAAAAAGACTCTCTCTAAAAATTGAAAGATAGAAGATGAGAGAATGGAAGAATCCTTGAATAAGTGATAGATGAGTAGACGAGTTTTTACTCCTATTCTTGACCCCTTTTTATGGTGGAAATTCAGCCTCTCCTGGTGCCCAAAAATTAATGAAAAACTAATTTCGATTTATTCCTTCACTTTTATATTGTTCACTTGCTTAAGAAAAGGCTAGTCTTTAGCTAAAAATTAATTGGGAGTTATTGTGCTTGACTAGGTCATCTTTAGCTTACTCCCAGTAATTTTCAGCATAGCTGCTGGCTTCATGCTCAAAACTAGGCCTGCCCATGCTGAAGGCGGGTTGGCCGATGGGGAGCTAGTGCAAGAATAGGCATGCACATGAGGAGAAGACAAAGAGAGAAAGGAAGACCTGCTGGGCCTGAATACTTCAATAAAAATAGGCCTATCTCAGGCTAGGCTTTACTAGGAGAGATGCGGTGGAATTTGGAGTTGGGACACGAAAAGCAGACAAGGCCCACACGGACTAGGTGAAGGAGAAGAGAGAAAAGGAGTATGTTGGTAGTTAGGGCACTGGGCCAAGCTGGGCTGCAGCTACTGTTGTAAGAAACCAAGCCCTTTCGGAGGGAGAAGGTAAGATGAGAGCAGATAGGCTGTTCGACCATACGGACTGGGTTACATGCATGGAAGGAACATACCCACATGTGCTACACCTCCTTTTTTTCTTCTTTTTTCAGCTACCAGGCTTTGACTATATTAGGTTGTTGTACTTGGTTCAATCCATCTCCATTTGGCAAATTTTACATCTTGTTCCATGTTATCCCGATCACCTATAAGAATATGAAAATCTGCATTATTTTTTACGTAGAATTAAACCACAAAGACTTGAAAAAGGTGAAAAATAGGAGAAAATTTCCATATATAATATGCCTTATCAGAGATCTTCCTAGGAGACTCATGCCTCCGGTCCCTCTACTCAATCATTCTTCTCTCCATCACTGTCACTATAATATCAGGTCTTATTTCCTCATAACTATGAGGATTCCTTATTAAACATGCACGGTGATTGGCAAGAGGCAATGACAACGCAGGATCTTACACAGTTGCCACATATGCTCCATCTTGGCCCATCCATAGAAACCATCAAGGAAACAGAAGAGTGCATTATGCCCCTCCATACTTGGAATCTCCAAGAGTAACTCTTGGATCTCCTTGATATAATCCTAAATTTGATAGTCTTTGTGTTGAAGAAGTCAAACCTTAGACCCAACGTCACATTCAGTATGCTTCGGATAGAACTATATATTGAGTTCCCTCTTAAATGCATCTTAAGTGTGAATGGGATCGAACCCTTTCTTACATCGTCAGAACTGCGTGCTGCTCCATACCCATTGCTAAGAAAAAGGCGTCAAGTCCCCAAATGAAGATGTTAATCTCCCTGGCACTCCTAGCCCCATTGAAGGTTAGAGGCATGGGGCGTTCACATTTGGTGTAACAATCACCTAGATGACCCAGCCATTGGTCACTACGGCCATGCACACCTTGACTTTTGCCTCAAGAGCCTTGATCCTCACCTTGGAGCCTTGAACTTCAACCCTTCAAAATTGGAGTTCACCATCCTTGGTGGCTACTGGTGCCTAAAGGACGTGGATCTTCTTGTTAAAGTTGGCTACCAGGAAGATCAACACGACCTACATCTCTCCATGAAGCTCGTCTGTGTCCTCCTTGGACTCGAGCTGCTCCATGCACTTGTCCATCTCCTTGATCGTACCCATTGAGGTGGACATGGAGATGTTAATCTCTATTAACTTCTCCTTCACACGACCCATCACATCCTTGTTGTTGTCCTTGCCCTTCTTGGCACCTTGTTGGTTACTGGTGGAAGCCTCACTTGCACTGGACATGATCTCTTCCAAACTTTGGCTTTAACACCAACTACCATGGGATGATTCTTACATAACTTTCTATTCCACGCAATGTGTGCAAAATTTCCCTAACCTTACCAAGTTTACAAGTAAGCCTTCCTGAGAATGATTGACTTAGACCCAAGGAGACTAACTAAGCATAGAGAAAAGAGAACACATAAGTGAGAGAGTTCGAGACAACACCTTTTCACACTCAACTTGCTTGGTTTACAAATGAGCTCTCCTTCACGGTATATAGAAGCCTCCACCTCCTTAATGGATGGTGGCGATCATTTTAATCCAATGGATAATATTAAGTCCCCATCATTCTCCACACATATATCCTAAATATTTACAAGTCTAAAATCTCTTGGAACATTCTAGAGAGCATTCTAGAGAATTCTAGGTTGTCTAGAATATTCTAGTACAATCTAAAATATTCTAGAGCATAACAGAAGACCTCAAATATTGTTGAAGGTTCTAAAAAAGTTTGGAAGATTCTAGAGTACTGCAGAAGATTAAAAAAGATTCTATAAGACTGTAGCATATTCTACAGAGCTATAAAGCATTTTGGAAGGTCTGACAATATTTTAGAATTCTCTGGAAACTCAACATGTGACATCTGGCATGGCGTGAGCATGGCAATGATGCTCATGTATAGCCCACGTGACTAAAAGAGTCACTTTGCTCTCTTTTTCCTTAAAAAAATCGATAGGGAGTTGGACTGGAGTTGAATATAATAGTTGTCCATGCGCAAAGTTTTATTTTTAGGAGTTTTTCAATTGGCTCTATTATTTATTTTATTATGTGAGAATTTTGAATCATATAATTTTATTGTAATAGAATGTGACATTTCTCAGCACTCTTTCTGTGAGTGTATGTTTATATATGATATTTGATATTTGATATTATTACTCTTGGGTGAAATATCATGTGACTATTTTTTTAGAATCTTTTGTGTTCATTTATTTGATCCTATTTTATTCCTATTGAATTTCATCAGAAATATGAGTATGTATATTTTACATTATTGAGATTAATTGGAGTGAAACCATTATGTGAAATCTCTATGATATGTTTGGCATGTTTTTTTGGAATAGAATTTCATGTTATGTATAATAAGTGTATATACTTGATTGAAATTCATAATGAAATTTTAAATTACATATTATGAGAATATGTTTCATACGGTTTAATCTCTCAAGTTGCATAGAGAGATTATGCCTAAATATGTTAGGTGTGGGACGACGTTGAAATTTCTCAAATATATGTTTTTTAAAACTTCATTAAATATGCAAAATTATGCCTAAAATGTTTAAATCCTTTTCATATATTAAGGAATATATGTTGTATTTTACGAAAATATTCTTGAGGTTAGCATATCCTCATTGATTAGAAATTTGAGAATTTCACTTTGTAATATTTCAAAATGAATTACGTTTTACGACGACTTGGGATAGTTTCGCGTTTTAGGCTTTAGGATGTTTACAGTTTGCAGTTTATGATGTTTTGGGCTTATGTTAACAAGTTCCGCATTTTACATTGCCTTTAGTTTTCAAAGGTTTCATTATCAAAATTTGTGGATTTATTCTTTGTGGGTCTTTGGGAATCGGCCTCTTTGTAGGCAGGGATATCTATAGAGGTAATGTTGCCTATAAATGAAACTTTCCAGACCTTGCGAAAGCAAGATTCACACTAGGAGTTGTTTTTGTTGCTGCTAGCAACTTGGAACAAAATGACGAACTTAATTACCCTAAAACATTTATTCATACAAAGATGATTGGCAACTATATGTGAACTTTTGACTCTAGGATCAATGTTTGTGTATATTAACTTTGTTAGTTATTGTCACATAGCATAGATGTATACATGACATATGTATGCTTTTTGTGTTGATTGTAGAACTTTTGTCGATTACAAGTATCATGTCCGTTGTCACTATTGCGAGATGTTGTGATTTTCCGTAAGCGCATGGTTTATCGCCGTAATACTAACGGGTGTCGATCCTCAGGGATGAGTTATGAAATTAGGTTGCTGAAATCCTAGATCTAACTCATGTTGATGACTAAACTAAACTACAGGGTTAATTAAATGAATATTAGTGAATGAAGCTTACAACAATTCTTTTCAAATAGCCTGCAATTATGGGTAAAGTAAATGAATTGGACATGGATTAACTGAAGGACAATCTGGCTAATCATAAAAATCATTCAGTGAGCAAAGCAACAGATTAAGCAAAGCAAATTAAAGATCCAAACTAGCAATCAAGAGTTGGGAACTGCGATTAAGCACAATGAAACTGCTTGAATAATCTGAACCCAGCAATGAAGAACAAGAACCACGACTGAGAGCAACATCAGTTCGAACTAGACTGTGAACCGAGAAGACAAGGCGCAGAATCAACTAAAACTAAAATCGCAGAACTGAAAGATGAAATTAAGCAGCGGGTTCGTTCACAAACCACTCAAATTCGATTGAATCAAAGCCAATTACAGATCTAAAACATTCTAGGATGAGATCTAAAATCAGAAACAAAATGAAAATCAAAAACGATATTCTGGCAAACTAAACTACTGCTAGCCTCATATCTGCACTAATCTCTACTTTACTGCTCATCTGCTTCTCCATTCGACCTCCATTAAAAACGTAGCCCCCTTGTTGCTTCCATAAACTCTTCGAATTCACTCTTGCAACGACCGAATTGATTATTTGCAATTAAGGGGGAAGAAGAATTAATGGGCAGCTAAAGAAGACGGTTATGGTGAGGAAGATGAAGCGCCACCGCCATGCCCTGTTTCGGTCCTCATGCTTTCGGTTTCTGTACTTGTGCAAAGAAGAAAAAGAGGAGTAGGAGGGGGAGGGGAAAGGTGGCATGGCATGAATGAAGCCATGAATGTGGTTGAATGATGGAGGAGAGAGGAAGGAGGTAACTGCTGGAGAGGAAGAAGAAGAGCCACACACGACTTTGTTCCGTTCTTCGGGGTTGCAGGGGAGTTTCAATGAGGAAGAAGAAGAGCAGGAGATGGGGTTGGGAGTCACGTGCCTGGAATGTGTTCTTGTAGTGGGAGCAAGCCTGGGCTGGGCTATGGGAGAAAGTAAGAGAGAAGAGAAAGATGGGGCTGGGATCTGGGCCTCGACTGGAATGCTAGTTGGACCAGCCCAAGGGAAGAGGAAAGGAGAAGAAAAAGGACTGGAAGAAAGAGGATGCTGGGCCTCGGGTTGGGCTGTTGTCTTCTTTTTTTATTTATTAGCCACTTAATCCACTATCAAGCAAATTGAGCATCTTATTGAATTTTTCCAACTCTTCCATAATCCTACAAAATAAACAAAAACAATATTAAAATCCAAAATTAGTAATTTATTTCAAGCAAATATTAGGTAATAAAGGGTATAAAAATTTCATATTTTCATGCTAAACAAATACCCTTACACCTCAGTTTTGCTTGTCCTCTAGTGAAACAAACCGAAAATCCTGGAAATAGAAAATAAAACAAAACCCTAAGTCACTTTCGTAGGAATCACGATTGCACGTAGCATGTGTAACAAGCCCTTTGAAACCCTAGGTTACCCCTAGTGGACGAGTAAGGTCTCGTGAGGGTTTGCAGAAGATATACCCACAAAATCTATAAAAGAAAATATAAACAGAAACTCGAAAATCTTTTTTTTTTCCAAAAATAATATGTACAAAACTGGGGAAAGATATATATACATTCTAATCAACTAAATCACTCATGTAGCAAAGATATTGGCTTGTATATAAACAAAATGTACTCATCAAGACCCTCTTCCTCATGAATGACATTGAAGCACTAACTTTTCACCCCACTGGACATCAAGACTTAGAATCCATCATGGTGCTCGTGTGCAAGTGCATCATCTTAGGGCTTATGTTTACCAAAATCAAACTCAATCCCAATCCCACTCCATTGATGCAAATTACATTATTGACTTGTTAACTTTGGAAGCAAGCTTTCCCAGTAGCAATATTGCCTCAAAAGGTAACACCCAGTAGCGCATGTCTCAAAAGATAACACCCAGTAGCGCATGCCTCACAGGGTTACTTGTCATTTCAAATTTTATTCTTTTTTTTTCTATTCTTTATTATCCTTTTTTTTAAGTTTTTCTTTTCCTGTTTTTTTTTTTCACTTTTTTTTTCATTCACTTTTTTTCATTCTCATTTTTTTCCTCTCTTTTCTTTTTGAATAAAAACTAGTAATTGTATCAAAAACAAGTGGGAGAGAGAATAATGGAAAACTAAAACCTTAAGACAATGAGAATAATATAAATAGGGATTAGAATACACAGCGATAATGAACAAATGAGGTTAGAATTAGAGCTAAGAATGATACTGTAGTGCCCCGACCCCTCTCGGTCGCAGGTCTTACCAATAACAGCTTCAATGATCGTCGACTGGCCCCACAAATCACCACAAGTCTCTCCGGCGTGCTTCATCCTCGCTCACACGCTGCCTGGGAAACTTCCCAGGAGGTCACCCATCCCAAGATTGCTCCCCAGCAAGCACGCTTAACTGTGGAATTGTTAAGAGTGAGCTTCCCGAAAGATGCACCTTTGGTGATATAAGTAGTCACTTCGATCCTTTTAAGCCACAGTCGGGGTGTTACAATCACCCCCACTTGACGCGCACAACGTCCTCGTTGTGCCTCAATAACCGACCGACTTATGAGTCCTCTTAACTGGCGGTCCACACCTATGATCTTTGCCCCGTTAAGTGACTGCCCATGGGCTCTCCATCCACTGGCGCAGCTCACGGTCGCGGGTCGGCTCTGATACCATCTGTAGTGCCCCGACCCCTCTCAGTCGCAGGTCTCACCAATAACAGCTTCAAGGGTCGTCGACTGGCCCCACAAATCACCACAAGTCTTTCCGGCGTGCTTCGTCCTTACTCACACACTGCCTGGAAAACTTCCCAGGAGGTCACCCATCCCAAGATTGCTCTCCAGCAAGCACGCTTAACTATGGAGTTCTTAAGAGTGAGCTTCCCGAAAAGAAAGATGTACCTTTGGTGATATAAGTAGTCACTTCGATCCTTTTAAGCCACACTCGGGGTGTTATAGATACACTGAGAATGGAGACCTGACATGCACATCAGTTCATATGCAAGCTAAAAATCAAAGTACAGGGCATTGAAGCTAATCAGAATAGTACGAAACTTCCAGAGAAAGAAAACAAAAATCTATTTTAAAATTTCCAAATTTTCAATTTTTTTTAACAAAGATTGTTTTAACGCTTCCCCACCCCCACAACTAAATCTCACAGTGTCCTCATTGAGAGTGAAAAGAAGCAGACCAAACAAAAAACTAAAAAGAAAAACGAATACACAAAAAGAAGACGA
Organism: Selenicereus undatus; assembly: GCA_017589665.1. Taxonomy (NCBI): domain Eukaryota; kingdom Viridiplantae; phylum Streptophyta; class Magnoliopsida; order Caryophyllales; family Cactaceae; genus Selenicereus; species Selenicereus undatus. The sequence continues at coordinate 56,086,576 of JACYFF010031952.1, forward strand.
AGACTAAAAAAGAAAGAAAAATGACATGACTCTAAAACTCAAAAAGAAAAAAATAAAAATAAAACAAAGCAACAAATATATACAAACGAAAACAAAATAAAAAGAAGAGATAAAGAGGAATGTTTATACCAGGTTAGGTGCAGAATTACACCTAAGTTATAGCCTCCAGAAATGCGCTCAAATAGAGGCATATGGAGCATTAGCCACTCTATATCAAATGAAACATCACTACTGCAATCAAAGCTCGTTAAAGTACGAAGTAGCTTGTCAAATACAGAATACCAGCTCTCGATAAAATTAAGACAATGAACATGTAAGAGTTGGTAACAAGTAAAATACATCCACCACAATAATGCAACACAAGTGAGGGCCCGTCTCAATTTGTCAAACTGTTGGGCCCAATTAGAAAATAGATAGACATACTTAATAGTAGCCAGCAAGTGGGTCATCGGCCTAGAAAGTACATCATCATGAATAAGCAGTCTAGACAAAATTGGCGGTCCTAGGTTCACAGGTCTATTAAGTCCAATATGTGTATGAGTCTGGACTAAAGCAAAATTCTTATTGGCAACACTCTCAGACTCAACAAATTCAGGCTTGTGAGATTCAAAAAGGAAGTAAGCTTGAATAGGGTCAGAAGAAAAAGATTCATACTCAGCACACAGATCCACATCCAAACCCACATTGACATTAAACCCATATGAAAAATATTCATATTCTATAGAAAGAATATCATCATTAAATTCCAATTTAGTGGGTTCAAGTGTCTCTTCACATGACGCCTGTAAAATATCCTTTGAATCATCTAAATCACGATGCTCAATGTCAGACTTGATGCTCAGATCTAATTCACTAGCTCTTGCAAGGTCTTCACCCTCTTGAATCTCATAAAAGTTATTCAAAGTGGTGGGTGGGTCGGTAGAAATTAGGACATCATCAGTGACATCCTTATGTGAGCTAGTGTGAGGTACAAGGTCAGGTGATAGAGACGTAGGGAGGGCACTCTCTTGTTCTAAACTAGGCAAAGGCATGTCAAAATTCAAGTGAGGCTTAGCAAGATAAGAGGGATCAAAACCATCATAAAGACTAACTTCAAGTTTAGGAGATCCTAAACTAGAGTCACACTTTTGTAAATTAGTATCCTCCCTACGAAAACATCGAGAATATTCAGCAATTCTCACTTTCATGTTCACTATCATTCTATCAGTCACATCATTGATCTTCTTTTCAACACTTGCACAAGTAGCATCAATATAAGCATGGCATCGACAATTACAAGCATCATGATCAAAAGAGTCACAATAATTGCACAAAATAGGAGACACATAAGACTGAGATGGGTCATATGAGTTCATAAAGTGATAATGAGGGTAAGGTTTAATAGGAAAAACAAACTCGCCATGAGTTGGGTACCTAACATTATTTTAAGCTTCTTCAAACTCGTAAGTATCCCAAGCTAATTTTGAAAGAAATCCCAAACTTCATCTTGAGTTTTAGATAACAATCCTAATACACCTCCAGGATAAATGGACTCAATATAACCCCAAGATTTAGAATTCAGACCCACAGCAATGACCTCACAAAATTTTCATTTTTGAAAATTTTGATTTAATTGAGCACAATAATCATTAAGTCACGATAAATAGCTCCAAAACGATTCATGCTCAAATTGTGGGAAATTAAAAACTGGCATTCTTGAATCTAGTGTTTTTTTTTTCAATTTTACGAATTTTTCAATTTTGTTGGATTTTCAAGTTTTTAATTTTTTTTAGGAAAGAAAATACATTTAGGACACTATTTACAAACCAATGACTAAAACAAAAAGAAGAGACTCAAATAATTAAGTGAACAAAACAAAATAAACTAACAAAAATAAAACTATGCTACCAAATTAAAAGAAAGACCAAAAATACTCAAACATCACACAAAATATAAAATGAACACAAACACAAAAGAAGAGCATTTTTTTTAAAATTTTTGTCTTGTTGACACACAAAAAACGAAAATAGAAATAAACTCAATCGAAAACAAAAAAAAAAACAGAAACACAACTGAAACTAAGACAAAATAGAAAATAAACTAAAACCTAAACAAGCGAAATCTAAATAATTAAACTAAAATAGAAAATAAGACTCCCAAAATAAGAACTAACTAGATAGAAAATTCCACACAATCACAAGGGACATAAATACATTTTTTCTCGAATTTTTTCTATCCCCGAATAGTGCAGAAAAATGTAAACAGATTACTAAGTCAAAAATTCACAGAAAAATCATGACAGTTCGAAACATTCCACACAAATTCACACAAACTCTAAAAATGATGCTCAATCTAGGAAAAGTATCAAAATAGCAAAAATCACAATAGAATTTTCCCAGAAAATTCGAACAGAATGCTGAAATTAGAGCAAAATCTGCATTGAGCTTTAATTTCTGGATTAGTTCTGCCTTGGATCTTTCACCTTCACATAAACCAAATTCGTGAATACTGTTTTGTTTTTTTTTAATAGCAACCAATAAACTCGAAAAATAAAACTAATCTAAGCAAAATCAAAAATAAAAATACTAACTAAATTCTAAATTAAAACTAAACTAAATTTCTAAAACAAAATAATGACTCAATTTAAACTAAAAATCACACGTCTAAAATTGAAATGAAAACGACTCAAACGACTCTACTAATTACACTACGACTTGAGGAAACCTAATTTCATAACGCCATCCCCGGCAACAACACCAAAAACTTGTGATTTTCCGTAAGTGCATGGTTTATCGCCGTAATACTAACGGGGTGTCGATCCTCAGGGATGAGTTATGAAATTAGGTTGCTGAAATCCTAGATCTAACTCATGTTGATGACTAAACTAAACTACAGGGTTAATTAAATGAATATTAGTGAATGAAGCTTACACCAATTCTTTTCCAGCAGCCTGCAAGTCTGGGTAAAGTAAATGAATTGGACATAGATTAACTGAAGGATAATCTGGCTAATCATAAAAATCATTCAGTGAGCAAAGCAACAGATTAAGCAAAACGAATTAAAGATCCAAACTAGCAATCAAGAGTTGGGAACCACGATTAAGCACAATGAAAATGCTTGAATAATCTGAACCCAGCAATGAAGAACAAGAACCACGACTGAGAGCAACATCAGTTTGAACTGGACTGTGAACCGAGAAGACAAGCTGCAGAATCAACTAAAACTAAAATCACAGAACTGAAAGATGAAATCAAGCAGCGGGTTCGTTCACAAACCACTGAAATTCGATTGAATCAAAGCCAATTACAGATCTAAAACATTCTAGGATGGGATCTAAAATTAGAAACAGAATGAAAATCAAACACGATATTCTGGCAAACTAAACTACTGTTGGCCTCATCTCTGCGCTAATCTCTACTCTACCACTCATCTGCTTCTCCATTCGACCTCCATTAAAAACGCAGCCCCCTTGTTGCTTCCATAAACTCTTCGAATTCACTCTTGCAATGACCGAATTGATTATTTGCAATTAAGGGGGAAGAAGAATTAATGGGCAGCTAAAGAAGACGGTTATGGTGAGGAAGATGAAGCGCCACCGCCATGCCCTATTTCGATCCTTATGCTTTCGGTTTCCATACTTGTGCGAAGAAGAAAAAGAGGAGTAGGAGGGGGAGGGGAAAGGTGGCATGGCATGAATGAAGCCATGAATGTGGTTGAATGATGGAGGAGAGAGGAAGGAGGTAACTGCTGGAGAGGAAGAAGAAGAGCCACACACGACTCTGTTCCGTTCTTCGGGGTTGCAGGGGAGTTTCAATGAGGAAGAAGAAGAGCAGGAGATGGGGCTGGGAGTCACATGCCTGGAACATGTTCTTGTAGTGGGAGCAAGCCTGGGCTGGGCCGTGGGAGAAAGTAAGAGAGAAGAGAAAGATGGGGCTGGGATCTGGGCCTCGACTGGAATGCTAGTTGGACCAGCCCAAGGGAAGAGGAAAGGAGAAGAAAAAGGACTGGAAGAAAGAGGAGGCTGGGCCTCGGGTTGGGCTGCTGTCTTCTTTTTTTTTTATTACCCACTTGATCCACTATCAAGCAAATTGAGCATCTTATTGAATTTTTCCAACTCTTCCATAATCCTACAAAATAAACAAAAACAATATTAAAATCCTAAATTAGTAATTTATTTCAAGCAAATATTAGGTAATAAAGGGTATAAAAATATCATATTTTCATACTAAACACAAGACTTAGATCTTTGGCAATTAGGTTTTACATTTATATAAAGAACTCATATGTCTCCATGAGGGGGCACTTGAGGTAGATGTCCAAAATCATTAGTGAATTGACTGAAACTGGCGATGAACATACCGGTGATCAACTATTCTATATCATGATATGTTCCTTAGATGATGGCTTGGGTCATGTTAGGATGGTATTGTCTTGAAATAAGTATATTTTAATTTTTGAGGACATGAGACGACGTCATGAACTAAAGAAACAGCCGCAAGAGGCTACCGAATTGACAAGTACAAAAATGCACAAGTCAACATTTAAGTTGTGTAATGTTCTAAAAGAACAAACCGAGGAACTTAGATTAGTAAGGATGAGTCAAACGAGAAACCTGAGCATGACCAACAAAGCGAAGAAAACATCTAAGAGCACAAATTCAGTAGAAGTAAAGTGCTTTAACTGTGACCAAATGGGTTATTATGTTCATGGTTGCATTGATCATAAGTAGGTACTCAGCAAAATTCACTAGTAACTTTTGTGTTCCACTACGGTTAACTCATTCGAACATTCATGGGGCAATGAATGTGACAACAAAGCATAGCACTATTATGTTACATCACTTTTTTATTGGCTGAGCTTAGGTCTACTTGATCTCATACGAGTCTAAGGCAATAAGTTGCTTTGACAATCATGTGAGCTTAACTGAAAATTAATTAGACCTAAGATGGTAAGACCTTATGTACTAATCAATGTCAAATATTTGTTGGGATCATTTAGCGGATACCATGATGAAAAAGGAATAGTTTATTAGCTAAATATTCCCATAACTCTTTAATAAAACGATGTTGTGGAGAAACGAAAAAGAATACTCAGGATGATGGGATCAATGATCGCATAGAGATTCTCTTTTGTTGCAATATATGATCATGACCCTGTTTTTATGCAGTCAGCTACAATCATTCCTATGAGCTGTGGACTAGTGAAAGTGTTAACTTAAGAGTTCTAAGACCTTAGGCATATACTGCTTTTGTCCATGACTACTCCTTTGGAAGTGGCAAATAAGGAAGGCTGAGTGTCTCTATGGGATACTGTAACACCTTGAAACATTTTGTGTTGATTGAGCTATAAGACCGTGGGAGTGCAACTAAGTTCAAATTGGTGGATATCACATTCTAAAGAATGGATTATCTAAGAAGGATAAGACACGTCAAAACTTATCTCTATTATTTGTCCAAGCTAAATCAAATCCCTTCATTTGAGTGGGGTAATTTTAATTAATAATGAACAAGTTTATCATCAAGATCCACTTGCATCATCAACAGCGAGTGACAATGATCTTATTCTTGTTCTAAGTGGGATTAAGATGACTGGTCTTGGTTTAAGTGAGAGTGATCAAAGCTGGAATGAACTTTTATGACACTCTTGCAAGAGGCAAATTAGCTAAGATACATTTTCTAGCCCTTTCAAAGACAAGTGAATTAAGGCAATGTAAAATAAATTAGATTTAGTTAAGGCTACCAAATTGTAGGAGCTAGTTAACCAAATAGAAGGACACAAAGTTATTGGAGAACAAGTGGCTAAGTGGTTTTTAAATAGTAAGGCTAATGGCATTGTTGAAATTAGGCTCAAGTTGTTCAAAAAGGGTACTCACACATGATAAGATTAACTACAATGAGTTTTTTCCCTTTTTACTATGTGACTTACCCTAATTCACCTTTCTAGTTTGGACCTAAAGTTGCATCATATGGATGTAAAAATGTCAACCTTAAAGGAGACTTAAGTGGAGAAATTTGAATGGAAGAACCCAAAGGTTCTATTCTTAAAGGCATAAACATGAGGTTTTTAGAGATATGAGGTCATTTTCTTGCCTTAAAGCCTCTCCAATGCATATTTATAATTACTTTTCATAGTGTGGTCATCACTAGTAATTTCACGGTAGTCGATAAAGATCACTACGTTTATACAAAATGGTCCAAAGGCCAATTTTGTAGCTAAGTCATTGTATATAGATGACTTACTAATATCTAGAAATGATATAAAATTACTATGTAAGGCAATGCCTTCCTTATCCTCATTTAACTTTGAGATAACTAATATAGATAAATGTATGCTCTTGAAATAAAGTTATTGAGAGAGTATTCGAGGAGGTTATCCTCTTTCCTAAGGCATATGACATCGGAAGGTCATTGCATAACCTAATACACATAACTATGACTCTATTAGTACTCATATTAACAAAGGCGAGGACTTATAATAAAATGTTTGCACACTCTATTAGAAAAGGGCCAATGATTAGAATGTGTTTTGCTAGTATGGATAGAAGTATAATGCATGATATGGTGTATAGTACAATTGATGTCTTCAGATTGATCGCAACTAGACCAAAGACTACCATAGTGACAGGCAGTGAGGACATGACGTAGCTAAGAGGAACCTCTAATTGTGCAATTTGGAACATAAGCAACAATCCCCACAAAAAAAGCTACGCTAGTCTTGACTGTGGGAGGTGTAGAATTGAAATGAGCATCTAGATGTGTCTTCCTACTTAGGAATGATGTACTCAAATGGCTTTATAAGATAGGATGAGTTAATGGCTTTTTCCTTAAAAGCGCAAGAGCCCGTTTAGTTTAAGAAGGACTTCGATTGTTTGATTAGTGGACCGAATGCTACTCTCCAATAATGGTTTTTGTTACAAGTGGTGTTGCATTTATGACATGGGGTTATAATTATGAATATAAGATATGATGGTTTGATGAGTTCAAAGTGAGACATATTGATAAGAGTGAAATGATCCAGGGTACTTGCAGACTTCCAACTACTTATGCACAGTTCTTGAGGAGATGGGATATATTCCTAACATATATATAGCATAAATTTCTCACAAGTACTCTAGTTGCACGACCTATTTGCCCAATATGAATGTTGTGGACAAATAAAAGGAAAATGAGTTTTTCTTTAGGTTGCTTATTGTATTTAAGTTGGAGATGCTGGACTTAGGGCATGATACACCCGCGAGGGGTGCAAGTCTTATTCATATAACACACTGACAATGTTTTAATAACTTTACCGCCTAAGACCCTAGTTTCTTAACTAGTCAATCTAATATAAAAGGTGACCAATCTAAGACGCAAAAACACACACAAAACAACTGAGAGTTCTCTAAAGAGAGACCTTCTGCAAAAACCCTAGAGCTCTTTTGCTATAAGATTGTGGAGGGTCTCCATTTAGAGAGATCTTTCCTCAATTAGTGAATCAAAGCTAGCTTTGATCGTCTTCTGCTTTGGGATTATGCTAGATCTCTTTACACTTAATTCAATACTTGATTTCCTTTAGTAGGCTATCCGTAAAAATTATTAATTACTTAGACATCCTTTCAGATAATCTTGATAATAAGCTTTATAAAACACTATGAGATGGTCACCCCAAATAGTGAAATATTAGATAACTTAAAACACAATCTGCAATTATTTCTTGGTTTATGAATGTCCATCATGCAGTTTAAAATATTGCTCAAAGTAATTTTTAATTACATAGTGTTTAGTCCATTTCACATTTATAATTGTGGTGGTTAAATTTTTGAAGTTAAACATTTGAGTGGGTTAACCTAAAATTGTTATAAACCTAACAAAATATTCCTTTTATATGCTTTAATATCTTGGTAAAAGTTTAAATTTAGTTATATGACTTTCTTTTAATAACAACAAGTCCAACTGTGTATCCCATTTCCACAGGTGTGGGGGATATGAGGCTTTTTCAATCAAAAAGAAATTACAATCCCATTTACTTCCTTTCTTCCTTCCACCTTGGTTTCATGGGGGAACAATTGTTTAGATATTAAACAATGAAGTATTTTCATCCCCTCACCCCCCACCAGATTATAGTAAATATTTTTAATATCCATAATATTTTTGGGTTATTATTTATCGCTTTTCCTATTTGTTATATGACTTTCTTTTAATAACAACAAGTCCAACTATGCATTAAATAATTTTTAAGGCCATATTTTACGAGCATATGTTTCCTATTTGTTGTTTGCTATTTGCTATTTGCTGTTTGTTATATGAATGTAACATCGCTTGCTCCACATGGAAATATTTTGGAAGCATGACATAACTTATAGGCAATGTAGTAGGTAAATGGCACAACATGTGCGATCCAGTTTTAAACCCAAGCAACAACAGTAGGTCATAAGGCCAGGATGTTAGGTTGTTGGTTAGTAAGCTATTTAACAATCTAATCTATTGTGTTAGGCATGTATATTGGGTTATATACTAAGTTTTTGCACCCACTTTGTAGAGAAAAAGCAATGACATATTGACCATCAATATCACTACCACAATTGCATTATAAGGGATGATGTAGTGATGCATGCTAAAACCGCAAGATTGGCATGAACCAAACCTAGCAACTCAATATGGAAGGATATGCCTTGAATAAAGGAGGGTTCCACCAACCATGATGTATGCTAAAACTGCACGCTTCGCATGAACCAAACCTAATAACTCAACATGGAAGGATATGTCCTAGAATAAAGGAGGGTTCCACCAACCAAGACTAAAAGAATTCACCACCAACCTTCGTAAGGCAATTGCACTAGAAGATCAGGTAAAGAATCCACTCACTAAACACCACCATAGGATAAACTTTAGAGAGATTTAGAGGGAGTTTGCTTAAACCCGTAACTAGGGGTTTTCATATATCATAATTTGATTCTTACAAGTAAGAACAAGGCTTTTATTCTCAGCCTTAAAGATAAGATCAAGGGCTATAACTGAAACCATAATAAAACAAAAACTGCTAAATCAGTTTGAATGAAAACATCCTATAACAGCAACTAGGACTGATCTATGACATCTAATTGCTTTGGTAATCTCTATTACTAAGGTGTCAAACCCTTGGAGCATCTAAGTACTGCTAATGATGTCTTAGGAGGTTATTTGCAACAACTTACATCGAGCTTAGGCAGCTTGGTCAGCAAAGTATAGCACCCTGAATTCCATTGGATCAGAGGGTATTTCTTGAATGTTTGTGTTGGTTAACAGCTTGTGCTAGGTGATTTGATTCTGCAACTTTAGGGACTTACTTGATAAATATTTAGACATATTTTCGAGCCCTTAAACATGCCAGAATGAGCTGCTAAGTTGGACGCAAAATATCCCTTTGAAGCTATAATAGCCCAACCCTAAATTATATTGATTTATTTGAGTATCTCATGTTAATTAATTTCTCATATTTATTTATCGCATTTAATCATCTAGGTGGAAAAATATATATATAACTTCATTTGGGCCATCACCTTGCAATTCAGATTTTATTTATTTATTTATTAACAAAAATGTTCAAGATGATTGATAGTAGGCCTTGATTGATTATATTGTTTTTCCGCAGCATCACAAAAGTTTAAATTTGAGTTACGTAAAAACGTTATCGTTATGGGGCCTTTTATTTTCAAACCCAACTTATTTCGGCCCAATTTGAAGCCCAACAAGTTTGTTTTCTTAACCTAGCTAATTATCATGATTAAGCTTAACCATGGTTGGCTAAAAGTCATTTTTGAAGATAAAATTTTAGCCAAGTTTGTTAGATTAGTCAAAAAAATACAACCAAACCAAAATCGATCTTTTCTCTCCTTTCTCTCTCTGACCACGCCAGGCCCCACAACTATTTATGGTGTTTTCTGGCTAGTTTTTGGTCAGCTTTGGGCTGCCTCTGACTTGCATCGACACCCTAGTATTACTAGCTACCATCCTCCGTCCTCAAAACCACCAAACATCACCTCCACCTCAACTTTTTTTCATGTTCAAAGTAAGTAACCCTAAGCCTGTTTTCTTTGAATTTTTTATTTCGATTCTTGTTTATGTCGATTTGAGTTTTGATCATGTTCTTTGTAAGAAAACGAGAGTTATTTTGATGTTTTTAATTGTTGATTGAGTTTGGATCATGCCAGGGTTTAGGGTTATTCATGAGCATGCAAGCTTAAGGTTAGAAGTATGTGTTTCTTGGATTATTTATATTTGACTTAGTGGCTTTAATCTCTAATAATGTTTATGAGGTTGTTTTTGGAGATCTTAGATCAGATGAAGAGGAAGTATGTTGGCCAAAAGTGAGGGTTTTAATGATTATGCAAGGTTTAGATTTCCTTTAATAGCAAGCATGTTGTTTATGTATATTTGATTGTATTTGATGTGTATGATTATGAAATGAAATTGAGTATGGTGGCTTTATATAGTGATGGGAAGGACCAAAACTTTATCACATGATCTTAAGGAGTGATTTTAGATGAGGATTTGTGTGAAAAGAGAGGAGAAAACAATGACAGTGAGGGCTGAAAAATGATAGAAAATAGGGCAGGCTTTGTCAATAAACTGGTAATGATCACCAAAAATTATGATTTTTGGTGGGTAGATAGAGCAGTGAGTTAAATTTAAAATTCAATTTGAGTCGCCTCAATATGAGGTCCGTGGAAAAAGTTATGGCTGTTTTACTAGAACTGCGTAGGTTAGACCAAAACTGGCACAGTTGTGTTCTGGCCCCATTTTGGGAACCCTATTGTGGGAATCAGGTTTTGTGCTACAAACGAAAGTTTTGTGCGACTTATTAAATTTTCTATACTGGGAAATTATATCTCAAATAGAAATCGGGAGATTAGGTTACAAGTCATTTACTTTAGCCCCTATTACGCCCTTACTTTTCTTTTAATAAAGTATTAACTGTGAAAATAAATACATTTGCTAACTATATATTCCTATAACGATGTTTTTGTATAGACACAGGGCCTAATCTATCATTTTCTCCCCGTTTGTGCATAATCATACTTAGTGACAGAAATCAGCATGTATTTATCAAAATTATAATACTTTGGTAAGTACATCAATGAATCAGTTTAACTAGTAATTTATCACATAATTAGTGACCCCATTAGTTATCAGTTATAGGGCATTGCCCTTTAGTTGCCTGTGCATCTTCAGGCCACGTCCCCCAATTAGTTTGGAAGATGTACACCTATATTTAGATTGTAACAATTACTAGGGGTTCACTATCAGATAATAATTGACAATGCAGTTTTACATTCATCTCATTCCCTGTTTTTAATTAAAATGAATTGCAATGTGGGGCCAACCAGTTTTTCAATGTGCAGTTAACAATACAGAAATGCATGTACTAAGCTTCGACTCATAGTTCGAAATGTTTCATGTTTTGTTTTAGGGAGATGCTCAATGAATCGCCCTTCGGCTTGCAGGCCGATTGGAGAAGATAAGTGAGCGGGAATGTCTAAAAGGAATAGTGGCGTTTTAGTGCTGAAATGTTTTCACCACTGTATTGTGAGATATTTTGATGTTCGAACTATATACTCTGCTAAAAGTTACTATATTTTGATGTAAACTATGAGATCGTTAGTTACTGTTGATGTTGGATTGATGGTTTTCCTTCACCAATGTCGTGTGGTGGTAACGATGTTTAGCCTGGTTATGTTTAATTATTTTTGTGTCAAGTCTTGTCCTTTTTGGATGGTGGTAATACCCCGATCACTGGGGATGTCACTACTAATTGATGATGTTAATTGATTAGAGTTGGGTTTTCATTTTCTTGATGGAATATAGAGTATGGAGCTTAGATTTAGGAGGGTGAGAATGGTTATTAGTAAGGAATGTCGTATATTATTAGAGACTTGCAATATTAGAAATGCGTGTTGGTTATCTTCTATATGCCCCTCAGTTATATTTTGCTTGCTAGATGGATCCCTATGTAGTCAACATGATGTCTGGTACATCTGTGGCTGCTCATATATCACTATTGCACGCTAGCATGATAGCTCATGCGCAGGACTCTTTCTCCGAGTTTCACAACATCATAGTTCGCGTAAACATATTGTTATGGTCCTTGCCCACGGTTGATCTGTGGGTAGAGTTCAGGCTCCGATGTCATCATTTCATGAAGACGGGGAACCCAGGTTGGGATCAACCTAGGTTTTAGGTCCAGAGGGCTTGGGTGACTATCACCTCAGAGTTGATGTTACGTGAGGAGTTCGAGCAGAGGGGCATTAGCATGGAGAGTCTTCAGTACATCCTTCCTTTACACCGGGGACATCCTCGCCTACACCACCCACACCAGCACAGGGATCATAATCGCCGCCCGTACTGGGTACTCGATACATGTCTAACAGTCCTAGGGAGGCTCATGTGGTGGTGGGTCTCCTCGATACCCCGAAGATCATGCTGCTTAGTTCTGATGATGAGCCCACGAGGGTTTTGAGGACGAGGACGATCTAGAGGAGGATAAGGAGATTGATGAGATAGTAGAGGAGCAGCAGATGGATCAGGAGGTCGATGAGGTAATGGGAGAGCGGCATGTTAATCAAGAGGTTGACGAGGTAGAGTTAGGGGTATCGGACAGTAGCTTCGACTCAGGCGAGGAGTCAGAGGATGAGTCCGACACCCAGATTATGATTCTTCTAGGGATCGTTAGGTTTTTTTTCAGGTGTTGGCTTGAGTAGGTTACATTTTGAGCCCCGCATGTATATAGTATGGTCGAATTTGATAGTTGCATTTTGTGTAGCATATGACATTGTATATAGTTAGTCAAATCCTTCCGACCATGACGACATGATCCCTTTCGTTTTTGGGCATGTGACGGACTTAGGGACAGGGAGCTAGTTAGTGTTTTGGGTAGAAGCCAGAGCTGATCTTACGTAGTTAGCTAGATGTGTTATATTTTGTTGATCATATATATAAGCAGGCAGCTATGTATGTAAGTAAGTAGTTATGAAATGATGTAATGAAGCTTTGGGTTATGTTTTAACTAATATTTGAGCCATATTAAATGTATTTATTGGGCATGCTTATCTTATATGTTTGGGTATTTCGGTGATTGAATTGTTTCATTTAATGCATGATCAGAATGTTTGAGTTAGTGCAAAACAATGTAGAGATTCATTTAGAGGGTAACTCGGATTATGGCCAGGGATTGGGTCAACAAGCCTCACATCATGTGCTACCAAATTTTTCCAAATGCCATCAATTCCCCCTGAGTTTGCTAACAACATTGGAGACCCTAACTACTTGCCGACCTTCGTAGCTAAACTAATGAAGCGGATTCCCCAAGTAGCTACTAAAACCCCTCCTAAAGATGATAATTAGCAAATAGGTTAGCACGACAAAACCCTAAAGTGTATGATGGAAATTATGTATCAGTAGTATTGGACGAATGGGTAAGGGGAATGGAGAAAATCTTTACAGTGGTGGAGGTTCCAGCAGAAAAGAAAGTAAACATTTGGATGTATTATTTTACCGATGAAGCTAATATTTGGTGGAACATTGTTAAGGATAAGCTCATAGGGCCTGAATTCACCTAGAGTAAATTCCTAGGTGAGTTGAGGGAAAATTTTACCCAGTTGTGGTCCAAGGATGAAAGGAGAAAGAGTTTATGGAGCTGAAGATGAGTAGCAACATGATTGTGATGCAGTATGCCAGTAAGTTCATAGAATTATCCAGGTTTGTCCCTAAATTTGTGTCATATAAAAGGCTAAAGATGAGGAGGTTTGAAGAGGGTTTGGCCTTCTATATTCGAAATAAGTTAGCTTTGTAACCAATCTTGACTTACCATGAGCAATATGAGTCGCTGCTGCAGTGGAGCAAGTGAAGATAGAATTGAGAGCCCTGAACCCAATCAACCAAAAGAGAAAGGGGTTTAAACGACGAGCTCCAAGTGAGATTTTGAACCAGAAGAAACCTTCTCCTGCTCCTCCCAAGAACCGTCCTGCCAGCTCGACGCAGCCCTGTGAATAGTGTGGAAGAACCAATCACACCACCCTCGAATGCTGTGTAAGAACCAACAAGTGTATGTGGTGTGGAAACCCTGAACACCTCATTATTGCATACCCACAAAGGTTGAAGGCTGTACATAAGGTGCTGCAAAACCCTTGGCACCACCTTCCCAAGGGGCTCCACTACCAAGGCCTGCACTGGTAGGACGAGGCATATGTAATGAGCAAGAAGGAAGCTGCGACCTTTGGTACAGTAGTCATTGAAACTCTCATTCTAAATTCAAATCCATTTTGTGTATTATTTGATTCGGGTGCTATTCATTCATTTACATCCACCTGATCTGCCGTACAATTAAACCTGAAGGGTAGGAGGATGGAAAACAATTATAGGATCAAGCTACCCAACGATTATGTGATTGAGTGCCCCATCTCCTATAAACTTGTTTCCATTTCCATTGGTGTAACCACCTTCCCTGTGGATTTGATTCATTTTGATTTGTTTGATTTTGATATCATTTTGGGAATGAATTGGTTGCACACTATGGAGCTAAGATTGACTGTGAAGATCTAAAGGTTATTATATATGTTGAAAAAGGGAGAGAAGTATGCTTCCATGGGCAGAGAGAGGAAAAATCTCATCCCTTGATTTGTGCTATGAAAGTAAGTAAACTATTATGTCAGGGGTGTATTAGATATTGATGTTATGCTATTGACACCCAAACAAAAGAAGAGAAAGCAAGAAATATTCCTGTAGTTTGTGAATTTGAAGATGTTTCTTCTGAAGAGTTACCAAGACTACCCCTGCAGAGGGAAATTGATTTTGGAATTGAATTCATCCCTGATGCCCAACCTATCTCCAGAGCCCCATATCGTATTGCCCCAACTGAGCTTAAGGAACTGAAGATTCAGTTTGATGAGCTATTCCAGAAGGGCTTCATCAGGCGAAGTGTGTCTTCATGGGGTGCTCCAGTGTTGTTCATAAGGAAAAAGGACGGAATCTTAAGGCTATGTATTGACTATAGGGACCTAAATAAGTTCAACATCAAAAGCAAATGCCCTTCACCGCAAATAGATAACTTGTTCGACCAACTGTAGGGAGTAAGAGTCTTCTCTAAGATTGATTTGAGGTCAGGGTACCATCAACTTAGGATTAAACCTGAAGACATCCCCAAGACAGCGTTTAAGACCTGGAATGGTCATTATGAGTTTACAGTTATGTCGCTTGGCCCCACCAACGCCCCCACAGCTTTCATGGATCTTATGAACGGGGTCTTTAGACCCTTTCTAGACAAGTTAGTAGTGGTGTTCATAGATAACATCCTTATCTATTCTAAAGATACGGAGGAACATGCTAATCATTTGATGATGGTGTTACAAACCCTGAAGGAACATCAACTTTGTGGAAAATTAATGAAGTTGAATTTTGGTTGGAAGAAGTGGTATTCTTAGGGCATGTGGTTACAAAAGAAGGAATTAAACCTTACCCCAAAAAGGTGAAGGAAATCATAGAATGGTCAAGGCTGATGATTGTCACTGAAATTAGAAGCTTCCTGGGTTTAATGGGCTATTATGAAAGGTTCATTAAGGACTTTTCAAAAATAGCCTCACCCCTAACCAATCTGCTGAAGAAAGCGAATAAATTTGAGTGGACAGAGAAGTGTAAAATAGCCTTTCACGAGTTAAGAGACCGATTAACTACCACCCCAATCCTAATGTTACCAGTAGAAGGAAAGGAGTGTGCCATCTATAATGATGCTTCAAAGAATGAATTTGGGTGTGTTCTGATGCAGGAAGACAAAGTAGTAGCTTATGCCTCTCAACAGCTCAAGCCTTATGAGAAAGGTTACCCTACCCTTGACCTAGAGTTAGCAGCCGTGATCTTTGTGTTAAAAATTTGGAGACTTTACTTATATGGGGTGCCATGCAGGATCTATACTGACCATCAAAATTTGAAGTATACCTTCACCCAGAAGGAGCTCAATTTAAGACAACAACGTTGGCTTGAGTTGCTTAAAGACTATGACTTGCATATTCAATATCATCTAGGAAAACCAAATGTTGTAGCAGATGCCCTAAGTAGGAAGGCTAAGCATAGCCCAAACACTGTGTTGATTACTCAGTTAAGTCCCTTGAGGGAGCTTGAGGACTTGGGCATTCAATTAGTATCCCATGGGCAAACAAATGTTCAATTATCAGCACTTACCTTATAACCTTCTATAATGGAGGAAATTCGGGTGAACCAGAAAAGTGATCCTGAACTCCAAAGAATAAAGAAAAATCTAGAGAAAGGGAAGTCTCCTGGGTTTGTTGTACATGAGGATGGAAACCTGCGATTCCAAAATCACCTATGCATACCCAAAAATGAGGAATTAAGGAAACAGATCATAGAGGAGGCTTATAATACTCACTACTCAGAGCATCCAGTAGGCACCAAGATGTACAGAGACTTAAGGCAATACTTCTGGTTGAATAATATGAAGAAGGACGTTAATTGCATAATATGTTGACAAGTGTCTAACCTGCCAGAAGGTTAAAGCAGAGTATTAGAGTCCCGTAGGTGAACTACGACCCCTAGAAATTCCCACTTTGAAGTGGGATTCAATCTCCATGGACTTCGTTATGGGTTTACTCCTTTCTGCCTCGAAAAAGAATGCCATCTGAGCCCTAGTTGATTGGCTTACAAGTCAGCCCACTTTCTGCCAACTAGGGATACTTGGGGAGTTGAAAAACTAACCCAACTGTTTGTTAAAGAGATAGTTCACCTGCACAGGATCCGCTTAGACATAGTATCAGATAGGGATCAAAGATTCCAAACCCGTTTTTGACAAGCACTTTAGAAAGCCTTTGGGACCAAATTGAACTTTAGTAGCTCTTATCACCCTAAGACAAATGGGCAAACTACAAGAGTGAATCAAATTCTAGAGGACATGTTCAGAACTTGTGTATTAGAGTTCCAAGGAAAGTGTGAAAACAATTTACCTTTGATGGAGTTTTCTTATAATAATAGCTACGAATCCACTATGAAAATGGCCACATTTGAGGCTTTATACGAGGAGAAAATGTAGAACCCACTGTGCTGGAGTGATTTGGACGAGGCATTGATCATAGGTCCCAAAATGATCTAGGAAACCATTAAAACAATAAGAACAATTCGGGAACATATTAGGGTTGCCCAGAGTCGGTAAAAGAGTTATGTGGACAAGAGAATGAGGCCTCTGGAGTTTCAAGTAGGTGATAAAGGTCTTCTGAAAGTTTCACCAACTAAGGGTATCAAGAAGTTCGGAGTACGAGGCAAATTGAGTCCAAAATATATTGGACCTTATCAAATCATTGAAAAGTTAAATCCCGTAGCATATCGACTAGATTTGCCGGTAGAACTAGAACGCGTGCATAACGTGTTTCATATGTCTCAGCTCAGGAAGTATATTCTAGATCCAGATCACACCCTTGTATCTGAACCTATTGAAATCACTGAGGATGTAGTGTACGAAAAGCATCTAGTTCAAATACTAGATCAGACGATTAAGCAGTTGTGCAATAAGCAAATACCTTTAGTCAAGGTGCTTTGGACAAACCATACCTCCCAGAAAGCCACTTGGGAGACTGAAGAGGAAATGAAAGCCAAGTACCCTCATTTATTTGAGGTAATCTTGCATGATATCATAAAGTTCATAAGTTTCGAGAATGAAACTTTTTAAGGGGGGAAGGTTGTAATAGCCTAACCCTAAATTATATTTATTTAATTAATTACTTCATGTTAATGAATTTCTCATATTTATTTATCGCATTTAATCATCTCGATGGAAATATATATATATATATATATATATATATATATATATATATATAATTTCATTTGCACCCTCACTTGGCAATTCGGGTTTTATTTATTCATTTATTTATTAATGAAAAATTTGGGAGGATTGATAGTAGGCCTTGACAATTATAATCTCATTGATTAAATTATTTTCTCGTAACATCATAAAAGTTTACATTTGAGTTAACGCAAAAACGTTATCGTTACCGGACATTTTATTTCTGAACCCAACTTATTTTGGCCCAATTTGAAGCCCGACATGTTTGCTTTGTTAACCTTAATAATTACCATGGTTAGGCTTAACCATGGTTAGCTAAAAGTCTTTTTTGAAGATAAAATTTCAGCCAAGTTTGTTAGATTAGTCAAAAAAATACAACCAAACCCAAAACCCATCTTCTCTCTCCTTTCTCTCTAACCACGCCAGCCCCCCGGTGCTCCTGGTGTTTTCCGACCAGTTTTCGGCCAGCTTAGGGCTTCCTCCAAGTCCCCCCGACACCCTAGTATCACTAGCTACCGTCCTCCATCCTCAAAACCACCAAACATCACCTCCGCCTCTTAAAGTTCAAAGTAAGTAACCTTAAGCTTGTTTTCTTTGGATTTTTTATTTTGATTCTTGTTTATGTTGATTTGAGTTTTGATCATGTTCTTTGAATGGAAATGAGAGTCCTAGGTATGCTCATTATTTGTATCTTCATAAATCAGCACGTATTTATCAAAATTATAATGTTTTGGTAAGTACATCAACGAATTAGCTTAATCAGTCATTTATCACGTAATTGGTGACCCCGTCAGTTATCATCTAAAAGGCATTACCCTTCAGTTACGCGTGTGGCTTCAGGCTAGGTCTCCCAATCGGCTTGGCAGGTGTACACCTATTTTCATATCGTAACAGTTACTAGGGGTTCACTATCAGATAATAATTGACAATACAGTTTTACATCCATCTTATCCCTGTTTTCAATTAAAATGAATTGCAATGCGGGCTCAACCAGTTTTTCAATTTGCAGTTAACAATACAGAAATGCATGTACTGAGCTTCTGCTCATGGTTCAAAATGTTTGCATGTTTTGTTTTGGAGAGATGCTTAGTGAATCGGCCTCCAGCTGGTAGGCCGACTAGAGAAGATAAGTGAGCGGGAATGTCTAAAAGGAATAGGGGTGTTTTAGTACTAAAATGGTTGAGCACTGTATTGTAAAATGTTTTAGTGTTAGAACTATATACTCCGCTGAAAGTTACTATATTTTGATCTAAACTATGAGATCGTTAGTTGCTGTTGATGTTGGATTGATGGTTTGCCTTCACAAATGTCGTGTGGTGGTAACGATGTTCAGGTTGGTTATGTTTATTATTTTTAAATCAAGCCTTGTCATTTTTGGATGGCGGTAATGCCCCAATCATTTGGGATATCACTACTAATTGATGATGTTAATTGATGAGAACGTCAACAATGAATTATGTATATTTGGGTGTTGTAGAAACTGTTACTGTTGATCTATTGCTAATGTTGACTGTCTCCAGTGAAAGTCAAGCAACCTTTATCATTTGCCGGCTGGTCATGAACTAATAAATGAGTTAGGTTACTAACCAAAATAGGACTGATACTCCCTGACTAAAAATAGACCACTAATAGCTGTTATAACAGTCAAGAATGCACTGAACCTCAGGTGATCTTTATTGAGCTGATATTAACTAGACTATTGGCTAGCCTCAAAAGGACTTGTGTGAGCTTGTAAGGAGCTTAGGGCATCCAACACAGCGAGGACCTCCCTAGACAAGCATCAAAGTTGCAATGTTTGCCCTTATAGAATTGATCCTTGTGGTGATAAGTAAATAAACACTCTCTATGCCATGGTTGAGGATCCTGAACTGAGGCATGATCTGCATCATCATTCCCTCTTTTGAAAGGATTTTCCCTCAAATACCCTTAATTAACTTCATCCTCCACATAGGGACTAAGATCACCTATATTAAAGGTGGCTGACATAACCATGTCCCAAGGTAGCTCCAACTTGTATGCATTAGCCCCTACCTTGGCTAGGACCTTGAAAGATCCATCTCCTCTGGCCATCAGCATGCTTTTCCTCTCTATGAGAAACCTTTTCTCTCTAAGGTGGAGCCAATCAAGATCTCTAGGCTAGTACTCAACTCCTCTTCTGTTCTTGTTGGCCTTGGCTTAGTAGGACTCATTGATCTTTTAAATATGAGCTCCAATCTACTCATGCAGTTTCTTTATTTCCTTGGCTCTTTGCTCAGCCTCAAAAATGACCTTGTAATTAGTAGGCAGTGGAAGGAGATCAGTAGGAGTGAAGGGGTTGATCCCATACAGGGCCTTAAATGGAGAACAACCAGTATCTCTAGCTGGGGTTCTATTGCAAGCAAATTCAGCATGAGGGGGCTTGAGATGCCATTCCTTCAAGTTCTATTGGACTAATGTCCTAATTAGGGTAGACAAGCTCCTGTTTGTGACCTCAGTGTGGCCATTGGTCTGAGGATGACAGACAGTGCTATACAGTAGTTGGTCCCCAGTAGGTGCAATAGACTCCTCCAAAAGTGAGATAGAAACTTGGTGTCTCTATCACTCATAATGGTCTTTGGTACTCCATGAAGTCTGATGATTTTCTTGAAGTATAAAGCTACAACATGAGTGGCATCATTTGTCTTGTGACAGGCTACAAAGTGTGCCATCTTAGTGAACATGTCAACTACAACCATAACTGAGTCTCTACCCCCTCTATGTCCTTGGCAAAGCTACCACAAAATCCATGCTGACATCCTCTCAAGGCCTTAAAGGGACTAACAGTGTAGTGTAAAGGCCCTGATGGAACTAACTTTTAGCTTTATGATGGATAGAGCATCTGGACGCAACCCTATGGACATCTTCCCCCATTTTAGGCTAAAGGAAATGCTCCATGAGGATGACCAAGGTTTTATTCAAATCAAAGTGGCCGACAAGTGATCCTCTATGTGCTTCCTTCACCAGTAGCCCTCTCAAAGGGCAAGCAAGAACACATAGCTTGTTTCCTTTGAACAGGAAACCTTCTTGTAGTGTGTAAGGACCTTGAGCTGGGGTTGCCTTTATCAAGTCTTAAAATGATGGATCTTTAGGGTAGTAGGCTTGTATGGCTTGTAAACACAAAAGCTTTGCCCCCAAAATAGAGATCAAAGCATATCTCCTTGAAATGGCATCAGCCACCACATTTTCTGTTCCCTTCTTATGCTTGGTAGAAAAGGTGAAAGCTTGTAGAAACCCAACCCACTTGGCATGTCTGGCGTTGAGCTTATGTTGACCATTGAAAAACTTTAAGGCCTGATGATCAGAGTGAAGGACAAAGGCTTTAGGCTTCAGGTAGTGACTCCAATCACTCAAAGCCCTCACTATTGCATAAAACTCATTATCATATGTTAAATAATTGAGTTTACCGCTGAGTTTCTCACTAAAGTACGCTAGAGATCTTCCAAGTTGAGTCAGTACAACTCCAATGCCTATTCCACTGGCATCACACTCCACTTCAAACAATTCCTCAAAATTAGGCAAAGCTAGAACATGTGCCTCATAAAGCCTCTATTTGATGGTCTCAAAGGCCTTTTGGGCCGCTAGAGGCCATGAGAAAGTTCCGTTCTTCATGCATTATGTGATTGGAGCCATGATGGAGCTAAAATCCCTGATAAATCTTTTATAGAAAGAAGTTAGGCCATAAAAACTCCTTATTGTTGTGACTAAGCTTGGGATTGACTAGGACCTAATCGCCTCTACCTTGGTCTCGTCTACTGGTATGCCATCACAGGAGACCACATATCCAAGGAAAACAACCCTTGGAACAAAGAACTCACACTTCTCAAGCTTCCTATAGAGTTTCGATCTCTGAGGGTAGAAAAGACTTACCTCAAATGTTGTATGTGATCTTGTTTTGTCTTGCTATATACAAGAATATCATCAAAATATACTACCACAAACAAACCAATATAGGGCCTGAGCACATTATTCATCAGCCTCAAGAAGGTGCTAGGGGCATTGGGCAACCCAAATGACATAACAAGCCATTCATAAAGCCCTCGTTTTGTTTTTGAAAGCAGTCTTCCACTCATCTCCCTCTCTCATCCTAATATGATGATAACCACTTCTGAGATCAATGTTGAAGAAAATTTTGAAGCCATGGAGCCCATCTACCATATCATCAAGTCTAGGAATAGGGTACCTATACTTGACTGTACTGTTGTTAATGGCCTTGCTATCAACACACATTCTCTAACTGCCATCTTTCTTTGGCACAAAAAAAGCTAGAACTAAGCACGGGCTCATGTTCTCCCTGACATAACCTTTGTCAATTAACTCCTGAACCTGTCTTTGTAATTTTTTAGTTTCAGTGGGGTTGCATCTATAAGCAGGTTTGTTGGGCAAAGGGGCTCTCAGAACCATGTCTATTTAGTGTTCAATACCCCTTTTGGGAGGAAGGCTAGGGGGTCAGTCTTAAGGAAAAACATCCTTAAATTCTTGTAGTAAAGGTAGGACTAAGGGATGAAAGGCTGTGGAATCGGAATCAGGGGCAAATTCCACCATAAGAATTGCAAATATGGGTTTTCCTTTAGAAATAACCCTTTTCACTATTCCCCCATTGATAAGCAAAGCACTCTCCTTGTGTTTTTCCTCCTAGCCTCATTTTTATGTGTTTGGTTGGGAGCTAAAAGGGTTAAAGTCATCTGTTTGCCTTTCAATTTAAAGAAATAAGTGTTGCATTAACCACGGTGAACAACATCTCTATCATACTGCCAAGGTCTACCAAGCAGTAGATGACAAGCATCCATGGGAAGTACATCACACATCACCTCATGCTTGTATTGCCCAATTGAAAAGGTAACCAAAATTATTTTAGAAACTACTACCTTATTGGCTTTCTTGAGCCATCATAAGGTGTACGGCCGGGGGTGCTCAATGGTAGCTGGTTTAAGCTTGCTGACCATCTCAGTGGAGGCTACATTTGTAAAGCTCCCTCCATCTATAATCGAATTGTATATTTTGTCAGCTGCTTTGCATCTAGAGTGAAAAATTTGCTCCCTTGGACTGGCTTCTAGTGGGACCTCAGTGGCATGAGGTACCCTCTTAATCATGAGCATCTCACCCTTTTTAGGTGTTAAGTTTAAGGTTTCTCTTTCCTCATCAGAGGCATCCTCATCTTCCCCTATCTCCATGTGATCCAAGTATTCAATCTCTCTAATTACAGGGACTCTTCTGTTAGGACAGTTAGCCTGAAAGTGCCCATAGCCATGGCATTTGAAGCATTTCTTGTGGCCCCTTTCTTTAGCTAATTCCTTACCCTTCCCTTTATCTTTCTCTTCCTTGGCAATAGGGTCTAGTATGTAGGAGTTGAAGGTCTTAACTAGTGCAACTGGCTTGGCGAGAACAGAAGGGTAATTCTTGTTGGATTTAAGTTGTTTCTCCACCTTAACAGCAAGCTTGCAAGCATCTGCAAAGGTCCAGAAAGGCTGAAGTTCAGCCCTTTCTAGAATTGCAGGGTTTAAAGCTTTGAGAAATCCAGGAATGGTCTGTTTAGTCTCCTCTTTCAAAGTACATCTGATTTAGAGTTGCTCAAATTCCCTTATTTATTCCTCAACTTTCATGCTTCCTTGCTGCAATGAAGTGACTCTCCAATAGAGTTCTTGCTTGTATGTGACTGGCAGAAACCTTTTATCCATGTGTTTCTTCAGCTTAACCCAAGTTTTGATCTTGGATTTTCCTTCCAATGCTCTGGTTCTTTTTAGGTTTTCATACCAGAGGGTTGCTTATTGTTTGAGCTTTAAAATAGCAAGCTTGAAAGCCTTTTCTCCTGAGTATCCCTCGATCTCTATAATTCTCTCCATAACTTGCACCCACTTAAGGTAATCTTTAGGTTTTAGCTCCCATCAAATTCAGGTGCTGTAATTCTGAAGTCCTTAATGTCATCTTTATGTATCCTTCTTCTCTTAGGCCTAACATCCCCATTAGAAGAGCTACTACCATAGTGGGAATCAAGGGAAGGATCAAAACCATTAGGATGGTCCTGAGGTGGTTCTCTATCCCTACCTCTTGGCTGATTCATGAGTTGCAATATCTAGGCAATAAAGGCTCTAATGTTCTCCTGCATTTCTAGGATTGCTCTATCCCTTCTAAGTTCTTGAACCTGTTTTAGAGATAGGCCTCTAGGAACTCTAACAGACTGTTGAGGAGTGGGAGAAGTGTTTTCCCTCTCAGTCATGCTGTTAAAGGTAAGACAAGGTTACTGTGGCTATTTTGTGGCGTTTGGTACTTTGTAGTTGGGTTGTGTTTGGCTATTAGGGTTCTTTTGTAGCTAAACAACAATTTCGTGATTACAGGTAAGAGAAGTGAACTCAAAATGAAACTAGAAGAGTAACAAACAGAAAGGAACTCACGAAGGATCTAAGTTGGGCTATGATACCAGATAACGAATGGTTAAACAGCAAGCTTGGCATGAACCAAACCTAACAACTCAACATGGAAGGATATGTCCTGAAATAAAGGAGCGTTCCACCAACCAAGATTGAAAGAATTCACCACCAACCTTCCAAAGGCAATTGCACCAGAGGATCAGGTAAATAATGCACTCTCTAAACACCACCACCAGGATAAAGTTTAGAGAGATTTAGAGGGAGTTTGCTTAAACCGGTAACTAAGGGTTTTCATATGTCATAATCTAATTATTACAAGTGAGAACAAGGCTTTTATACTCATCCTTAAACATAAGATCAACAGCTATAACTGAAACCATCCTAAAACAAAAATAGTTAAATCAGCTTTAATCAAAACATCCTAAAACAGCAACTAGGACTTATCTGTGACACCTAATAGCTTTGCCAATCTCCATTACTGAGGTGCCAAACCCTTTGATCATCCAAGTACTACTAATGATGGCGTAGGATGTGATTTGCATCTACTTACATCGGGCTTAGGCAGGCTGGTCAGCAAAGTATAGCACCCTAAATTCCATTGGATCAAAGGGTATTTCTTGAATGTTTGTGCTAGTTAAAACCTAATCCTAGCTGATCTGATTCTATAACTTTAGGTCCATATTTGATAAATATTTAGACACATTTTCAAGCCGTTCAACATGCCAAAACAAGCTGCTAAGTTAGAGGCAAAATATCCCTTTGAAACTATTGTTGATGCAGATGTTGATCTGCTGCTAGTGCTGATTATCTCCAGTAAACGTCAAGCAATGTTTATCATTTAGTAGTTTATCATGAGCTAATAAATGAGCTAGGTTATTGACCAAAATGGGACTGATACTCCTTAACTAAAAATGAATCACTAATAGCTATTGGAATAGTCAAGAATGCATTGAACCTCAGGTGATCTTTATTGAATTGATATGAACTACACGCACTGCTGGTTAGCCTTGAAAAGACTTGTGTGAGCTTGTAAGCAGCTTAGGGTGTCCAACACAGCAAGGGCTTCCATAGACAAGCATCAAAGGTGCACTATTTACCCACATAGAACTAATCTTTGTGGTCTGATTAGTAAACAACCACTCTCTACGCCCCTGGCTGAGGATCCTGAACTGAGGCTTGATCTGCATCATGTAGGGCTTGGTAAAGATGTTAGTTTTTTAAGAGAGGAGAGATTGCATCATGCTTTTTTCTATATTCATATGTTTAGGAAGCTTAACACTGTTTATACGTGATATGGTGGGCGCACTACAACAATAATCGCTTCTCCCTTTCAAACCCAAGTGAGGATAACAAGTGGTTAAGGGCGTTTTTTAAGGCCAAAAAACCTATATACTATGTTCTTGGTAAGTAGGTTGTCTAACAACCTTACTTGTTGGCTCAGTGCATTATAATGAATGCATTTTGCAAAAACTCAGCGTTACAAATTACTTGTTGGGTAAATGAATTATAGTAAAGGCATTTTGGTAGAACTTAGGCTTAGAACCTATTTGACACAAAGATGAAGGGGATCAATAATAATTAAAAAGATAACAGGTGCAAAAAATATTTACCAAAACCTTGAGGAGTTAAATAAAATGACTTCTTAAAAACCATAGTGAGCACCACTACTACACAAGGGGGTTATTTTATTTTCTTTTTTCCTAGTTGAGGACAAGAGGGTTAGAGAACGTAATTTGTAAGGAAATTATCCATATAATACATTCCCCACTCGTTGAATTTGATTACAACCTATATAGTCATAATATACTCCACAATAGATGTTACCCTATTGAATTTGTTTTATAATATATATAGTTTAATTTGGAAATTATACATGAAACTTCAGGGCCTCTCTGATACTCCCCTCGTTATTTTTGCCTTATTGCATTATTGAGGAGCCATTCATTTAGGTTTAGGTGGATCCCTATTTGCAGATGGCAAGAGCAAGTGGATTAGGCTATTGTGCTAAGTTAAAATTGGTTTCGAGGGAAAAAAAAGAAAGAAAATGGGCTCAATTTTCATGGTGATGTTTATAAAGCACTTATAATGCTTTACTTATGATCCCAAATCAGGGCACACATTTCTAGTCATGTTGCATAGTAAGTTAGTTGTCAATCTTAAGGATGGGAATGTGAGTTGGACTAGGGCAGACTAGCCCACCCGTCCAATTTCTATTTTATTTTGTGCCGAGTGACTACCCAGGACAAATCATTTTACAAAACCCAATGCCTCTTCTAAAATAATCTCAATTGTTGGGCTTTAAAAAACCAAGGTTGGTATTAATTATGAAATTGAAGCGTTGGATCTGGGAAGAGATATAAGAAAATTACTCGAACAATTGTATTGTACTCTTTTTAGTACAACTTTTGTTTGGTTGCATCAATTTAGACATTTCCTTTATGTATGACTACTATTAATAAAATTGGTTGTAATGATGTATTAATTTTTGTTATTGAGTTTGCTATCATAAAATTAACTATAATTTTTTTTTGAAAAATATGCGAATTATTTTGTGCAATTCGTTAACAAATATAATAATGGAACTAAAAGATTAAAATTGTTTTAGGAATTTCTAGGGTTGCTGAGGATGATGTGGGATGGGAACGGGCTTACGTGATGGGCGAAGCGATTGATGGTCTTCTCCATGGGTAACGGACTCGCAAAAAGGGCACACCTGGGTTGTGATCCGGGGAACGCCTCTCCGATGGTCAAGTTAGTGAAGGGTCCTAGTAAAAGAAAAGGCAGAAAAAAGAGAATATTGGAAGAGTAAGCAAATGTGTGAGCGAGTCCATCCCCCTTTCGAGGTAGTTAGTTGAGTATTTATAACTCTAGCAATAGAGGGCAGAATGGTAATCTCACTCTGGAAGTTCTCCTAATGGGCCGCTGTGCGATTTGCTCCGCTGGGCTCCCGAATGTGGCCCCAAGGGTCCCGTCGGGGCCTGCTGCTCCGCATTGGGCCTAGCCACAATTAAATATGTAAAGGTCTTTCTGGAAAATTGTATTTTCTAGATCAGTTAGCCCCTCACATTTTGCCTGCACGTGGCTCTGGAGTAAGAGTCAGGCAAAATGTGGAGTGCCTCTTTAGAACGAAGGTCGACAGTTCTTGGGAAAGGGCTTATGGATGGTTGAGCACCCTATCTCGAACTGATACTTGGCTGTTAACCTCTAGCTTGTTGGACTTCGCTAAAGTAACCCGTTTTCCGAGGTTACACAGTGGCCTGGGAAATAATCCACTCTTAGGGTACAAAATGGGGCTGTCCAGAGCTGTATTTAATACTTTATATGTAAATTTCGCTTTGACCAAAGGTTTTCTAAGATGGGGTTCCCTCGCTCGCTGAGGACGGATGAGATGGCTCTCTATGTCCGGGAGAACTTCAAGCGGTACTGTATGGAGGTTTCTTTCCCCCCTTTACCCCATTCCTTTGATTATGAGGATTTGTGCTCGGATTTTGACCTTGTTGTAGTTAAGGGGGCAGCCCGAGACTTCGGTCTTCCCAAGATGCCCCAAGTGGTGTTCCTTGCAATGCGTCTTATGATGCTGTGAAATTGGGCATTCTACGTAGATCGATGATTGGCATTATGGAGTCGGCCCTCAAGGAGTTGCATTAGAGCACCTTCTAGGGCTGAGTAGGGCATAACAAAAGCAACATATTATGGTCCCGCCATTCAGAAATAGACAAGGATCAGGAGGAGGAGAAGAAGGAAGACTCGGAGTCCGACAACGCACCTCCCCTTCCTAGTGATACTAGAGATGAGTAGGGTTTGGGCCTATCGCAACCTTTGTTAGGCTTGTTCCCTTCCTTTCATCTTGCCCTTTCTCTCTCTTTTTCTCTTTTTTTTTTAACTCCATGTACTCCTCGAACTTCAATAATAAGACGTCAAATTTTTCTTTATGGCCCCACCCTTAATCATGCGCTTTGGCTTGCTTGGTGTGACCTGCGGGTCGTGCCGTAGGGGATGACCCTTTGGTGTCACGCGGCTAAAGGGATGTAACCCATGAGGCTCAGTTTTCGAGTCAATGATTGGAGCGACCGGCGCCAGGGTCCTGTTGCAGGATCCTCGGCCAAGCAGGGGTAAGAACTCGCGGCCGCCAGCCCGCGGAATGTGTCATTGATCCGTAAGCCCCTTCGATGCTCGAAGTAGGTCTTGAGTAATTAGGTTCCATGTGGCTTAGGCGGAGTGGTACCCTGACTCTATAGCCACCTCGGGGACGTGTTGTCTTTTATTCTCCCCGCTCCCCCTATAAATATGCGGTTGGCCTTCTTGTGGAGAGCCACTCGATCATGCTTGCAAATCCGTTTATGGAGAAAGAGAAATGACTTTTTTAGAGAGAAAATCTCTGCTTTTTTCTACACCATGGTGTTTCCCTACTTCTTTAGCAATGAACAGGTAGTCGACTACATCAAGGAAACATTCAAGTGGCCCTTGAGGGGGTCGTGCGCCCTCCTCGGCCGCTTCCTGAGGGTCACTGCGCGCTTTGCCCCTACTTCGACCTTACCGTGGCTGAGGAAGCTACCCAGGACTTTTGCATTCTCAGGATGACCCAGGCCGTCTTCTATGCTATGGTGGTCAATGAGGCCAGGGAGCTAGGCGTCGTGAGTAGGGAGCTGGCCGAGCATTTAAAGTCGTCCCTTTAGGGTCTGTGGTGGTACATGTGTGAAGCTTGGCTACAGCTCGACAAGCACGCCCTTTGGTTGGTGCAATACCGTAGGTACGCCAATCCAAGAGTGAGGCTCGGACCGGTGAGCAGTCAGGAGGAGAATTCGGAGTCAAGTGATGCCCCACTCACTTCTAGTGACGAGGAATATGCATAGCTTTTTCTTATAGT
The DNA here is from genome assembly GCA_017589665.1 of Selenicereus undatus. Lineage (NCBI taxonomy): Eukaryota > Viridiplantae > Streptophyta > Magnoliopsida > Caryophyllales > Cactaceae > Selenicereus > Selenicereus undatus. The sequence continues at coordinate 56,115,604 of JACYFF010031952.1, forward strand.
TGACTTCTTTCATTTTGTCCTTTCTCTTTATAAGGTTGTCTTGTTCCTACTAATGATAGCAATGAAAATTTGTCGTTCTATGTGAGGACTTGATTTCTTCGTAGATGTTTTTATGCTCATCTCCTTATAATGTTCTCATACAGGTGTAGCAATCGGCCCCTAGGGTAAAGGTGCGTAACAGACGACCACTGAGGCGGGCCAAAGCGCCACTGGCCCCTTCTGGGGGCTAAAGGTATAGCGATCAGTGCTAAGACCATGCTTGACGACCCCTAGCCTCCTTTTGGGGTTGAAGGTGTAGCGGGCAGCGCCTAGGCCATACGCGAGGATCCTTAGCCCTTTTGGTGCTAAAAGTGTGGCAACCGACTATTAGGCCGTGCTTTGGAACTCGTCGCCCTTCTAGGTGGCTAAAACGGCATATTGACTGGCACCTAGGCTGCACTATTGGATCCTTAGCCCCTTGTGAGCACCAGAGGTGGAGCGATTGGCCCTTAGGTTGTGCTATTAGACCCTTAGGCCCTTTTGGGGGCTAAAGATGTAGTCACCGCTCTGGTGGGGGCAGTCGGCGCCTAGGCCGTGCTATCGGACCCTTAGCCCCTTGTAGGGGCCCGAAAGGGGGAGAGACCGGCCCTTAGACCGTGTTATTGGATACTTAGCCCCTTTTGAGGGCCGAAAGTGTAGCGACCGACCCCTAGACCGTTCTAGTAGACCCTCATCTCCTTTCTTGTGGCTAAAGGTAGCCGGCCTTCAGGCCATGCTTGAGAACCCCTTAGTTCTGGGGGCTTACGTGTGCTTGGACTGCATTAGGGACTGAGTGGTATTTCTATCCCTTTAAGCATCTAGAAGGCATGTTGCTCATCTCTCTTCTTTCTCTTCCCCTATATAAACGTAGTTGAGTCCCTAAGGAGAGATCATTTCATCTCATCTTCAAGTCCTTTTAGAAAGAGAAACAGGCTTTTTAGAGGGAGAGGCTCTGCTCCCCCTTCATCCCTCTTCAAATTCACTGTTGCATCTTCAACCTCTCCTTTGAATCTTCAAAGGGGGCGTGTGTATCCTCAACCTCGCCTTCAACTCCATCTTCAACCTCACCTTCAACCTCTTCCACTTCTCATAGGTATGCGCTTTCGTACCTTCTTTGAGGGTTGCATCTTATATTATAATTGTATAAATATGTCCTCATCCTATTTGTCAAGTGGGAACGTCCCTGAGAGGTCGGCCAGCCTCCAAACGGAGGGCCGCCACCCTCAGTTTCCAAGCCTCCTGGCCCTAATTGATGGATGAGTGGTTGCGTATGTTCCCCCAAAGAATCAATTTAGGGAGCAGAAAAAAATCCCTTATGCCGTGCAAATCTGTAAGCCTGATACCCCTTCATGGTCTAGTTATGAATAGTCCTCTACCCCTAGCATCCTTAGCATTGAAGAGGAAGTTGTGTATCTGTGGGATAATGACGTTGTTGTTTCTCGTATGACAGACGTTCAGGAATGAAGGCTAGCGATGTTGCAGGCTTCCCTACAATTAAAGACTCCTGACCAGCTCATGGCCGAAGGGTCTTCTGAAGTTAACTATTCTTCTGTCTTTCGCTCTCCTAGAACGAGCAAGGATGCCGAGTCTGGTCGTGCTAGTTCTTCCACATGGGAGGACAAAAGTAGTTGCTCTAGTTCTGCTCACCGGCTTTGTATCCCAATAGAGGTCATGCTCCAGAAAGGCTGGTCCATGAAATGGTGGCCGAAGAGATGGTTTTCCCAGGGGCTCCCGCACGGTCGGATCCTCAAGATCGGCCAAGCGCCTATTTCCTCTACCCCAAGGTTGTGCTTTCCCAAAAGAGGTCGACACTGGAGGAGAAATACCTCCTGCATGTCAGGTATAAGTTTATTATCCCGGACGCTGATGCCACCGTAAAGAAGGCACCCTCAACATGTATAGCAGTCTATCGGGGCGGCCTTCACTTATGGTGTAAGGTTTCCTCTTCACCCGACCATCATGGAGATCTTGAACAAGTATGAGTTAGCGTTGGCGCAGATTGTGCTCACGTCCTGGCACAACATCTGCTCGTTCTTCGTAACATGCAAATTGCACAGACTAACCTGCACAAGTTGCGCTTTTGGCCATATCCATGGGGTTCAGAGGGCTCTCAGCGAGATTAGGGACCTTGGGTGGTACTGCTTCAACAATAAGAAGGGTTATATGATGGCCATCGAGAAGAAGTCTAAAGTAAAGAACTGGAAGTATGACTTCCCTTTCGTACGCCACGAGGCAGGTTGGGGGCACCTTCTGGATTGGAACGATGGAAAGCCGGTCCACAGCCCCTTTGCAGAGCCAACTAGAGAGGACACCAAAATTGCCTGCTGCTTTCAGTATTACTTGCAGGAAGATGATCGTTCGAAGGCGATCCCATCCTTCATGTCCCAGATAGTGGACGCGGCCAAAGAGCCCGAGCGTAACCTGATCAAGTCGAGCGATAAGGACCCTTTCAATTGGCTCCCTAACCTGTCGTACTTCAGGAACGATTTTTTCCTTGCCTCTGCGGGCCTCCTTATCCTTAATAATTATTATAAGGGTATTTAACGTCCCTCCTTTGTCTAGTTTTTTTTAGTTCTGACCTGACTTTCTCTTGTCTTGTACAGAGCAAGCACGGTAGGTGCGTTCTCCCTTGGAGAGTTGGCAAGACACTGAAGAAGAGGTGGCGGCCAAGAACGAGAGGCGTCGCGAAGAGGAAAGGCGTCGGTTTGTCGAGGCACAGGCAAGGAAGGTTTGTCTGCTGACCCTGCGATCTATTATCCTCACCGTTTTTATGAGCAAGGAATACTAACTTAGAGCTATCTTACTCTTTTTAAAGGCACCAAAGATGGCATCGCATGGCAAAAGACCTCCGATAGTGTCCCTAAACCTCCCCAACATGGATTCGATGAAGCGCCAGTGTGCTGAGGGAGGGCAAGACATGATCGCAGCTTCTACCCCCACCGCCTTCAGGGTCGAGCCCCCTCTTTCCCAAGATAAGGGAACTGAGGGCTCATCCCCACACCGACGGTCTAGGGAACGCTCGGCCCCACCCAGGCAATGGGAGCTCCTACAACAGGCGACTTCTGAGGGAGCCCGCAAGTTTCCCCTTGGGCTACTTGAGAGCCCTTAGTGAACACCCAGGCTCGGATCATAGATTTCTAGGCAGCTGACCTTACTTCCAAGTATGCGTTGGTGGGGGGCTTAACTAAATCTTCAACCTTAGCCCATTCGAGCTCGGATGAGCCATTGAAGGTCACCGAGGAGTAAGTGGCCATTGCTGAGGTAAGGCCCAGCCCTTTTCCACTTTTGTTCGTCTTGGTGCTTTTTCTCTCTTCGGTTAACCTTGCAGCGTTGTTCGATAAGCCTTTGTCAGGGTGTTAAAAGTTGTAGGGTCCACTCTGTCCATTTTGGTCTTGGAGAAGCGAATCCTCGACGTCCAGGCGGAATATAGAACTTCGGAGGACTCTGCAGCTAAGTACAATGACCGCTGGGAGAGGGTGAAGAAAGAGAAGGAGACCTTAGAGGCTGCTAAAGATGAGCTGCAGCGCAAGCTGGAGGCCAAAAATAAAGAACTGGCAGGGCCACGAGGACCGTGTACAGTTCCTTTGGGACCCCTTGGAGGTATTGGATCCTGATGCTTTTCGCCAGTAGGGCTACTTTGAAGCGTACATCAAGTACATGGAGGATCGCCGTCAAGACCAGGTTGAAGGTAGAAATCTTGACCTAGTAGAATTCATTCTATCAGCGATTGGTAAAGACGACTTGGGCAATGAGGAGACCCTACCTCTACATGGCGAGGAAGCGACCCTTGATGGCAAAGGCCATGAGGACGAGGCGCACGAGGACAACAGTGATAAAGATCCAGATGCTTTATGCATTGGGGTCCTTGTTTGTTTCTTGTCCTTTTTTTGCTCTCGGCCTACTGGCCCACTATTGGCATTTGTACTTCTTTTTATCTAATGAAATCTCAATCGTCTTGTAATGAAATCCTCGAATTTGTCATTTATTTCATCATTTGTTATTTCACTTGTCTCTATACCCTCTCGATTGCTGGTGCTTTCTAAGACCGTGGCCCCTAAGGCAAATCAAAAATGAAGAGTGACGCTTCCTGTACGGGGTTCGGTAAAGTGTGCAACGAAGGGGCTAAAGGGTAGCGACCGGCCTTGAGGCCGTGCATAAGGACCCTTATCCCCTTTTGGGGACTAAAGGTATAGCAATCAGCCTTAAGGTCGTGCTTGGGGACCCTTAGCCCCTTTTGGGGCTAAAGGAATTAGCAATCGATCCTGAGGCCGTGCATAAGGACCCTTTGCCCATTTTGATGGATAACGGTATAGCGATCGACCCTGAGGCCATGCTTAAGAACTCTTAGCCCCTTTCGAGGCAAAAGGCATAACGTTCAGCCCTAAGACCGTGTTTAGGAACAGTTAGCCCCTTCTGAGGGCTAAACGTATAGTGATAGGCCCTGATGCCGTGCTTAAGAACCCTTAGCCCCCTTTGTATATACATATGTATATATAAGTGTGTGTGTGTGTGTGTCTATAAATATATATATATATATATATATAAAT
>JACYFF010031952.1:56145168-56164821 GCA_017589665.1 Selenicereus undatus
TATATATATATATATATATATATATATATATATATATGTATGTATGTGTGTGTGTATATACATACATACATATGCATATACACACGCGCGCGCGCATACGCAGACGTGGAGATACACTCACACACACATGCACTCTCATTTTCTCTGTCCTAATGGTGGGTTCTTGCTAATCCGCCGTGCCCTTTCAGATGTCCTAAATGTTGATCAACAAATTGTTACATCATGAATCTAAGAAAAAGCACGCACATTTGTGCAAATACGAATATACATTGGAGTGTTCTAAGGAAGACCTATAACCAATGTATTCATTAATGTATGGTGGGTTTGCATTCGGGTGAAAGCTGCATTGTTCTATGTACTGATCATCGTGGAACTTTAATGCACTCTCAAATTACAACTTTGGATAGTTCTAGTGGAGAATCTATCTTTCGCGTGTGTATCCCAATAGGAATGGATAGAGATTGTTTTTCCAGTCTAATGGTGACGTTAAGAGACTTTATAGATGTCTCATTTCTAGAGTCAAATCAATCGAGGTGAGGATTGATAGAGAGAGTAACTTAGGGCCTCAACTTTATACTTGAGGTTGAGAATAGATGAATGAGTGTATCAAGCCGAGTTTAGGCATAAGTATGCTAGTTAAATCTCTTAACATTTCCATTTTAATTGGAGAATAACATCTGGTATTAGATAGGATGAAATTTTGTGGTGTCCATGAATTGGTGTTTGGTGGATAGTGGTTTTTAAATTCCCAAGATAGAATCGCCATCAATGACTTGTCGCTGAAGAAGAGGATACAGTTAGCTATTTGGTTATATATAATCAAAAGTGTCCACTGGGATAACAGTGCTTGAGGGCTATTTCAATGAACGCAGACATGGACCGTCTTAAAGATATGATATGAACGATTCCTAATTATGACCTTGGATTTGATGAAGAGTCAGTGCCATATATTAAAGAATATGTTGGCGCTAAGGACAAACATGCAAAACATATAAAAACATGCAAGGTTGCCTCTATTAATTGTAATTTAATATTTAATTAAATCTATTTCGGACTTTTGAATCAGGCCAAGATGATTTATTTTATTTTTTCTAGTCGAGTTGATTTAATTACAAATGGATTAAATCATGCTTAAAATAAAATAATGACCTTTTATAAGGACCGGATGATTACAAGGTGATTAATAAAATTAAATACATACAGGGTCTATATACAAAGATCTAAAAGAAAAATAAACGAAAAGATTTATCCTACACAAATGAGAAGCATCCATTATTCAACCTCTTGTTGAACCTTTAGCTTCCAATAAGGTAGAACATGAGCTTCAAATATACACAAGAACATCCCAAGCATCCATTTGTTCAAAGAAGTTGTTAACTCAAAACTATTCATGGACGGTCCATAAAGAAAATTCCAAAACTTAGTCACGATGAAATTCCAACAAAATTTTACAAATTGGCTAACTCCATAAGAAGTCCAACTGTTAGATTACAAAAATTTTTGAAAATTCTATAATGGTGCATTTCTTGTATCTCATGAACCTAAGTGAGTACCAACTTCAAAAACTTGTAGCTTTTTAAAGGAGGACCTAAAACAAGTTATTCTACAGCCAAAGATTTCCTTTTCTTGTCTAATATGATGGGTAAAACTGTTAGAAACAAATTTTATGTTTTGTGATTATGCTAGGGGTAAAACTGACTTGTTGATTTGATTCACACATTTTTGGATAATATAGAGTTGTCACAGTTATGAGAAACTTTTGAAAGATAAGTTTGTAAGATGGATTCATTGATTTTGAATAGACACATTATGTTATAATGAATTTTAATTTTAATTTTGACTAATTTTAAATTATTTTTATGAACTTTTGAATCTATAAGTTCTGATCTAGGCAATGCAAAATTTAGAGTTTTTTAGTACCAACTTTGATAATTCATATATTCCTAATTGTAGGGAGTAAGGAGACATAATTTGCCAACATAAAAAGCTTTGGAAGTGTAGAGTATTTGTTTTATGAAGAACAATTTCCATAAAGTGACTTTAATATTTCAAAAAAAAGAATAACAGTGGAATGACCTGAATCCAGCAGATTTGATGCTCTTCAGAAGAATAGGTGGTTTTAAATGACCTCAAATTTGGATTTTGTAGCACTTACTATAAAGCTTGTTTCCCATTCTAACTAATTCTAAGAAATTCGAACTCATTGGACTTCAAATAGACCCGTTGATTGCATTTTAGAACAAAAAGAAGATGATTAACCCCATCAAAGACACAAGAATTTTGGCTCACTAGTTAAATTGACACATTTTGTTTAAGTAAGCCATGTTCAAGATGACTCCGATAAGATAATTTAGAGTTAAATTACTATGACCCAAGTTAACTAATGCACGTCAAGATGACTCTGGGTCAGATAATTCTGGGTTAGACTGTCATGACTCAGTGTCAAAGAACACAACTCTAGATGACTATGGGTCAAATAACTCATGGTTAAGTTGGTATGACTCAATGTCACATACGACAGATCAAGATAACTTAGGGTCACATAAGCCAGGGTTACATCATTAGAGCTTTGAAATGACTCAAGGTTGGTTAACTCTCGATTAAATTATGGCGACTTAGGGTGAAGTAACAGAAGATTGATTAAAAATGGCTTAGGGTTGAGTAACTCACGGTTAGAGACTTAGTTACTTAGGGTCAAAATATTCATGACGATTATGAGTTTATGAAATTTAGTTTTCAAAATCAAGGCATTTAGGCAAACAAGAGTTTGAAGTCATATATTGAGTATCATAGTGCATTTAGATGAGATCTAATTTTGTTCGTGACACTCTTGACCAAAACCTCTTAAAGAGGAATGCATTTGCATGAGTGAAAAAATAGATTCACCAGAATAGGTAAAGAATCTCCTTTGCATGGAAATGGAAGAGAAGGGTGTTTATGGGGAGGAAAATGTGTCAAAGCATGCTTAAAATTGCTAAGGAATGTCCTTGGATAAAAATGAAATCTAGCATGTTTAAGGGAAGGAATGTGTATTGAAGCATGGCTAAAATTTCTAAGGAATATGCTTGCGTAGACAAGGAAGCTCGGAGTGTTTACAGTGAGAAAGTATAAAGGAGTATAGATAAAATTTTTCTTATGAATAGCCACTATGCTTCTAAGGCTTAGATGCACCAAAGCAAATTTATTTGCTTAATTCTTCTTCTAATCTGCTATATTATTTCCTTGAGAGCTATATGAGAGATGTAGAACTTGGGAATGATATTGGACATAAGTTCAGGATAAAGATCAAGGACGTGATGGGCACCTTATGGTATAGGAAAACTTCTCCTTTTTCTTGTTTTATTGAAAGCATGAAGTCTATGTTCAGCATAAAGGCCCATGGGTCTCTTATTCATTCAAGTATACCACATACGGATGTAGAAAGGCATGTCTTTAGATTTATAGAACAGAAAACATGTCCTTTGGTTGAGCAAATTGTAAAATGTTGGGCTTAGATTGTATCGACATACTAATTGTCCCTAACATCATAATAGATAGGGAAGGGGAGTTAGCAAAGGTGTTAGGGGTTCCCACAAACTTCCAAGAGGCTTATGTCCATAACTTTATGAGATTGCTAGAAAATGTGCTTTTAGGAATTGAGCCTCTATACAGAAGTGATAACATGATTTGTGAGATAAAATATGAGGAGGCTAAAGAAAAATGCAAGCCTTTTGATGATTCTTCGGATTTTACATTTGCAAAAAAAAAAAATGTTGGAATGTGTAGCTTAAGATATTTGACTTTAGTGAGCCTTATTAGGAGAGGAAGAAGGTTAGGTCCCCTTGTTTTGGAAGAGACCATACTAAAAGGTTGGATGCATGTGTAAAAGGAGGATCTTTCCTCAAGGGTTGCTCCTTGTTGGTGTACATGTGGCTTTGTGAGAAGTTCAAAATGGTAAAGTCCCCAAGGTTCCCTTGCAAACCAAAGCACTTCCTTGGTAGGGAGAAGTCTCAAAAATTATTGTCTATTGAGTCCTTTGGTATTTAGTAATTGGTGTTCAACAAGGAAGAGGTTGAAAGGCTTAAACTCATTTGAATTTGAGTTAGGTAGTCTTCGCTACTAGAATATATCAGGGGGGTTGCCTTACTAGCATTGAACTACACCATCTTCTACCTGCCATGGAGGGTACTTCGCCAAGTTCAGCATCATCACAAGATTATTCGACTACCTTCTCTAGATTGCTATAACCAGTCGTTATTGGCCCAAATTTTTAAGGTGACACCCAATTTGGCATAGGAAGAAGACTATTTCTATCATCATCACTCTCATTGATAAAAGCATGGACCCAAGCTCCAATGCTTGGCCCACAAGTGATGATGCGAGTCATTTGGTTTATAGCTTTAGGTTTTACTTAGGCGAGGTCCGAGTACGACTAAGCTTTACTTAGGTGCAAAAAAGTCCTCTTCTGGAAAAAAACAAAAACCACCCAGAAAGGCGGTGATGTTAGTATTAGGATATCCCAATGTATGTTTTTCTATTTTCTAGCTTTTAGTGTAATGGCTTTTAAAGTCTAGGTTATGAATGGAGTTATTGACTTTTTAGTACCTTGCCATATATGACAATGATTTTTCCGGACCTCATCTTTTTGACTGAATTTTTTAGTACCCTGACTGGAGGATGTGTGATAAAAAAAGGCATAAAATATGAAATTTCGGTGACATGTTGAGGTGGTGTCACTTAAAGTGTAAAATATGGCTAGAAACCCAAAATTGCCCCTCTTACTTGTTAAAAGCTTGGGGATTTTATGTTTGACCTAGAGTAGAACAAACGCGAAATTGTAGTTGGCCTTATTTCTTCTCACAAACCAATTGTAATATTTCCCCTCTTAAAGCTCGAACAGCCCCATCTGACCTTATTGCTCGTCCTCCATAGCTGAAGCATGACAACAGGTAAACGAATTTCTCTCTCTCCTGTTGATTATGTTAATTTTTTGATTTTTGATTAGGGTTTGTGCCATGTTTTCCTTTTTTATGAAAGTAATCTCCATCTCATATGTTGGTGTGGTGCAACAATGGAGGAGGGCTCTGGTAGCTCTCGGAGTGGAAGAAGATGTCCAAGATTTATGGCAAACATAGCAGTAGAATACCATATTTCAAAGTCTTCAAAGATTCCTGGCCGACCCTATTATGGGTCTTGTAATTGTGCTGGGTTTGTCATGTGGGTAGCTCCAAAGGGAAACATGCGTAAAGGTGAGGTAGGAAATCATGGACCAAGCATGAAGATGCAAGGAATAGAAGATGAGAATAAGAGCACTCTGGTTCAAATTTGGAATGAAGTGAAAGAGATTAAGATGGTAATGAAACTTATGGAAACAAGGGTTTATGATGCCCTGAAGATATTGATAGCTCTGAATGTTGTTATTTGCATCTCTGTTGTGATTATGTTAATGAAATGAAAAGAGTTAGGAATAGGGTAGAGGTGGTGGTATGTTTTGGAGGGTGTATGTATGTAAGTTGTTGCTAATAACTCATTCCCCTGTTTTGGGAGGTCAATGAAGGAATGGCTTTGTTTTTGCCTATATTCTAGCTTACATTTGTGTTGTGGTTTTCTGAACAAATGCTTATGATATGTAGTGTGATATGTAAAACCAAAATGAGAAGATTGTAATGAATGTACTATGTTTTCAAGAAATAACATTGATAAGCAATGGCTCTGTTTTGAAGTGCTGAGAAACATAAATATATATTCATCCCAAAAGGCATGATATTGTAACAAGTGCTGAGAAACATACACATTTCAAACATATCTTCATAGCCCCCAAAAAATAGTGTCAATGACCTAATTGCTTTAAATTACACATTTCAAACATACACATTGTGAATCAAACATACAGGTCTTATGGATGCTTGGTAGATTTATAAGGCTAGCTGGAAGACTGCCATAGATGCTGAGTTATGGAACTTGCTTCCTTGGTCTTCGCCTAGGTCTCTTTCCTTCTGCATTGTCATCAAAGGGGGAATTCCTTTTCCTTTTCCTAATTATGTTGGAAGGCCTATTCCCTTGACCTTGACAGGTGGCTGAGCTGTGGTGAAGTCCTCCACACTTCTTGCATCTGACAGTTCTGCTTCTTTTGGCCAACTTCCTCAACTCCTCTAGCCCCCTTTTCCTCTCTTTTGCTGGTGGCCCTCTCTTGAATGTTTTAAGGGGTGGATCAAGTAAGGCCACTGAAATTTAGGCCAGAACTTCTCATCTGGGATTGGAAGCATAACCCCAATATATGTAGCCTTATACATCTCTACTAAATAATATGGGCTAGTATAGTTGTAACGCCCCCAACCCTAGGGGCAGGAGTGTTAGGGTTTTTCTTTAAATCTTGGGACGAAACGGACAGAGTTTTCACTGAAAACTCACCATTTTCCAAGCTCACAGCCTTACAATAATTTCCCTACACTGAAAACAAAAATAAATGGCTTAACTAACTCAACGGCCACCCGCCGGAGTACACAGCTCTACGGGCCATCCGCCCGAAGCACCACAACCAATGCAGTTCAATGCTTAAACAAATGAACAGTGAAAAGTACAGCCCTGGCAACTTAGATGGTGGCTCATACGGCCATACAGAGCGGCTCTAAATGATATGCAAACCAAGCACACAAGAACTAAATTTACAATCATTACATTATAAAACACTTTGCAGCTCACGTACAAGCACATCACTTTACTTCTAGGGTAGCAATGACTCCCTTTCGGCGTACTTCAGAAACCTGGAGGGCAACAATGATAGATGGAATGAGCGATAATCGCACAGTGGATAATCTCCTCCCCTAAAACAATATTTTCAATACAATAATAACTTACGGTCGTCATTCGTAATTTCTCCCCTTTTGAAAAGCTCACCTATCGTACAGTATGTTCTCCCTCACAATGCGAGAGAAATTAACATTTACACCAACAGTTTAAACTTGAGAATAGCTATACTCGATGAACATCCCATAAGTCACTCATATGAACACATAAACTTAATAAAACAATGGGGTTGAATCATGAACACTCTCGCTGAACTCTCTGTTACAAAAGGGCTTCTCCATTGCTAAAACTTTATACGTGATGCTCAATACATAAGTGAAGCTTATTTTAGTTCATATAATGCAAGGCGTACATAATCATTAAGATTTCGTTAAAGATGCTATCAGGTGGTAGACGATATGAATTTAGCGATGACACTAGAACAACCATCATGTTCAGTGCGATACAATCTCTCAACTGATGATTTTACTATACACCACAGTAGCCGGTCACATGCAAGAATAGATTTCTGTGAGAAAACATGGAATGATAACCATAACTACGTCATGTCATTAGTAAACTATTTACTGACCTTTGAACTTCATATGCTTGTTTATGAAAAGTATAACGTTTTATAAACCATCATAGGAACTGGGTGTCTCCTTTGACCACGTTTCTATGCCCGTCGGCAGGGCTATATAACGTATGACTCTAGTGCATATTAGTAGAGCTATGAAATATGTAACTTCAACTTATGTCTACTGGCAAAATTATGAAATATTGAACATTGAATCCTCTGCCTACTGGCAGAGAAATGAAATCTTGAACTTTGAATGCTCTGCCTACTGGCAGAGAAATGAAATACTGCATTTTGTATTCTTTGCTTACTGGCAGAGAAATGAAATACTGAGCTTTGAATCCTCTGCCTACTGGCAGAGAAATGAAATACTGAACTTTGAATCCTCTGCCTACTGCGAGAGAAATGAAATGTTGAACATTGAATGCTCTGCCTATTAGCAGAGAAATGAAATACTACGTTTTGTATTCTCTGCTTACTGGCAGAGAAATGAAATACTGAGCTTTGAATCCTCTGCATACTGGCAGAGAAACGAAATACTGAGCTTTGAAACATAAAAGTTGAAGTTACATGTAAACTTTTAGGGGGGTTCTGGATTGGTCACCTAACTCATTCGGTTGATTTCGTTACCAAAGACTTGTCGATGAAAACGGGCAACCGATAAAACAATTAGGAACACTTAAAAATCATGTACATAAGCATTTATGCCCTTTTACTATAATCAATAAAATATATACGATTTACAAACTTCATGTAATCGACAAATGATATAAATATCCTCACTACACTTCATATAATCCATGGATTACCAATAAATTGATAAACTTCATAGAATATAATCGATGAACTATACAGTCGATTTTTCATAAAATCGATGAACTATGTAATCGATAAACTATATAATCGATACGCTGCATACAATCGATAAACATATGAAGGCGATAAACTTAATATAATCGATAACTATGTATAATCAAGAATTTCATAAAATCGATAAACATTATACAAACAATAAACATCGTATAATCGATAAACTTTATATAATCGATAAACATACATAATCGATGAACATTGCATATTCGATGAACTTGATCGATAAACGTATATATATAATTGTTAAACGTTATAAAATCGATGCTCTCATATAATCAATAAATTTCTTAGCATCGATAATTTATCCATGTATATATTCGATAAACTATGTATAAATTTCATGTAATCGATAACTGTTTATAATCGATAAACTTGACATACTCAATACATTTCATATAATCGATGAACTATATAATCGATAAACTTGACATTCTCAATGAATTTGATATAATCGATGAACTATATAATCGATAAACTATATATATAAATTCGATAACTTCACATAATCGATAAACGACATATAATCGATAAACTATATATATATATATAAATGATAAACTTTAGTTCAGTACGACTAACATATATATATATAGTATCGTTCAATTTACGCTACAATTTCCTCAAATCACTGATAATCGGTTCAAATTCAACCTGAACGAACTATAATCAATAATCAATAAGCTTTATCGAAATTAACAATAAATAGGAGGAAGAGGAAACCCACCTCGAATCCAAGCTAAGGGACCCGTTTTAGGGTTCGATTTGGGTGGCTCGATGCAGGCTCGGTTCGCCCCTTTGTTCCCCATCTGCTGGTCACCACCCTTCTACCGAACCACCGCCGCCGGCAGGCCGTAGAGGAGCCGCCGAGACCCACGGCAGCCTCCCCCCCCTAAACCTCTTTCTCCCCCTTCTCGCGTCTGCCTTCCTCTCTCTCTGGCCCCGGTTTGGGCGTCGACCGGGGCAGGGAACGGTCGGCACACATCGGCCGGTCACCAGCGGCCCCGCCGATGGCTCCCTCGCCCTCTCCCGGTGTGTGTGTGTGTGGTCGCCGGGCTGAGAGCTCGCCCCCTTTTCCCTCTTCATGACCCTTCCCGAAAAAACGAAGGGGCCTCGGCCTGTTTTCAACTTTTTTTTCTTTTTCTTTGTTTATTTAGCCATTGATAAAAACTCCAACCCGCTATATCATAAATTCAATTCCCAACCTCCATTCTCAAACCATAACCATTAATATAATCATCGGTCGATTTATTCGCCTTTTGATTATATTAAGGTTCGATTCAATAAATTGCAGGATCATATCCAAGGTTCGACATTCTAGCCGTATTCGATAATCTGCTCAATGTGGTATCCAATAATAAGCCTTAATACCAATAAGACTAATAATAATGAGAATAATAATATTCTTTTCAATAAAATCAGCACTCAGGCAGGCTACATCGATATTAGTTCAATTTATATATGAAGGGAATAAAATTCCGAGTGTTACAATAGTCCTCCAGTCTATAGTTAAAATGAAGCGGGCACCTAGCAGCATATTTGCAGGGTATGCCACTTATTTCCCATTGACCACATACACATGCCCCCTTATTCAAGTCAACAGTATAGTTACTACCTTCATGATCTGTGACATCAAAGGCCATCTATCCATTACGAGCTATATCACACTGCCAATGCTCCCTTGATATCTTTTGGAGCTTATTTTTCACAGGGGGAACAACCTTTCCCTTCCACCTCTCGTTTTCTTCCTTCCTTTGTACAATCCAACCAACCACACGCTTCCTAATACCTTCTAGCAGGGTCAGTATTGGCTTCTCTCTCAATTTTTTAATCACAATGTTAAATGCTTCAACAAAAATTGTGGTGTTGTCTGGAGGTTTATGTTCAGGATTAAACAAATACCTGCACTAGTCCTGTTTTGGCTTTCTTAGCAACCAAGCATGAGCTGCTAGACTGGGTTCTTGTAACTGTGCCATTGCCATTTCATGTTCCCAGATGTTGCATGCAGTAGTAGCTTTCTAGAACAACACTTTCAACCCTAGGCCAGGGAATCTTCTTTTCATATTCTCTCTAGATGAAGCAAACATACCCTCCTGCTACTGTCTGGCATACACTGCTTCAAAGCATAAATAACTCCCTAGTCACCAACAACCAATCAAAGATAATAAGTCTGCTTTGTTATAAAATGCATACATCAAAGCAGTGAATGAAACATAGTCAATATGAAGTATTAAATACCTTGCATCTGCCTAATATAACAGTGAACCTCCTATGATGCTCAGCACCCACAACATGCTCCAAAGCACTGAAGAAATAGGTCCAATAGTCATTATTCTCTGACTCCACAACTGCTACTGCTAAGGTAAATAATGATTAGCAGCATTTATAGCCATTGTAGTTAGCAAAACACCTGCAAAAGGCCCTTTCAAATGAGCCCCATCTACTCTAGTAATTGGTCTACATCCTTTATGAAATCCATCAATCACACCTTTAAAGCTTATGAATAACCTTTTACCTTAGATTTTGCATAATCCTCTCCTGATTGTCTTCATGTCCTTCTGAGTCATGACCAATTGAAGGAACATCCTAGGAAATGTATGCATGGGACCCAAGGTTGGTGTTTCTAATCATCTCAATGTACCAGGCAAGCTTTTTGAAAGACTGATCATGTCTACCTTCTATCTTGTACAAAATTAGCCTCCTTGTACTCTTAATCACATGATCCTTCAATATTAACCCATATATTTGCAACAGCATGTTCCTCCAATCCACATACTTCAGCTCAGGGCTTTGTCTGAAGTCCTTTAGCAATTTTTCAGAGATCCACCTAGAGGAAGCCATAGAATTGTCCATTAACCTTGGATAGCTATTGTCATGTTTGCCAAAGTATGTCTTCACTTGAAAAATTCTCCCATCTCGAAGTCTAGAAGCATGCAGGCCACATAAGCAAGACTTGTGTGCACACTTGAAAGTGTATCTGGTTGTAGCATTCTTCAACTTCACCAAGTTTTTTCCCCCTTAAACACAATAATCCCTTGCCACTTTCATGCATTGTGCCTTGTTTATGAACATGTCCCACTGCCTAATACTAATTTCCCCATTAAGATCGGGCTCCCACATCTGTCCAGTATACATCTTCTCATTGGGGTTAACTGAATTGTCATTTTCATCATCATCGCCACAAATATAGTAGTCAACTATCTCCCCTACAATTTCTTCAGCTTCCAATGAAGTATCAGACTCATATAGATCCTCCTCAGGTCTGGCTACATAATCTCCATCGTCTGAGTCAGAGGATGTCCAATCACTAGCCCACCCTTGTTCCTCCTTAATCACATGTTCCTTTCCCTTCTTACTTGTCACATTCACAGTAGGTACATCAAGTGAACATAGAGTGATAGAAGTGATGTAAATGTTTTCACTGGAGTTGCTTGCTTCCTAAGCCTTAATAACAGGACCTATGGGAGGAGTATCTCTGGGTTGAGTGGGGCTTAAGTTTAGTGTGCTACTTCTAGTAATAGGCCTACTATTGGGTGCATTGGGAATTAGTTAAGGCTGGGATGACTTTGAGTTCTTTCTATCCTTGAAAGTGGGCTAAGTGTACTGTTTCTACCTACTGGGCTTGGAACTGTTGAGTCTGGGAATTGGTTGACTAAGGTAGGTTGGGTTGACACAGGTGGGCTGGGAACTGGTTGAGGCTGTGATGATTTTCGACTATGTGCTATGCTTCTAGTAATAGGCCTGCTTCTAGGTGGGCTGAGAATTATGCAAGGGTTATTGGGTTTAGGTTGACTTGAGATATGATTGTCTTCTTTGTTCCTTAGTGGACTGAGAGGGCTTTGTCTAGTAATAGGCCTGCTTCTAGGTAGGCTTCTAATTATGGCAGACTCAATGGGGTTAGGTTGACTTGAAGTTGGGTTGACTGAGTTAGGAATGATGGCAGAATCAATGACTTTGGGTTCAGTTACAGTAGTGGCAGGTGTGCTTTCTATGGAGACTGTACTGGGCTCATCAACCTTTAAGTAGAAGCTTGATTTTTTCCTAATAACTGAACTCTGCTTGCAAGGGGACAAAGTCAACTTTAGAATTTCCCTTGCACTTCTCTTGGGTGGGATGCTAGAACTACATGGTAGAACCAATTTTGGAGGCCTCCTAATAGGCAACTTTTCCACTGATTTCCTCCCTGTAATGTTGCCCTTTGTTTGTACTGATTGCCTTCCTCCTTTACCTTGACTACACTTTGGTTGGCTTAAAATGAGCCCATCAATGTCCTCTAATGACACTACTGGTTCTTCAATAACAGCTTCCATATCAATATCCATTGTTTCTCTTGGACCTATAGTGGGACTAACTACCACAACATCCTCAGCATCATCTGATCCTTCATCTTCTCCTTCTTCACTTCCTTTAGGTTTGGTTCACTTAATTCTATTTACTCTACTAACTTCTCTTGTTGTTGCCTTTCTAACATCAAGGCCCTTTTGCACAAGTCATTGGGTTCAGGGCTATCAACCTTGTTTATCACAATCACATGCTCACTCTCCCAACTTGCAAAACAATCCAGGAGGTCCCCATCTTTCAAAATCCAATGTTTTTTCCTCAATTCACCATGCTTATAGTAATAGAAAGTAGGGAACCTTGGAAAGCTCCCATTCTCCCTTATTTTACACTCAGTGATATTATGTACGTCTAGAGCAGATATCTCATCTCATTTAGGTCACACTCCCCTAAATCCATGGTCTCCCCCTTGAACTTAACATGCAGAATCTTCATAGCTATTTCGGTATTTCTACACACAAAATCAAATTTCACAAGTCAATACTTTTATGTAATCACTAAACCTAGTTTCATTACTCTACTTGTTCATTCTCCAAATTACCAAACAATTACAAAAACTTCACTTTTAATTAAAAATAGGCTACATTGCATCAAAATTTAACATTTTTGTTGCCAATTTCCCAATTTCACCACACCCGCTGTTTTTAAATTTCAAAACTGAAACATGAAAATCCCCTCCTACCTTAACATCGCAACCATCCAAAACAAGGTTTTCAACTTCAAAATACATAAAAATTATCACAGACACACATACAATCTCAATACACAACAACATCAAAGACATTACAGATTTTTCACCAAACTTGCCTCTTCTCTTTCTTCCTTGATACTCTTCACTTTTGTTGAACTTTTGCTTCACCTTAACCCTTCCAAATTCAACTTTGCCTCTGGGATCTTCCAAGTTCTTCGATTTCTAGGATGAAGATGCTCTGTTATTCATAATCCAAGGGTTCTGGGTTTTTGACCTTCTCGTGTCTCTCTCTCTCTCTTCTCTTCATGCCAGAAACACCAAGCAAAGTCAAATCACCTACTTACTTCCTTTTTTTCCACCATTCCCTACTTTTAATGAGGGGAAAAATTGTCTTCACAATGCTTCGGTTACAAGCTCATCGGATTTGGCCTCGTTTATAATAAATACACCACCTCAAGGTACTAAAAAATTCAGTCAAAAAGGTGATGCTCGAAAAAATCAATGACATGTGTCAGGGTACTAAAAAGTCAACAACTCTTATGAATGGCTATCATAGCCTTATTTAAGATATGACTCCTAAAGCCTATGAGATGTATGAAATTATGAACAAGTTTTTCCTACTTTTGTTCTTTATGCCAATTTTGATACTAAGTCATAATTCTCTTACTAACCTAAATGAATGCAACTATGACCAATTGTATACACCAATGTTGTAAAACCATAATCACACTCACTCCTTAAAGGAGACAGTACTTTTGTCTAGCTTGCTTCTCAAGATAACTAATCATCTTTCTCTTCATTTTTTCTGGTTTTCTTTCCTTCTTTTTCTTGTCTCTTTTTTCTTTGTCCTCTTTTTGTTCTTTTTTTTTTGTTAAGGAAAGCATCTACAGATCAACCTAATTAGCAAATATACTTTGACACAATGTTAAGCCTTAGTATTACAAATTCAAAAATTACATGGAAGAACTTTTACACATAGAATTTCTTAAATTGATCAAATTAGTGAAATTGGAAAACTCACTCTGGTCTAAAGCAACAAGCTAAACTGTATTAGCAACCGTCATTTCCTTCACCTAATAATGTCCATACCAAGAAGGAAGGAACTTTTCACTAGGATTGTGAAGTGGAGCATAATTTTCCTTCATCACATATTCACCAACTTGAATGCCCCTTGCACGAAATTTTTTGTTGAAAGCTCAAGTAATACATTTGTGATATCCTTAAACATAATATGAAGTCATGAGCCTTCATTCATCTAGTAAAGTCAATTCCTCATATCTTATCTGATAACTTGATCCTCTCGAAGCTCACTTTCCGCCATGACCCTTAACAATTGTATCTCTACCTCAATTGGTAGCATAGGCTCCATGCCATGAACCGATGCATATGGTGTGGCACCGATTGCCGTGAGAATGGAAGTTCGATTGTCCCAAATGGCATAACGAATCTTTTTTTGCCACTCTCTCGTTTTCTCAACCAAGGGACAAGATATTTAGTATAATTTGATTGGCAGTTTGATCAACCTCGTTGGTTTGCGAATGATATGGAGATGATTGTTGATGGTTGATCTTATATTTTTGCAATATCTTCTTCATGTCTCCCTCCAATTTTGGACCATTATCAAAAACCATCTCAAAAGGAACACCATATCAGTGGATAATGTTGCTAATAACAAACTTGGCAACCTATTTTGCCCCTAGCTTAGAATAACAAGCAGCTTTGACCCACTTAGAGAAGTTATCAACTGCTACCAGAATGTACTGATGACGATTAGAGGCCTTTGCATTAATTTACCCTATAATCTAAATTCCCCAAATGTAGAATCGCCAAGAATATGTGAGATTGTAGAGTTGAATGGTCGGCATGTGATTGAGATTAGCAAAAACAATTTGGAATTTCTTATAAAATTGAGCCAACTTATAGCAACCATGTTTCATGGTCTTCCAGTAATACCCTAGTTGAAGGATCTTCATAGCCAACATTAGTCCATTCACGTGTGGTCCATGTTCCCCACTGCGAACTTCTTCTATAATCCTCTCAGCTTCTTCCTCACCAACACAAAGCTATAACATGCCATCAAGAATCATATGATATAATTTACCCATGTATATGGTAAATTGAGCGACCAAGCACATAATTGCTGGTTGATCCATTTGGACTCTTTGTGCTCGAGATAATTTGTTAAAGCCATAAAGATCTAATTATACCTCAAAAATCCGTGCATGAAGGAAAACAAAGCATGGCTAGCTGTGTTAGCTACTAAAATGTTAATATATGGGAGCAGAAAACAATCTTTTGGTGAAGTTGTCCTCTTCTTTGACTTTGAGATTGCCCTCTTCTTTGATTCTTCAAAGCTTTTGTTGTTTTGCTTACTGTTGAGGTGTAGTGGTATATGGTGTTCTATGATCTCATAATCAATACCTAGCATATCTGTGTATTACTATGCAAAGACATCTACATACTCTATGAGTAAGGCAATGAGTGACTTTTTGTTCTAAGGAAAAGGAAGACCCTATCTTGACCTCTTTGACATCTAACTCACTGCCTATATTGATTCAGTGGGTGTTTCTACTTGGGTCATGCAAGTCCTAAATGCCTCACATGGATCATCATCTAACAAAGTTTCATTCTCAGACACAATGTTTTGGACAAAGACATGTTCTGGGGATGAAAGAGACTTTAAACTTCAAGAGGGAGTATATTTGTAATAGTCTAAACCTAAATCATGTTTATTTATTTAATTAAGCTATGTTATTAATTTTCCTGAATTTATTTCTTGCATTTAATCATTCTAGTTAGGAAAAATTCATTTTGGGCGCCATTTTGCAATTCGAGTTTTAATTATCGTAAAATTTTCAAGTGAATCGATAGTAGGCTCCGTTAAATATGATTAAGTGGTAAATTATTTCTCATACGATCACGAAAATCTAATTTTGAGCTATGAAAGATTTAACGCAATGCAGTGCTATTTTTTCAAGCCCAATTCATTTGAGCCCAATTAGTGGTGTAAAACGTTGGTGCAAGTGGATTAAGCTAATCACCATTATTTGTGCCCAGTAATAATTAGTAAAAAGCTACTTTTTGGATGTATAAAATCATCCAAATGAGCAAGAAAATTCAAAAATAAATCCAGCCAAAGTCAATTTTTCTTCTTCTTCTTCTTCTTCTCCTCCTCCTCCACCACCACGGTTTCCCCTCCTATGCTATTGCTGCTACCGTCGGCCACCCACCATCCCTAGCACCACTAACACCACATCCTACTACCTCCTTTTGTCTAAATCTAAGCTCAAAGTGAGTAAAACTCGAACTCTTTTCTTATTTAATTTTGGGTTTTTATGAATAATTTGATTATGGATCATGTTATATTGATAAAAATAAGTGTTAATTTGGTATTTTATTATGTGTGGGTGAGTTTGGAAGCATGTAAGAATTGGAATCATACATCATCATGCAAGCATGATGCTGAAAATGATGAACTTCAAGAGTCTTTGATTTATTTTGTGATCTTTAGTATAAAGAGTGGCTTAAGGGTTGCGGATGATGATGTTGGATGTAAATTTGAATTGGGCATAACCTAGGGTTTCATGATCAAGCATAACTAAGGTTGATTTTTGAATCAAATATGTTTATTCGGATTGAATTAGATGAAATTTGAATGTTGGATGTGTTATAGGCTTGAAAAATGATGTTGTGTGAATTTTTGCCAAAATTAGTGGATTATGGAAAATCCCATAAGTGACCAAAGGAGGTTGTTTGGATTAATAATGTAAGTAACTGAGTTTATGGGAGTATTGTGAAGAAAAGTATTGAAAAATGTCTAAGGTTGGTCAAGAAGTAATTTTTAGTGCTTTGGCTAAAATAAGGTAATGATAAGAAGGAAACAAGGTTAATGGGCCTTAGAGGGGCATTTAGCTTGATTTATGAGAGAAGAAAGAAACCGTGAAAATTATAAGTATTATTAAGAGTTTTGGATGATTATTAATGTTGCTAAGTTTAACAACTTTGATTGTGCTTAGAAGCTTACTTGGGTTGGAAAACTGAACTAAATGGACAAGTGAATGAAATTGGAAAAATGGGGAGAGTAATGACTCAAGAACAGTCTCTATCCAACCAGGCAAGTGTGATTAAAGCTATCACGAATTTAACTACACCCCTTTTGGCCTTAAACCCTTATTATCCATCTCAGAAATATCAAAGCCCATATTCCATTTATAACCATCGAAGCCTTTCCATTATAACTTCAATTATTTTATTTTGGTCAATTTTACTCTAAATTAGTTTACCTCGAGTTAAATTAACTTAATTTATTTAGTTTTCGAATCATGTTATTGTAACTTATCTTATATTGAATTATTTGAGTTATGGATGCTATTTAATTAATAAATTTCTATGAAAGTTACAAATTATGAGAGTGAGTATTGTTTACTAACTACATATACCTATAATTACAATTCTAAAGCAGAATTAGGGCCTAGTCTATCGTTCCCCATTGTGCATAAATAATATCAAGTGAAATTGCACTTTAAAACCCCCAGGTACACCCATTGCCTATATCTTTAGAAATCATAATGTATTTATCAAAGTTATAATGTCTTGGTAAGTATATCAATGAATCAGTTTACTCGATGATTTATCACCTAATTAATGAACCTGTTAGTTATCATTTATGGGACACTCGCCCTCCAGTTAACTGCGTAGCCTCAGGTTAGGGCTCTCGATTAGCTTGGCAAGTGCACACCAATCTATATATCATAA
The DNA here is from genome assembly GCA_017589665.1 of Selenicereus undatus. Lineage (NCBI taxonomy): Eukaryota > Viridiplantae > Streptophyta > Magnoliopsida > Caryophyllales > Cactaceae > Selenicereus > Selenicereus undatus. The sequence continues at coordinate 56,163,165 of JACYFF010031952.1, forward strand.
CGGTTACTAGAGGGGTTCACTGCTAGATAATAACTAGCAATATAGTCTTACATTCACCTCATTCATTGTTTTAAATTAAAATGAATTGCAAAGCGGTGCCCAACTAATTTATTAGTGATCTTTTAACCATACAGGAATGCATGTATTGAGTTTCGGCTCCAATTTGAAATATTTGTCACGTTTTATTTTAGGAAAATGCTAAGTGAATCGCTCTCACGCTAGCAAACTAGTTGAAGAAAGTAAGTGAGAAAGGAATCTGGATGGATCAGTAGTGATATTAGTTCATGAATATTTGAGAAGCTAAATTTTAAGATCTTCAATTGATGGAGTTGTAAACTTTATAAAGAATTGCTCTATTATGGTGTGTAAACCTTATGATAGTTAGCCACTGTTTGTATATGGTTTTGATAATGTTTGAATGTTTATGGTTGTAATCTATGCTTCACTATGTTATATCTACTGCTCATACTTAAAGCCTTGTCCTTCTAGATGGCAGTAACGCCCCAACCATTGGGTTTATCAGTTATAATTAAGGAAATAATTAAAGAATATACAAATCAATGAGACATAGGCATTAAGATTGGGGTTGGTATTGACTAGTTGTGGATGATGAAGATTCATCTGTCTCATCGCCATCTAGACTTTGGCATACATAGCAAGAAAAGGCCATGGTAGTTTCCTTTACGATTGTCCGACCACTAAGCATTGAATAATTTTCTGAGCCTCCTTGCCTGTTGCTAGTAATAAGAGAAGTGGGATAGAAGGTATCTTCTTCCCATACAGGGAAATTGAACATTCTATTGAGGACATCATATTAAATAGTTTCAATCTGATCTAGCTCTTACCTCCCCTTTTTTCCTAAAATGGTCAAACTCTTAACCACTTCTCCTAGTTGGATGTTGTTGAAAAAGATCTCCAATCCTAGGAGGGTCCTCCCATGCCATGGCCCAGGAAAAGCATAAAATGGTTTAGACTCTCTTCGACATACGAACCACCCATTCAACATTGTCATTCATTCCTTTTTCGTATTACTTGCTTTGTCAAGTGCATAACATAGTCTAGTTTGATCTTTATTCTCATATCTTGTAATCGGTTCTTGAATTTCATTTCCCTCACTCCCTAATACTTATTCAATAATGTAACCCATCTTTGTATTAAAACAACTACTTTAGGGAATCTGTTGGATGGCTATGGGGTTGACTCTTCGTAATGAATCAGATGGTGACTAACTCTCAAGATGAAGACTCACTTGCAACAATCAAGGTGTTTTCATGTGAATTTTAGAGAAGATATGGGCATACATGAAATGAGAGGAATGAGTCCTACATTTGGGGACCTTTTCACAACTAGGGCATAAAAATATTTTAAAATATAGTAACAAAGTTCCAAAACTCATTTCGTCATGACCTCAACCAAACAACTCCTTCACATAATCTTATCTCCTAAGTAGGGGCTCCTTTAAAGTTTACTTTTTTGCTTCTACGAAACCATTGTTAGATAGGATTTTTTGTTGGGTTGAACCCAGAGGCTTCCAACATATCTCTTGTACGTGCAAATGTGTTTTCTCTTTTCGAGATGGTTAATGTCTTTAAAAATATGCAAGGAGAATTAGGCCCTTACATAGTTCTTTCATTCTTTCTATACATACATACATACA
>JACYFF010031952.1:56169524-56183861 GCA_017589665.1 Selenicereus undatus
ATTTCATTAAAAATAATACTATTTTCTTTTTAAAAAAATGAATGCTACCTACACACATACGTATTTATGTATGTGTGTGTATACATACATACATACATACACACACACACACACATATAAACATACATATATATATATATACATATACATATATATATATATATATATATATATATATATATGTATATATACATACGTACATATATGCCTACACACACACACAACTGGGCCCAAACATACGTTGCCTATGTACGTCGACCCATGATAGTGTTTACTCACCAAAAGTAGTATGCATTATGCCGCTAGTCACTTGGATTATAGTTATTTTTGGGTTCCTTTCGTGTTTTAATAGAATTTTGTGTAGTTTTGTACGTAATAAGTGGATGGGGAAAATGTTCAAAAATTAGAGCTTAAATAGCCTATTTTCATTAATTTGTATAGTGTCCCAGCCCATGACCCATGCTTAGCAAGAATGAAGAATTCTAGCCCGCTTTGGTCCTCAGTTCTGTCACAAAGTCAGTGGCCTAACACGCCTTGGTCTCCTATCCAATCTAGCTGAATAAGAATAGCAGTAGTAGCAATGTGGATCGGCCCAAGCACAGTAGTCAAGCCCTAACACGCCAACACGCATGGCCCCCCTTCTGCCTTGGTCTTCATCCAACTAAACTGTTCCCTAGTGGCCCAAGCATCGATGAATAAAAGAACTCAAGCCCGGTAGATCACATACACTTGCAGCTCCTTGATTGACATTACTCTTTCCTCATAGATCAAACATGATGTCAGATTACGATCCAAGAGAAAATAGGCAAGAAAAGGTAGGCGGTGGACAATGTATTCACGTCAAGAAATTTTAGGAAACTGAAAAAGTTCGTGGGCATTAGAAACGTGCTGTAATAAGGAAGGAGGCTAGCCCTAGTATAAATGGAGGTCTTGGGGGCACCTTGTAGATAATCAATTTTTACCCCTCTTAATTCTAGGATTAGTTTCTACTAGTTTTAGAGGTTAATGTAATTTTAAGAATTCTTTCGATTTGAATTATATACAGTTAATTTAGTTTTAGTTTTATTTCAATTTTTATAATTCTAATTTTAGTTCAAGTTTTGTAGTTTTAATTTTAGTTAAATTTTCATCTAAACCAAAGTTAGCTCAGTCAAAATCTTTATCTTTATTGCTCCCTTGGTTTCATAATGGATGTTGAATGCTCGTGACTGAAACTCATTGAAGATTTAGTATTCCTTATTGACTTTAAGCGGTTATGGTAATCTTTTTCCTCTCTCTTGTTTCTTGATTAATTGGAATTTACTATTTTCTTAGTAGTTGTGATAATGTCTTTGATAGTTGTTGTTTAGCTTTTAATCATGTCTAAGTTACATTTAAATTTTGCATGTTGAATGATTTCGTTTTGCCTATTTATTGCTTTTTTAAATCAATATAGATTAGGTTTTAATTTTATTGGCCTATATTTGACCCCGTCATTGTGGAATCGACCCTTAAGTGCTATACTTAACAACCTAACAACTGCACTATTGCTAGGGACCCTTAAGTGTTATACTTAACAAGCTAACAACTGCACTGTTGCTAGGGACGGTGGTGTGAATTTAGGTCACTATTTTTGTTTTTCGTTTATTTATTTTATTATTTCATAATTTTTTTAGTAAATTAGTTTCATAATTTTTGTGTTTGGAATAGTTGCTTAGTTAATTTGATTAGTATCTCATATATTCTTTTTAGTATGCTTTTCTTGTTTAAAAAAATCAAAAGTCCATAAAAATTAATTTTTTTTTTTAAATGACAGTTTTCCATTACCCTCAATATGAGCATGAACCCTTTTCGAGTATCTCTCTAGGCTTAATGACTTTTGTGGTCAACTTATTAACCAAAATTTTGAAAAACGAGGAAGTTGTGAGGTTGTCTGCGTGGGAGTGAATGAGGCAGCCCGAGCTATATTGGACTAAATGTGTTTTCTGTCAAAAACTCCTGATAAGTTTAGGACTTGTTAGAACAATTGGGTTGGCACAATTGTAAATATGCAAAAGTTGGGGTGACTTTAGAATGCCTCGCTGCTAGTTCATTTGTCTTTTATGCCAATTCTTATCAATATAGAGACCGATATGGTTAGCCAAAACTATTTTGTTCCCGATTATGTTCCTATGTGGTGTAATTCATACTAGTCTTGTGACCATCACAGTAATAATTGCCATGTGCTTGATGTTCTTTGTGTAAATCTTAAAGCGATGATGAATGATATGACTAATAAACTGATTAAGACTATGAAGGATAACATGGTTTCATGTTTTAATTAAATAAGGGAGGATGACAATGTGCATGCACTTAACCTTAGTTTAGGATATCCTACACCTAAGGTTAGTGTCCATAGTGGTTTTCAGTATACTATTTTTCCTAAGTTTCAGTCTCAAGTTGATACACCTTTGACTAGCCTTACAGAAAACGTGGATCTCAATATATCTTCATTGTCTGAAATTCCACCTTACACTGGCAGAAGCAGAGATGTCATTAACATTGTATTGATCAACATTAGCTCATCTATCCGTTTTGCTCAACCTTATGAGTTTCAGAAAGGTGACGAATTTGAGAGTGATGTTAGTACTTCGGTTGAGAAGTCGAATGAGCGATATGAGGACATGTCTAATGTGGTTTAGCACAATGATTTTGTTGAGTCAAAAGATATTTTCTGTGCGGAGTAGCATTGTTCATGATTCGATCGAAAACCTCAGCCTAAACTAAACCGCACCGGACTGACCCACATGAATTTGTTCTGCTTCATGGACCTTAAAATTTTTCTTTTTTCGATCTTTGGTCTAGTTTGGTCAGAATCAAGGACCGAATAAAAAAATCAGGTGGTTATATTGAAATGCTTAAAGGGTTGGTCTTTTCTTATTTAGTTTGTGCACAATAATGTTTAAAGGGTTTTGATCTTTTTCTTATTTAATTTCCATTTTCTTTCAATATTAGTAGTAGTAATTTCCCATATGTTCAAAAATATTGGTATTTCTTAATAGTGAAAATATATTGAAATGGTTTATATTGAATCAAAAATAAACTATTTATATTGTTTAATGTTAAGTGTTCTATTTTGGTAGCTTAACAATTCGGTCTAGTTCTAGTTTGGTCTGGTTTCCTTCAGCTCAGTTCTGGTCCAGTCCATGTCTTGTTCAGTTTGATCTTCAGTCCATAACTCTTCTCTTATTCGGTTCGGTCCAATTTGGTCCATTTCCGTTCGATCCGGGTTTCGATCAATGAACACCCCTACTAAGAAGTCATTTTTAGAGTATAAGGTTGAGGTAAGATCTTCTAGCTTAGAGTTAGTGGATCCAACTTCTCTTACGTTCGTTGAGTTGTCCCCTACCCCATCGCCTTTAGACCTCCAACATGTGTGACCACGTCTCCGATGCTCCTAAGTCCCGTGTTTTAGGCTTTCCTGGTCATAAGGTTATTGTTACTGATTTTGACCAGGGCTTTCAGCATATTGAGATTACGGGACTAGAGGACCTAGGTGATGATTCAGAAACTGTAAAGTCATGATGCCTTGAAAATTCTAATTCATCTTTATTGCTAATACTTAGCTTATTTAGTGCAGCAAAAACATCCCATTAGGCGTCACTATCGTATTTCATAATAAAATATAAGGCAAAAAGGTAATTAATTAGAATAAACAAAAGTATAAACCAAAGTTAAGGTCAAGATCTAGTGTCAACTACAACTTCAATATTGTTCAACTTAAATAAAAAAAGAATTTAATCTAAAGATCTACAAGGCCCCGCTCATATCGCATTCCCATGAAGCATATCAGTACCTAAAAACAAACCATTTCAAACAGTAAAACGGAGCTCAATAATGTCCACCCCTAATCATAAAACACCTACATAAATTCATTTCAAACATTTAGGGATGAGAGGGAATATTCAACCAGTTCTAAAACGATTCCCAACCCGTTCAAGATCTTTCATTTCAAACAATAATTGTTATTCAAAAGTCACAGCAAGTAAATTATCCTCGGTGAGCGACCCCACCAGAGGGTCTCATGGCCTTCCGCTGAACAACCATATGGGTTACCAGAACCCATCTTGGCGTACGTCCATATACAATGGCACGTACTCGAAAACCGCATGCTATAGTGTGGGGAGACTAACTTGTCTCAAAATCAAGATAAACCCATCCTAATCTCAGGAGTCGCCCTCCCGCAAACTTGCCTTAGTCTTTGCCTTTAGTATATTAAGAATAATCTATTTGGCTTCCTAAAAGCCAAACCCACGCCAAAACCACTAAAAACATGAACTGATCAACTAAAACATTTAGTCACAACTTGATATCCCACATTCATAAAATCACATGATCGCTAGTTGCGGTTCATGTTTTACATATAAAGTCCCCTCGGCATACAACGCCGCATAACAGTTCATAAATATCTAAAATCATTTCAAAAGAGCAACCAAGGTGAGTTAGGGCATAGACATTACCACGAAGAAGTGTGGGAAACTAGCTTGAGCTTGAACTAAAGTATTGGGCCCAAGTCATAAAATTGAACCGTCACAACATGGACTAATGCAAGTGAATTCTTATACCAAAAACTATTCTTTTTCAACCTAAGAGTCAACCATACCACTAGTAACACTTTAGTAGGACCAACCCCAGATTCTGATTTTTATGAACCTATGTCACTTTTTAAAACTCGAATACCTCAGAAAAATAATTAATGCAACTTAAACCTATAAGGGTTGTAGGGATGTTTCAGGTTAGCATTCTGCCCTAATTTACAAAAGCCATATCTTCACCTACAAACCTCCTATGGGGGTATTTAAGCACATTTTAGAAATGTATGTTTGTCTACTATAACTTTTATTTTAAGAACATTCCCAAAAGTCCCCAAAAAACTTCCTCAAAATGTTACTTCTACCCACACAGTGTGTTTCAGTCCAAATTTGCGTAGTCTTGGGAGAAAATTTATTTCTCCCTCGTTTTAAACCCAAAATTCATGATTGAAAATTCCTATAAAAATATACTCATAGATCTACATTATCAAATTTATCCATGAATTTTGAGATAGCACATAAAAGCAGTTTAATCGATAAAGTCGGTGGATTTGCAGGGCAGTTTCTGGCACTGACTAACCCTAGATCCCATGCATGAAATCACATGTTATACATAACCAAACTTAGCCAAATCAATCCAAAACTAATCCTAATTGTTAATAACAAGTACCAAATTACTAAAACCTATCCAAGCCCACTTTTAAGGGACGTTTTCAGGGGAACCTTTTTTTGTTACCTTGAATACAAAAGTGGGAGGTGAGATGCTTGTTTGTATGCTTGCAAATCACCCCAAAATCTAAGTGTTGTATTTCAATTATGAAAGATAAGTAATTAGAGTCTACAAATTAAGTGAATTTGATGTAAAAATCCATTCTTTAAAAGAACAAATGTTTTAAACTTAAACAACCCAAAAAAACTAACTTTCGTATCCAAGGAAAATCAAGGAGGAAGGAAGGCTCGGTGGCCTTCATGGGAAGATGGGGACAGCGACGGTAGCCTAGTGATGGTGGTGGCGGCTGCTATTGGAGGGGTTGGTGGTTGCTGAAAAGGGAGATCGGTAGCGGTGCTAGGGTTGTGAGTTGAGAGACAGGTGTAAGGTGAGGGATGAATGGGGGGGTCACGTAAAAATGCAATTTTTTTTTCTAGGTCTCATAGCTTGTCAAGAGTGGGGGCTTAGCTAGGGTTTGCAAGAAACAAAAAAAAGAAACCTTTTGTTTTATAATATTATGGTATTTTAATATCTCAACCACAAATACCTCCCAATTAAAAATCTTTAAAATTTGAACTTTTGAGAGAAAACTCTAATTAGTAAAATCTTAATTTCTCAAATAAAATTTATATTTCGAAAATCTAAAATTTTGTTTTATAAATTATTAATTTCAATTTAAAATTGAAATTAATAATTTATCGTCAAGAGCTTGGTTTGGGCCCAATAATGAAAGATGTGTTTGGTCCGGAATTATAACTAATGAAGGTTTGTTCTAAAATATTTCATACAAGCTCAAGTGACCAAGGATCATCTTAACACTTTTTTGAGGATTATAACTATAAACTTTCAAGGTTTTGTATTCTACCCCATTTGAAAGAAATTTCGTCATCGAAACTCTACAAACAACTCAATAACAAAAAGAAAAAAACACATCTAGATTCTCGGGGTTTTACGTGTCACCCATCTTAAAAGAAGTTCCATCCCCGAAACTTACTCATACCTGGTCTGTGAACGTATTAGGGCACTTAGATCACATTCCTTCTTCCGATTCCCATATTGCCTCAACTATGGCGTGGTTCGCCCATAGGACTTTCGCAAGTGGAACTACTTTATTGCGGAGCTGCTTCTCCTAGTCATTCAAAGTTTCGATCGGTTGCTCCTCATAAGTTAAGTCTTTTCGAAGTTGCAGTGGTTCCGGCTCTGTTATGTGCATTGGGTTAAGAATGTACTTACACATTTCAGACATGTGAAACTCGTTGTGAACTCTGAAAGTTCATCTGGTAGTCATAGCCGATATGCTACTTCCCCAACGCACTTCATGATTGTGTAAGGGGTGATATACCTCGGGGTAAGCTTGCCCGATTAGCTGAACCGCATGACACCCTTGGTGGGTGAGTCTCAAAAGAAGACTTGGTCTCCTACCTCAAACTCCAAGGGTCTTTGCTTCTTGTCCACATAGCTCTTCTAGCGGCTCTAAGCTACCTTCATCTATACTTGGATCGTTCATATCTTTTGTTCAGTGGCCTGAATAAGTTCAGGTCCAATAGTGAGTGCCTCGTCAATCTCTTGCCAACATAAGGGCATTCTGCTCCTTCTTCCACACAAAGCTTCAATTGGGGGCACTCTTATGCTGGAGTGGTAGTTGTTGTTGTGTGAGAACTCAATCAATGACAATTGCTTATCCTATGCCTTCTTCAATCCAAAGCATAAGCTCGAGATATTATCTCTAACATCTGTATTGTTCAACTCATCCACCTTTTAGTCATTGGATTGAATGTAGCAACAAAGTTCTTCATACTTCGGAAAGCCTTTTGGAGTATTCGCCAAATAATGCCCCATATCTTGCGTTAGGAGCCAATACAATCAAAGTAGGTGGCCTACACTACATAATAAGTTAATGTTCTCTAGGTAGACATGAGAAAATAGACATAAGGCTCAGGCATAGCAATCGATGCTTGGTTTTAGCTTATGGATAAATCTGCAATTTATAACTCTCTTGGTTGGTGGTACCTTTAGAGGTACATGACTTCATACTCTGGTCCCCCTTTACTAATTGAATGAGTGCCTACTCTTAACTCACTAAATAATCCCTACTAATAAGTGGATTACATTGTCCTAAACCCTTAGTTCACCAAAATGTACTCATTAAGATTTGTGGCTCACCAAGTAACTTATCTCAAGCAACCTTAGTTCATTGTGAAATCCTTAACTCAATCAACTCTTATATATAATCCTAGAATCGCATGCAATATAGTAGTTTCCTCTCTTATCCTAAACGTGTATTTTTTTTGCTTCCTCCAAACATTCTTTAAGCGTTTACAATGTTGTCTCACAATAGCCAAGCTAGCCAATCAAAGCTCAATTAAGATGATGATACCCAAAAATATAATTCTCTTTGATAAATGAACTCTTAAATTGTAGCCAAAATAGATATCTCACTAGATCACTAAAATAGTCATTTCCCACACCAAAGTCTATCTTCATAGTTTCCTATTGCTTTTCCTAATTAGTTCTCGAATAATTTCAATCACAAGCTTCACGAACATCTTAATCACAATGAGAACACCTAATGGTGTGACACCTATGCATCACCTCATAACATGAACATCGTAACAGAACCCCATTTTATCGTTAATAATGAAAATTCTCAATAAGCTCACTGCATGATATGTCATAACATTATAACTCACTTCCAAAATCCATTCTAATCTTAAGTTTTTCACAAAACCTAGAGTGGTAAGAATCATGTGGGCTATAAAGGCTAGCTTTGAGTTACAAAGTGATAACAAAAAGGAAGGATATAAGCTTAAGTAGTTGCAAGTCAAAGGACCAAATGGCATTTACAACTGGAAAGAAAGATCATTAATGTCTAATAGCAATAACTTAAGGGTTACCAGAGTAAGTGCAATGTTATAGGAAAGATATGAATGTTAATCTCAAGTACTTAGAAATTCCGGAAGAATATAATATCCCACAAATGCATACAAAGGAATACTTGTTCAAATAAACAAACAATGAAAGAAGTAACAAGAAGAGACAAAGGATTCCAGAGAGCAAAAGAAAATGTCTTCAGTAATGATGGAGGAGTATTGCAAGTATATACATCTATTAACTACAAGAATCGATTGAAAATATGAGAATGTAAGGTTAAATAGGACAAGCAAACAAGTCACAATTGAATATGTGAGATCACAAAGCTGAGATTAGTACAAGGAAATATTTATGTTCATAAATGAAATCCAAATTTTCTATCGAACGACGAAGATTTTAACAAAACAGAATAACAATTTTCATTATCAAGAAGCACTTGGTTATAACTCGGGAGTCACCAAGTGAACATAACTCCAAAGAAAACATAAGGAATGCCAAACAAATTCAAAGCTCAATATAGGATCAACAAATTCAATAAGCACACTCATCCCAAAATTAGAAAAAGCAACTAATGAGACAAGATCATCACTGAGGAAAATAATTGGACAGAATTCTAAGAGATAACAGAAGAATAGAGGTAGGTGTATCTACAATAAACATAAAAGTCAAGTGGACTTATAAGATCATAAAGTGAAAGGAACAAGTATATGAATAAAAGCAAGGGATCACAAGGTTCTCAAGAAGTGTAGGGCACAGTTTATGGGAAAGACAAAGATAACAATGACAAGGCAGTGAAAGTTGTTCCCAATAGGCGATTAATATGGTTAGAAGGAAGTTATCCAAGTAAGGTGGGAAACAATAAATCAAAAAGGTTGAAGATTTTGAAGGTTAGCAAGGTAGAGAATGCAGTAGGTCAAAGAAAGTGTAAAAATGATTATAGGCCCTTCTATAATGTGCCGCAACAGTCACCTATCCTCCTGAACACCTTAGGTTGACTTCTTACCTAGGATAGTAATTTTAACTCCACACTGCAATAGTCATATTCAATGCCTAAAATCACCTTGAATACAAAGCCCATAAAGGTCAACTAGGCACCCTAATTATCACGCACGATAAGGAAATCACTAAGTAACCCTTGCTTATATGTGAGTCATATATATCCTCATCTTTGGATTTCTAGCCATGTATCTACATTTCATACTGCCTATAGCTGCAACCATGTGCCTACCATTTCTATCACACACATAGAGCACAATATTTAACCATTTTGATCATACCTTAACACATTAAGTGACCACACAATATATTGAAGAGGTATGTTACCTATGTCTACAAGGTTTTAGGCTCTCCTTTGGAGTGAATAGCCCTAAAGTGAGCTGCTACAAAAGAACCTAGAGCTCTTATACCACTTTGTGACACCCCAAAAATTCTAATTCATTTTTATCGCTAATACTTAGCCTATTTAGTGGAGCGAAAATATCGTAGTGGGCATCACTGCCGTATTTCACAATGAAATACAAGGCAAAAGGGTAATTAATTAGAATTTACAAAACTATAAACAAAAGTCAAGATCAAGATCTACTGTCAACTACAACCGTAATGTTATTCAATGTAAATGAAGAAAGAATTTAATCCAAACATCTACACTGCCTCGCTCGTATCACATTCCCATGCAGCATATCAGTACTTGAAAAAAAGCATTTCAAACAGTGAGACAGAGCTCAATAATGTCCACCCGTAACCATAAAACACCTACTTAAATTCATTTCAAACATTTAGGGGTGAGATGGAATATTAAAACAGTTTGAAAATGATTCCTAGCCTATTCAAGATTTTCCATTTTAAACAATAACTATTATTCAAAAGTCACAGCAACTAAATTATCCTTGGCGAGCGACCCCACCAGAGGGTCTCATGGCCTTTCGGCGAACAACTATATGGGCTACCGAACCCATCTTGGCATACGTCCACCTAAAATGGCACGTACCCCGAAAACTGCATGCTATAACCTGGGGAGATTAACTTATCTCAATATCAAGGTAAACCCACCATGATCTCAAGAGGCATCCTCCCTTAAACTCACCTTAGTCTTTCACTTTGGATTTAGTATATTAAGAATAATCTGTGTGGCTTCCCAAATGCCCAACCCATGTCAAACAATCTTCTATTATTAAACACCACTAAAAATATGAACTGCTCAAATGAAACATTCAGTCAGAACATGATATTCCACATTCATAAAATCGCATGATCGCTAGTTGCAATTAGTTCACATATAAAGTCCCATTGGAATACTACGCTGCATAACAGCTCATAAACATCTAAAATTGTTTCATAAGAGTAACCAAAGAGAGTTAAGGCATAGATATTACCCCAAAGAAGCTTAGAAACCTAATTAATTTGAGCTCGAACTAAAGTACTAGGTCTAAATGATAAAATTGAAGCGTCACAACATGGACTAACGCAAGTGAATTTTTACACCAAAAACTATTCCTTTTCAACCTAAGAGTCAACCATACCACTAGTACCACTTAGTAGGACCAAAAACCTAAATTCTGATTTTTATGAATCATATCACTTTTTAAAACTCAAATACCTTAGAAAAACAATTAATGCAATTTAAACCTATTAGGGTTGTAACACCCCAGGTTTCTAATTTCATTTCTCTATTACTAATCATTATCCTACGTGGCAGCGGAACCTGAATTGGGGTGTTACCACCGTATTTTCTTCTTGGAAATACCAGGCTGGATACCGAGAACAATTGATACAACATTCCTTAATAACACTTCAACTTAACAAAGGGTTCAAATTTTGATGTCACAACTAATTTAAAACAGCTGTTAACAAATATCTTTGTTTTAAGAAAAACTATTAAGCTTTCATCTTCTTCAACTCAAGCGTTAGGGCCTCGCTCTACTTTGAGTCCTCCAGTCCCATGCACAACTAAATCACCTGAAAACAAAACATTTTATAAAAGTGAGATAAACTCAGTAAACAATCACCCTTAACAGTGAACTACACACACAAATTCATTTTGAAAATATTTTAAGGGGTAGGTGAAACAGCAAGACTTCCAGGACACTCTTCTCATTAACATAATCCTCCATGGTTACCAGATCTCAGTGATGTACATCTATAATCTATGATCCAAATCACGGTAGTCACATTTAAGGTGAGCGACCCCACTAGGTCTCATGGCCCTGCGCTTGGGTTCAACGCAGGCACTTAACCCGATCCTGGTCTACCGCTTACTACGGCGGTTACCGCTTAACCCTTTCCTGGCCTACCATCATAATGGATGGTTACCGCTAACCTGGCCTAGGTCCCAGTAGGGCACATGGCCACTCATATGCTTTCACTAGTTTCCCGGAGAAGGCTAATGGCCTTCAATCAACACGGTCAGATTAAATCTCATCTAGCTCAGCCTTTACAGTTACTGTTACCTTTCTCTTTATTAGAGATCGGTTTAACATGAAATGTTCATTCAGTCTCAACCCACTTCCCCCAATGACATAACCACAACAATTAATCTTGAATTTCCAACACAACATTACCAATTCTCAATTCCATAACACATCACATCATGCAAATTCTGCTACGTAGCCACATTCAATAAATTCACGCTGTTATTTCGTTCAATCAGTAAACAGGATAATTCTTACCATGTCAATGTACACACGATTTCAAACAACTCAGGGAAGGGTTAGGGCATGATTGTTACATGGATACCGTACAAAGTTACAGGCTCAGTTACTATTTTGAATTTACTGTTCCGCACCTGGGCCAACACATAGCCCACACTTAGTCCAAACTCAAATAAATTACACCCCTAGCCTTTGTCTCTTCCAAAAAAAAATTCTAGAATTTTACTCCTACTTTTAGGGCCCGCAATCTGAAGCCCAACAAGGATTCAGATTTGACCAAAGATTGGGTCCCCTCGCAGAACCCATGACTTCTGCTACCATTACCCAAATTCCAATTTCTGGTCCAATATAGAAAGTTTGGTCCATCCTCTACACTTGCCATGTTCAAGGTTTTGCCCGGTTCTAGCCCAAACTAGTCTGTTTCCTTATTTCTTTTAGCGGTATTACTCGTTGTCTTAGTCTCAATAGTCCGTGGTAAATTGACCATAACTTGGGCCACACTGCCCCAATTCGCTCGAATAAAAAATGAGGTTATGTAGCGCATCCCGATACATCCACCCTAAAAGTTTCATATTTTTTGGCAAACTGACATGTCCTGAACGATTTTCCAAATTTAACGTCAGTGCAGCCCGCTTTCCAGACCAGCAGGTTTTGCCCTAATTTTCTAACTCAACTTTCCAACCCCATAACTCTAGTACCTGACATCCAAAATTCAACTTCTTGCCCATTACAGAAATATGAGCTTGTCTACTACAACTTTCATGTTTAGTGATTTCACTATTTCCCGCTGTAGTTAGGTTAAAAATCCTAAAACATGCCAACTATCCCTGACTATCCCAGTTTTTTCAGTCTACGGTAAACGGACCATAACTCATTCCATACAAGTCAAAATCCCTTGATTCAAAAGGCGTAGTGTAGAGGATGACTTGGCCAATCTATCCTCCAATTTTTATGATTTTTAAACCAGTACGTCAGTGGGAATAAATTTGTAAAGGTACGTCAATTTCTACCCCTAACCAGTGGCATGTTCTTACCAATTTCAAACTCAAGATCCGATCTTTTCGCCTTAATATCCACATTGCTAATTCTCGTGACCCTCCACACTCGAATCCCGACTACTTTCACCCTCCCCCCAAGTCATACAAGTCAAGAAAGATTTTGAATTTCATAACCTAACGCGAAACACCATGAAATACTCACCTTGATGTAAATTCGGGAGAGAAACGATTTGAACGTTGTAATCTTTGCGCTTTAAATATGAAAAACAAAACATAGAAACGAAATTCAATGTTTCATACTCGAAATCCACATAAAATCATGAAATTTTGAAAGAACTACCAAGAGGGAGAGAGGAGGCAGAGGGTGGCTTTGTTGGTGGCCAGCCGCAGTAGTGGTAGCTGGCGGTGGTCCGGCAGGGGCGGCACTCAAGGGGGTGGCGGCAGAGAGAGAGAGAGAGAGAGAGAGAAAGAAAGCTAGGGTCGAGAGCGAGGGATTGTGGGCTAGAGAAAGGAAGGACAGGGGGGTTATGCGTGGGTTTATGGGGAGAAAAAGAGAGGACAAGTAAAGTTTTAAGAAAAGGTAAATAATCGGCCTAGGGTTCTCCTTTTAAAAAAATATTTTTTTCTTTTTCTTGTAAGTTTTGATAAAAGAAATATTTTGTGAAAAAGAAAAGAAAGAAAAACAAAATAATTCCCATTTTGACTTGGATTGACTCGGAAGGAAAAATAGGTCAGTCCATATCAAATATGAGTTTTCGGGGTTTCACATTCTACCCCCTTAAAAAGTTTCATCAACGAAACTTGATTCGCACCTGCTCATATGAATAAATGATGGTATTTGCCTCGCATCTCCTATTCCAGTTCCCAGGTCGCCTCCGACATCTCGTGGTTGGCCCAAAGGACCTTCACCAGGGGTATCACTTTCTTACGGAGTTGTTTCTCTCTTCGATCCAGGATTTACAAAGGTTGCTCTTCATAAGACAGATCCTCTTGGAGTTGTATTGGGTTGGGTTCAATCACATGAGAAGGGTCAGGGATGCACTTTCGTAACTGTGACACATTGAACACATTGTGTACCCTTGGCAATTTCGGTGGTAGTTCCAAGTAGTATGCCACCCCTCCAACCTTTTGCATAATCGGGTACAGCCCAATATACCTAGGGCTGAGCTTTCTTGTCATGCCAAATCTCACGATTCCCTTGGTTGGAGAAACTTGGAGAAATACCTTATCTCCCACCTGAAACAGAAGAGGCTTACGCCTTCGATCGGCGCAGCTTTTCTGGCGGCTTTGAGCAGCCCTCATTCGTTCTTAGATTACCCTTATCTTATCTGTGGTGGATTTTATTAACTCTGGTCCTATAGTCAAAGCTTCATCGATCTCCTGCCAACATAGCAAAGTTCTGCACTTGCTCTCATACAGTGCCTCATACGGTGCCATCCCAATACTCGCATGGTAACTTTTGTTGTAGGAGAACTCGATCAACGCCAGTTATTCGTCCCACGCTTTCTTAAAGTCCAGGGCACCAACGCTCAGCATATCTTCCAGGGTCTGAATACTGCGCT
>JACYFF010031952.1:56194574-56206389 GCA_017589665.1 Selenicereus undatus
AGTTTGCCCATCCGTAGCTGGGTGGAATGCAGTACTAAAACGCAGCAACGTCCCAAATGCTTCATGTAGCTTCTGCCAGAAAAACAATTGGAACCTGGTGTCCCGATTTGACACGATGGAACTAGGTACCCTTTATAGTCGTATTATCTCCTCGAGGCATGCTCGAGCTAATTGGTCCAGGGTCCAAGTATTTCTCATGGCTATGAAGTGCGGTGTTTTTGTGAGTCTATCCACGACAACCCAAATCGCATTGTTCTTACGCTGAGTCAATGGTAAGCCCACCACGAAGTCCATGGATACCGAGTCCCACTTCCACTCGGGGACCTCTAGGGGTTGTAAAAGTCTCGCTGGTCATTGGTGTTTGTTTTTTACCCATTAACAAGTTAGGCACTTTGCTACATAATTGGCCACTTCCTGTTTCATGTTACTCCACCAAAATGTCCGCTTTAAGTCCTTATATAGCTTATTTCCCCCAGGGTATACCGAGTGTGGAGTATTGTGACCCTCGTGTAGAATTTTCTTCTTAAGTGCCTCTATGGCTGGAACACACACCCAGTTATGAAATTGTATGGTGCTATCTTCATGAATTACAAACCAGGGTGCTTTTCCCACCAATATTTCCTCCCTAATATGATCGAGTTGGGGGTCCGTAGCCTGGGCCACCTGGATCTCCTCGATGAGTGTCAGCTGCACTTCCAAGGTGCATAGCGCAGTTTTTACCCTCGGGGTGATCACATTGAGTTCTAACTTCCGAAATTCTTTGCACAAATCATTCGGAAGTGCTAGCAAGCAGCTCAGTGCTGGGCACGGTTAGCGACTCAACGCATCTACCACTACGTTGGCCTTTCCCAGATGATATTGGAAATGAACATCATAATCCTTCAGGAACTCTAACCACCTTGTCTGTCTCAGGTTTAGATGCTTTTGTGAGAAGAGGTATTTCAAACTCTAGTGATTAGTGAAAACCTCATAGCATACCCCGTACAGGTAATGCCTCCAGATCTTAAGCGCAAACAAGACAGCTGCTAACTCCAGATCGTGAGTCGGGTAGTTCCGTTCATGTGTCTTCAGCTGTCGCGAGGCATAAGCTATAACCCAACCCTCTTGCATTAGCACACACCCCAACCCACTCCTAAAGGCATCGTTATACACAACAAAATCCTTGTCAGTGGTGGCTAAGGCCAGTATCAGCGGACTCGTCAGTCTCTTCTTAAGCTCTTGGAATGCTTCCTCACACCATTTCATCCATTCATACCTAGTGACCTTCCTAGTCAAGTTGGTGAGCGGGGTGGTAATCTTCGAGAATTTTTGGGCAAATATGCAATAGTACACCGCCAAACCCAAGAAACTCCTCATTTCTGTCGGGCTCTTAAGTCTAGGACAGTTTGTCACGGCTTCTATCTTTTGGGGGTCCACCGACACTCCTTCGTTAGACACTATGTCTCCCAAAAATGCCACCTTCTCGCATACAACTCATTTCCCCTCAATACTTCCAGGGCTGTCTGTAGGTGGTGGGTATGCTCCTCTGGGGTCCGTAAGTAAATTAGGATGTCGTCTATGAATACCACCACGAATTGATCCAAGTAGGGTTTGAAGATGTAACACCCCCAAAATGCTTTTACGAAAAACTCTAGCGGAAGACTTCATAATAGAAGGCGCTACCGTCGTCCTGATAAGGACAAGGCTCAGTAAAACCATTTAATCTTGCAAATCATGTTCACTATCACAAAAATCTATTAAACTGAAACACTTCAACGCCAAAGTCCATAATAGCTCAACTTCAATACCATTAACTTAATCATACCATGTGCTAACTCGCACTCCACACGACACAAGTATATTGAATATAAACCCAACTTGACCATGAGGTCGGTTCCAACATTTATGTTATCCTAAATCCACTGTGAGCATCTGATGACTTCCAAAAGGGCTTGCCAAAAGGAGAAACATGTGATGCTTCATCACCTCAAATGGAAAACATGAAAACAATTTGAAAATATGAGTAAAAACTCAGTACATGCATTCCTGTATTGTAAAATGAGCACAGAAACACTGTTGATGGGTACCCATCTTTGTATTTCATTTAGTTGGCAATAACAATGAAAATGAAAGTAATATGAAACTGAATTGCTCATTATTATCTGGATGTGAGCCCCTTGCAATGATATGAGCTATACATAGGTGTACACCTGCCAATCCGATCAAGAGTTGGCCTAAAGTCGCGCGGATAAATGATGGGCTAACTCCCTATAGATGATAACTGACGGGGTCACAAGTTAAATGAAAAATCACTGTATAAACTAATTCATTGATAAACTCATTAGGAGTTGTAACTTGATAATCATGTTCTGCTTTCTGAAGATATAGGCAACAGACGCATCTTGAGTCTTTAAAAATGTCATCTCACTTAATAAAGTTCAGCTGTTTCATAAATGTCATCTGATTTGATAAATATGTTCTGACTTGATGACACTTATGCATAATGCGAAACGATGACTAGGCGTCGATTCTATTTCATAAATGTCATTGTATGTATGTGTAGTTAGTAAATGATCCTTACTCGCATAATTGAGTAAGTAAAAGTATGTATAATAGCAACTGAGTAATTAAACGGTATACATAACTTAGGTATTTTAATATAACTTCAAAACTGAATTAATAAAAGTAATTAAATCCGATATAAAGTAAATGAAAGTAAAATAAACAATAGTGAGATAAATGAGATTACAAAGCAAAAGGCCTTGATGGTGACAAATGAGGGAGTGGTCGTGGCCTTTTCTGAGATAGGTTGCTAATGCAGGTTTAAAGCTCGCTGATGTATAGCTTGGTTCAAGATAACAGTGAGTATACTAGATTGGCTTGATAAATACATTTGATACATTCTAACTTGAGTAAGTAATAAAGTTTTGAGGCCAAGAGAGATATATCTTGGTTCAAAATAGCACAAACTGCAATAACTTGGTCTGATAAATATGGTTTCTAAGTCACAACTATCCCCATTTCTCATATTTCATTCATAAATCCATTAGATATAGAATTCCACCCCAAATGAATCATTGAACTCAAAAGAAGCTATTAAGCTCACTAAGCTTGGTATTTTCTTTGTAAAATCCCTAAATAATTCAAAGCTCATAAACAAGCTCCCAAATTGTATACTTGTCTTCTTCTTTCTCATTGATCAAGCTAAAAGCTTCATGAAAGTCCATGAATATTAATTTCCCCCTTAAATGACCTCACTTGGTCCAAATACACAAAATGAATGCAGTATCAATCTCACTCAATCTTTATTATTGCTCTTTACACAATTACTCAAAATACTTCCAAAAATCACCAAAATCAAAATACTCAACCAAAATTCATGAAATCATATAGGAAATTCGAAAGTAATATGGAAAATCTACAGTAAATTTTTTTGAATTTTTCTCCAAGTATACGTTGCACAAAAATTGCAATAACAGCCCAATTTACACCAAAGCAGATCAGTTCACTTCAAAAATTCATAACTTTCACCGTAGACCTCAAATGGAGACCTAAAACCCCAATATGAAAAGATTAAGAAGTTTCAAAAAAACCTTCATTTACAACACAAAATATGATTCCCACAATAGGGTTCCCAAAATGGGGCTAAAACACAAGTGTGTCAGTTTTTGGTCCATTCTGCACAGTTTTGGTAAAACGACCATAACGTTTTCCACATACCTCAGATTAAGGCAATTCAAAATCCATTTGAAAGATAACACACTGCACTATATACCCATCAAAAATCATAATTTTTCCATGGGCTAATCATTACCTGTTTAATCCCGAAGTCTACCCTATTTTCCTAAAATTTCCCACCTTCACTGTTTTAATTTTCTCTTCCTTTTTCACATAAATCTTCACTTGAAATCATTATAAATCACCAAAAACATCATCATAATCATCAATAAAACTAAATATTATAAAATCAAATACAAATCAATCCATTAACATGATTTTAACTTAAGCTTGCATGAACATGATCATCCCTAAACCCTAGCATGATTCAAGCTCGACTTCACCATGATCAACACCAAAATAACTCTTATTTCTTATCAAAATATCATGATCAATGATTACAAGCATCAAAACAAGAATCAAAACTAAAATAAAAATCAAAACCAACAAGATTAAGTTTCAAGGTTACTCATTTTGATTGAAAATAAGTAGACATGGAGATGAGGTTTAGTGGTTTTGATGATACAAGATGATAGCTTGAGGTATTAGGATGTTGGGAGGGGTCAAAGATCATCGAATCTGGCCCAAAAAGTGGTCGAAAATCAGCTAGAATAGTGATGTGTTGCTGCCATGGGGAGGAAAGAGAAATAGGAGAGAGAAGATGAAGTTTTGGATTGAATTGTGTTTTGTTGACTAATCTAACTCTTTGGCTAAGTTTTTCACTAGAAAATGACTGTTTGACTAACCATGGTTAAGCTTAATCATGGTAATTAGTTAAGTTAATAAGCAAACTTGTCGGGCTTCAAATTGGGCAAAAAAAATTGAATTCGGGAATAAAACGTTTCGTAACAATAACGATTCTGCGTAACTCAAAATTTAATTTTTACAAGGTTATAATAATAATAATCATAATAATAATAATAATAATAATAATAACAATAACAATAACAATAATAATAATAATAATAATAATAATAATAATAATAATAATAATAATTTCTTAAACCATAATTATCGAAACCTACTATTGATTCACTTGATATTTAATTAATCAACAAAACTTGAATTAACAATCAATGAAACTTGAATTGCAAAATGGGATACAAATGAAATATCCCTCAACCGGGATGATTAAATACGATAAATGAAAGTAGAAAATTTAAATGACATAAGGTAATTCGGTAAATATATAAATTGAGTGCAATTGAATTAATAAACATGATTTGGTTAAGCAAATAACCATGAGTGATTAAATCCATAAACTTGATAAATTAAATGAATAAACATTATTAATTAAATAAATAAATAAGATTTAAATAAATTAAGGCTGGGTTATTACAGAAGACCTTATTCATAAGATCCATGAATGTTGCTGGGGCATTTGTGAGGCCAAAGGGCATCACCACAAATTCATATTGTTCGTACCGGGTATAGAAGGCAGTCTTAGGTATATCCTCATCCTTGATTCGAAGTTGATGGTACCCCAAACGAAGGTCTATTTTGAAAAAAGTCCCCGCGCCTCTTAACTGATCAAAAAGGTCATCTATCCTGGGCAGAAGGTAATGGTTCTTGACCGTTACCTTGTTCAGCTCTTGGTAGTCTATACACAACCTTAGGGTCCCATCCTTCTTCTTTACAAACAACACTGGGGCTCCCCAGGGGATTTACAAGGCCAGATATACCCCTTCTCCAAGAGTTCCTCCAGCTATGTCTTTAATTCTTTATGTTCTGTTATTGCCGTCCAATAAGGTGCCCTAGAGATAGATGTGGCTCCAAGGGTCAGATCGATACAAAACTCCACTTCTCTAATGGGTGGCATACCGGGAATTTTATCTGGGAACACATCTAGGAACTCCCTTACTACTGTGGATGTCCTAAAGGGAGGATCCTACACCCTCAGTTTTCACTATGTTACACAGGAATCCCTCGCATCCGTTACCTAACAACCTACGGGCTTTCATCACATAAATCAATTTCATCTCGGTCTCTGGCCCTTATGCACTATCTTCTCCCCATTGGGTCCCTTTAGGGTGATTTTTCATCTAGGACAGTCAATTTGAGCCTGATGCTTAGCTAACCAGTCCATTCCTAAGATAACCCCAAAGTCAGTTAGCTCAAACCCATATAAGTCTGCCAAGAACTCATGCTCATACATTCTAAGAGGGCAATCCTCACGTAGCTCCTCACATGTCACAGTCTTTCCATTGGGGAGAATCACATACAGTAATGAAGATTTACGGGTGGGAACTAGTCTTAATGACTCAACCAGTTTAACAGAAATAAAGGAGTGTGTGGCACCCGAACCAAACAAAACATCTACTGGCTGACTTAGGATATAGAAAGTACCCGCCACAACATTGGGAGCATCCTCTGCTTCCTCCTTGCACATCACATAAACTCTGCCCCCATTGTTCCGGGGCGGTTGGTTAGGAGGTCAGGCTTGAACTTGCTGAGGTGCCTGGTTCTGTTGATTGGGGTTGGCCACTTGCCCACCTAGCCACCCCTATTTTGATATGGTTGCTGGGGTTGTTATCCTTGTCCTTGTCCTTGTCCTTGTCCTTAAGCGGTAGAAGGTGGAGGGAGCAGGCAGTCTCGAACCTGGTGTTGAGGGCTTCCGCATCGGAAACACCTCTTGACCGATCGACATTCCCTAGCATAGTGCCCCAACTTTCCACAGGCATTGCGGGCTACCTTAGGCCGTGTGTTGGGGGTGTTGGCCTCCAGGAGTATTACTGTTCGAGTACTGATTTCCAGCAAATTGACGGTATTTCTCCTGCGGTTGAAAGTTGCCTCGTTTATCCCCCTTCCTCTTAGTTCCCCGCTAGTCGTTGAAATAGTTCCTCCGCTCCTTCATTGCCATTTCTACATTGACCGCAGTGTCATATAGGCCAACGTAGGAGGTGTACTGACGTACCGACATCCTCTCCTTAAAGGTGGGGTTCAGCCCGGCCTCGAACCGGTTCATCTTCATCCTTTTGTCAGCTACGAAGGCTAGGGCAAATCGCGAGAGCTCCATAAATTTCAACGCGTACTCAAGTACGCTCATGCTCCACTACTGTAGTTGCATGAACTTGCCTTCCTTGGCCTTCCGGAGGGAGATGGGGTAGAAATGATCCTTGATCATTTCCTTGAACTTGTTCCAACCAAACCCAAGCTCGTATTGCCTTTCCCTCATCGTGGCCCACCATAAGGCGGCTTTGTTCTTCAAGTAGAACACAACAAAACCCACTTTCCACTCCTCAGGGCATTGTAGTGTGCCGACCAATTTCTCCATGCCCCTAATCCAATCCTCAAAAGTCTTAGGGTCGGGGGTGCCATCATAGATGGGTGGGTAATGGCACACGAATCTTTTAAACATGTAGGAGTTATCCTCCTCAACCTTTTTTTTCTTCCCCAAGCCTCCATTAGCTTCTACAGTTGCTCATTCTGGAGTTGCAACTGCTCCCTTTACTTCTGCAGCATCTCCAGCAGTAATAGATTGGTGAGTTCAGCTCCTGTGGGTGAGTTAGTCTCGTCTCCCTAGTTGCAAGACCCATTCCCATTCTTAGGACGTAGGGCCTACAGTCGTTCCCTGAAGCTCGTCATGGGAACTTCCGAATTGCAGGGACCCTCAAAACAGGGTGAGGTCCAGTTTGAGATTCATTATTACTACTTTCGGCCATTCCTGTTCAGGACATAAGTTGGGTTTAGTTCTTCTCCTAATAGTTCGTTTCCTAACATGCTACTAGAGCTCAATATGCATTGTGTGCTAACGCATCATGCAACACTTGATAGCTGTTCGATTACAGCACATCACCACATCCATTGTAACACCCCCAAATTGCTAATTACTTGATTCATAGATAACCACAACAGAAGACTTAATCAAGGAAGTGCCACTGTCGTCCTGATAAGGACAAGGCTCACTGAAACCATTCAATCTTGCAACTCATGTTCACAATTACAATATCTGTTAAACTAAAACACTCCAAGTCCAAAGTCCATAATAGTTCAACTTTAGTACAATGGACTTAATCGTACCATGTGCTAACTAGCACTCCACACTACACAATTATATTGAATATAGACCCCACTTGACCTTGAGGTTGATCTCAACATTCATGCCATGCTGAATCCATTGTGAGCATTTGATGACTTCCAAAAGGGCATGCTAAATGGAGAAACATGTGATACTTCATCACCTAAAATGAAAAACATGAAAATAATTTGAAAATGTGAGCTAAAACTCAGTACATGCATTCCTGTATTGTAAAATGAGCGTAGAAGCACTATTGATGGGTATCCACCTTTGCAATTCATTTAGTTTGCAATGGCAATGGAAATTTAAGTAATATACAACTGAATTGCTCATTATTATCTGTAAGAGAACCCCTTGATAGATATGACGATCCATTAATAGGTGCACACCTGCTAGGTCGATCGGAAACCCTGGCCGAACATCGAAACGTATCACTGATTGAAGGGTCGTCGACCTACCGCCCACGGGGTCACTAATTATGTGGAAAATCTCTTATTAAAGTGATTCATTGGTATACTTACGAAATGATATTATAACTTGATAAAATGGTGTTGAATCTTAAACATACAAGCCATGAACGTACCTTGAGTCTTTAAAAGGAATTCGAACTTGATAAATATGTTCTGAATTGATAAAACTTATGCATAATGGGGAACGATAAATTAGGCCTCGACTCTGTTTCACAAATGTAATTGTAGATATGTGTAGTTAGTAAATGATACTCAGATAACTTGTAACTTTGATAGAAATTCAGTAAGTAACTCACATAACTTGTAAGATAGGTTATGCTAAGATAACCCCAAAACTAGATAATTAAAAGTAATTAATGTAATATAAAGTTAAATGAAAGTAAAATAAACCACAATAAGATAGATGAGGTTAAAAAGGAAAAGGCCTTGATGGTTATAAATGGATTGACAATAAGAGTAAATGATTCTTGGCAATAGGCCTTCATGATGGTTATAATGAAAGATTGATTATTTTTTTTTGATACCTCTAGAATGAACTAATAATATGGATTTAAGGCCAAGAGAGATGTATATTGGTTCAAAATGGCATATATAGCACTAACTTGATCCGATAAACAATGTTTCCTAAATCATTACTCTCCCCACTTCTCATATTTTAGTCATAAGCCTAATAAACATAGTTTTCCACCCCAAATGAGTCCTTGAAAACCATGGAATCTATTAAACTCATTGAACTTGGTATTTTTCTTTGTAAAGTCCATAACTCATAAATATACTCCTACAATACATACTAGTCTTCCTTTCTCCCCATAATTTAGTTAAATGCCCTATTAAACCCCAACACATTTTCCCCCCTTAAATGACCTTGGTCCAAAATACACAAAATAAGTGCATGATCAATCTCACTCAATCTTTATTATTGCTTTTTACACAATTACTCAAAATGCTTCCAAAAATCACCTAACTCAAAATACTCAACCAAAATTCATGAAATCGTATAGGAAGTTCGAAAATAATATGGAAAATCAACAGAAAAATTTTTATAACTTTCCTCCAAGTATACGCTACACAAAAATTGCAATAACAACCCAATTTGCACCAAAGCATGTCAATTCATTTCAAAAATTCATAACTTTCACTCTTGACCTGAAAAATAGAGACCTAAAAGCCAATATGAAAAGATTAAGAAGTCCCAAAAAACTTTCATTTACAACACAAAATATGATTCCCACATTAGGGTTCCCAAAATGGCGCTAGAACACAAGTGTATCAGTTTTTGTCGAAGCTGTGCAGTTCTAGCAAAACAGCCATAACGTTTTCCACAGAGCTCGGATTAAGTCAATTCAAAATGTATTTGAAAGCTAACTCCCTGGCCTATCTACCCACCAAAAATTATTATTTTTAGTTAGGCCAATCATTACCATTTTATTGGCAAAGTGTCCCTTGTTTTCTGCCAGTTTACAGCCACACTGTCACTGTTTTGTCCTTTCTTTTCACATAAATCCTCATCTAAAATCACTCCTTAAAATCATGTAACAAAGATTTGGTCCTTCCCATCACCATATTAATCCATAATACTCAATTTCATTTCATAATCATATACATCAAAGATTCATTTCTCAATCAAATATACACAAATAACATATGCACAAATAACATGCTTGCCATTAAAGGAGAACTAAACCTGGCAATATCATTAGAACCCTAGTTTATGGCCAACTTGAACTCACCTTCAACTCATTCCAAATCACCAAAAACACCATCATAATCATCAATAAGACTAAAGACTACAAAATCATATACAAGACAATCCAAATCCATTACTTGACTTAAGCTAACATGATCATGGAAAACCTCTAAACCCTAGCATGCTTCAAGCTCAATCCACAATTAAAAACATCAAAATAACTCTCGTTTCCTTCCGAAGAACATAATCAAAACCCAAATCACAAAAAAAAAATCAAAATGAAAAGAATTCAAGTCGAGATCACTTACTTGGAGCTTTAAAAGAGAGATAAAGAGCAGAGAAGATGAGTGTGTGTGGGTTTTGCTTGGCCAGAAATGAATCAACATAACTTGGCTAATATTTGACCTCCCATAAAGGAGCTTTTTGGCTAACCATGGTTAAGTTTAAGGTTAGATTTAAATCTTGGCTAACAATGCAAGCTTCTTGGGCTATGATTGGCTTATACAGTTTGGGCCCGGGAAGGGAAGTAAGTCGTATGCCATTGAATTTTCGTAGCTCGAAATTAAATTTTTGCGAGGTTATAAAAATAAAAATAGTAATAATAATAATGATAATAATATTAATAATAATAATAATAATAATAATAATAATAATAATAATAATAATTTCTTAAACCAAAATAATGGAGGCCTACTATCGATTCTGATACTTAATATATCAGCGAAACTTGAATTAACAATCAATGAAAATTGAATTGCAAAATGGGATCGAAATGAAATATCCCCCAACCGGGATGATTAAATACGATAAATGAAAGCGGAAAATTTAAGTCACATAAGGTAATTCGGTAAATATATAAATTGAGTATAAATGAATTAATAAACATGATTTGGTTAAACAAATAACCATCAGTGATTAAATCAATAAACATGACTAATTAAATGAATAAACATGATTAATTAAATAAATAAATATGATTTAAATAAATAAATATGGGTTAGGATCGGGTTATTACAGCCTTTCCCTTTAAAGAGTTTCGTCCTCGAAACTTATGATTTTGATCATGTATGCAATGCCACCTCATGTATGGATAGTTGATTTTCACTGCTTCCCTCCAAAAACGTATGATTAGCCCAAAGTGCATAGCTATTTAATCCTGCGGTCAAGTATGTAGATCCTCAGTGACTTCACTGGCTCGATTACTTTGGTTCAAAATTGATATTCTCTTCAAAAGAAAAACTTATTACTGCAAAGGAGGTACTCTACTCTACTGGTTCTCTATCTTGACCACTAATAAGTATGGAAACCATTGCATTTCCTAATAAGTACTCTGATACTGACTCATAAAGCCTAATGTAATGAGGACTCAATTATCTTTGATATCCAGTTTCTTGACACCCTTGACTAGAGAAGCCCTTTGGAAAACTTTATATCTCATCTGAACATTGATTGTCTCCTTTTTTTGACAAAATGATTTTATGACTCTTGTGTAGCCCTTGTGCCACCTTAGCATGCACTTGAACTATCTCATTATTCTCGATGCTTCTTCTGCTTACTCTAACACCGTTGGATGTCGTTTGAGATTACGCCCTTATCAAAATGTCCTCAGGTGATGTTCTTAATGCACCACATGACCTTCCCTCATCAGACTAGTCTAAGATCTGCTCTAAGTCCGAATTAAACGCAAGAATAAACATGGTTAGAGATGAAAATGATGGAATTGGTAGTCAAGTGAGACATTAGGAACAAAAGAAATAAACAATCAGGCCATAAAAGATTTATAAAGGAGGGACTAACATGGACTGGTTAGAATAAAGATAACTATATGTGCATCATGAATTCTGAAATATAATGCCACAAGATATATATATATATATATATATATATATATATATGTATATATACATACATACATACATACATACATATATACATATAAATATA
>JACYFF010031952.1:56221389-56338205 GCA_017589665.1 Selenicereus undatus
GTTGCTCATTGTTCTAGATAAAACATGCGAAAAATAGTAAGGGAACATCATCCATATTCCACACTAAAAAGCCTCGCTGAATCCTACCGAGATCAACGTGCCTTCAATATGTTGTTTAGCCTACGTAATCGGGCCAACCAAACATTCTCCTTAGATTTTGACCCTTTTGTGCTTCTCCTTCCATGATTCTCTGATGTTTCTGATGCCTCCACACCCTGAATTGGAACCGGAGGAATCACAAGGTTGGTTGAGGCCCCTATAATACTTTCCACCATTTCTAGGGCTTCGCTCATCTTAGGCCGAGATTTTGGTTGTCTAACTAGGCATCGGTTGGCAACAACTGATAGCTTGTGAACAGACTTGAGAGGATAGTCACTACCAAGCCTTCGGTCCACAATCTGCTCGAATTTCTTCATGTCTGAGAGGTATGGTTTCACCCAATCTATGAGCCTTTGCTCACTCTTTGGACGGTGTTTGTCTATAGGTGGCCGACCGGTGATAAGTTCATAAAGGAACATCCCATAACTCCATACATCGTTCTTGCATGTGAGGCGTCCTGTTCGGATGTACTCAGGAGCAGCATATCCCATTGTTCCCACCACCTAAGAGAGACAACAAAGATGTTCAGTACAGTACAGATCCGATCAAAATTAGATGATGCTATTTATAATATTGATCGTGCCATGTATTGCAAATCAAGTCCATAACCAGAGTAGTATTTATAATGTTGATCATGCCATAGACCTCAAATCAAGTTCATGACCAGAGTCCCCTCTAGATTAGGGTGGGAACTCAAATGCAGTAGCCTTGGGTTACTTTTCTTGGAACCTAGATTAAAAACATTTTGGCTGCCAAATATTTTAGGAAAAAATAGAGGGCAGTTTCACGGGAAAATTTTAGTACCATCCACAACAATCCAAGGTGAAAAACAAGCCACAAAGCAACTTTTCAACCACTGGAAAAGTGACACAAGAGCTATAGGCCAATTCCCAACCAAGTCCTACTTAGTGCTCAAAAGCTCAAATGCAAGGGGCTTGATCCATGAACTGATTTGGAGCTCTAGTTCAAGGTCCCTACTAAGCATTTTGGAGCTGTTTTTCTCCTCATTTGGAAAGGCCAAAAGCCCTCCTATAGACTCAGCTCGTCCATTTGAGGCTAAATCCATGTCAAAAATAAAAGTGGTTCAAAACAGAAGCTTTGATCTCCTAGGCCGTTTTGGTCAGTGCACTAGTCTGAGTTTGAGGCAACTTTTGTGCATACTCCACATGACTGGCCAAGGTTATTCTAGCCTAACTTTAAGAAGTGATCTTTCATATGCATCAAGCTGCAAGTCAATTGGAGGTCATTTTGTCAGTCAAATCAGGCAGACAATTCAAGTGTGCAAACGGTGCAGAATTCCCGAGGATGGCCTTCATTCATAGCTCAGATCTCATGCTTCCCCCACCATTTTGCACTTCTCTTTGACTTGATTACCAGTAAAATATTATCAAATAAGACCCTAAAGTTTGGCTAGATACACCCAAGGGAGTTTCTTTTAAGCAACCAAGTTTTGGGAGGAAATGCTTCACCCAGTTAAAAGTTAAACTGGGCAGAACTGACTGTTTCAGCACCACTTGCATTTCTACCTTCTTTTGGCCAATCTAATAAGCTCACAAGCTGCCCAAGTCTACCTTAACAAGGAAAGTAACTGTTGGAGCCCTAGAGGAGGTGCATAAACTCAGTAATTTGTTTGAACAATCAGCCATAAGAGGTGTCAAGCCTGGATTTGATTTTCCTTGTTTTGCTTAATCTCTTTAGCTTGGTTTTTTTTTTTTTTTTTACCACTTTCTGTCTGTACTATGCAAGTGGACATGAGAGAGGGGTGAAACGGGTGAAATCAGTTTATATTTGGCCTATAAAAGCTCCTTTTGTAGTGTTTGAAAATCAGATTACATGAATGAAAAATACAACTTCAAGCTCTCTCTCAAAATCTTAAGTTCTCTTTATACCTGTGTTCAAGGTGGCGATTCTTAAGTGGAACATTCATAGAATAGTGGCCTACCCTTTATGCAATCCGAGCGAATCCTTACGCTTAGTGGGTGGCTTTTCCTCTAAACTAAGTCATATGTCAATTCAAGGGAAAATTTGTTACTAAACTCAAGCTAGTTTCAGCCCATCCATTGGTGCATGCTTCATTCAGTAATAGAGCAAAATCGAGGTTGGCTACTTGAGTTTATTGCACAATTCCTTACTATTTTTATCTTCTTTCTTCTTTTGTAACACGAGGCTATAAGAGAACCCAAAGCCAAACACAAAAACCAGCCACAAAGAACCAAGCTCCACAAACAGCCCCATCCTGCACCATCTCCTTTCCTTGTCCCTTTCCTCATGTCAAATGATGACAACTCTCCTCTCCTGCTACCCCTCCCCAACCAGCTAGGGTGCCAAGGGGTATGAGTTTGGAGTAAGCCCATGCCATGATACAAGACAATGCCATTCTAGCTCTCCAACAACGTGGGAGACAAATCAGTGGGCAACTTGAGCAACTTTCTGTCCAATTCACCACCATTTGAGCCAAGGGGTATGAGTTTGGAGTAAGCCCATGCCATGATACAAGACACAATGCATTCTAGCTCTCCAACAACGTGAGAGACTTATCAGTAGGCAACTTGAGCAACTTTCTGCCCAATTCACCACCTTTCGAGGAGGTGGACAAGCTGCCCACATGAACCTAGTGACCATTAAGATGAAGAGGATGAGTACTCAAGTGATGCTAGCTTGAGGAATCATCCTAGAAGGGGATCCAGGAGAACCCCTATGAATGATTTTTGAGATATCAAAGTGGAAACTACCGAGTTTGATAGCAACCTAAATCCGAATGAGTACTTGGAGTGAGTACAAGCCTTGGACAGAATCTTTGAGGGTAAAGTCTAT
Organism: Selenicereus undatus; assembly: GCA_017589665.1. Taxonomy (NCBI): domain Eukaryota; kingdom Viridiplantae; phylum Streptophyta; class Magnoliopsida; order Caryophyllales; family Cactaceae; genus Selenicereus; species Selenicereus undatus. Next base: position 56,224,303 of record JACYFF010031952.1, read on the forward strand.
AATAACGAGACAAACTTCAAGGTAGCCAGCCTCAAACTCAAGACGTATGCTTCCTTGTGGTTTGAAAAACCTTAGAAGCAAATAGGTAGAGATGACAAGAGGAGGATCAAATCTTGTGAGAAACTTAAAAGCCTCATGAACAAGAGGTTTTTTCCAAAAGTTAAAAACAAGCCATCATCAACAAAATGTTCTTACTCATACAAAACAACCTAAGCGTGAGTGAGTACGTGAGGGACTTTGACCAACTCGTCATTAGGGGTGGCATTCATGAACTCCAAGAACAAACCATGGATAGCTTTCTCAATGGGTTAAATGCCCATATCATTAGGAAGGAGGAGTTAAACCTTTATTTCACCTTGGATGATGTTTGCAAGCTTGCTTTTAAGGTGGGAAAGCGAAAGAAAAAGAAGATAGGACTCCTTATAACGCTCTCACTAAACCTTTAGCCAAAAACTTTCCAAGTTCAAGGGCTCCTTATAAGTCCTCCAGCACCCTTAAACTCGAGAGTTCATCAAGGGTAGACAGGGCAAAGCTATATCCCTTCCTTCTCCTAAGGAGTTGCTTAAAGGCAAGAGGTGCTTCAAATGCCAAGGGTATGGACACGTCCAATATGATTGCCCTAATAAAAGAGTTATGACCATCCACTAGATGGAGGAGGTTAATTCCTTAATGATGGAAGCAAAAGAAGAGCTCAATGAGGCAGATTTGAACACCATGGAGGAAACTCATCTTGAGGCCAATAAGGGTGAGTTACTTGTCTTAAGAAGGGCATTACATGCCCTAGACTCTCCTTTTGACAGGGCTTGAAGGGAAATGATCTCTACTCAAGATATACCATTCGAGACAAGGTGTGCAATTTGACCATAGATAAAAGGAGTTGGACAAATGTAGCCTCTACTCTTCTTATTGAAAAGCAAGTTCTTTGAAGTGGCTCAATGATAGTGGTGATATTCAGGTATCAAATCAAGCCCTTATCTCATTTTCAGTTAGAAAAAAGTACTGTGATAATGTCCTTTATAGTGTTGTACCTATGAGTGCTTCTCATCTTCTTTTGGGAGTTCTTGTCAGTTTGATATACATATATCGCATGATGGTCTTAAAAACACATATACATTGTATCTTGGCAAAGAAAAGATTGTCTTGAACCCATTATCACCCAACCAAGCCCACAAAATTAACCCTGGGTTGGGAAGTGAGAAAAAGAGTGACCTTCTCATGATGAGTAAAACACAGGTTGAGAGAGCTCTAAGCAAAGGCAAGCAAGTTTTAGCCTTACTCATGCTTGAGAGCAACAAAAGTGAGGAAGTGATTCCCTTACACCCACCAGTTAGCCCACTGATATCCTTGCACCAAGATGTCTAGTCTGAAGAACTAACCCCCAACCTTTCTCCACTCTAAAGCATTACCACCAAATTGACCTCATTTTTGGTGCCCCTCTCCCTAACAAGGGAGCATATAAATGCAACCCTCAAGAAACCAAGGAACTCTAATGCCAAGTTGATGAATTAATAGCTAAAGTCTATGTAAGGAAGAGCATGAATCCTTGCTTGGTTCCGACTTTGTTGGTGCCTAAAAAGGATGTTCTTTTTGCATGTGTGTGGATGGTAGGGTCAGAAACAACATATTCATCAAGTATAGGTATCCTATATCAAGGCTTGATGACATGCTTGATGAGTTACATGTCTGCTTTACCTTTTCTAAAATTGACATGAAAAGTGGATATCACCAAATCAAAATGAGAGAAGAGGATAAGTGGAAGACGACTTTCAAGACAAAGGGTGGACTTAGTGAGTGGCTAGTTATGCCAGTTGGCCTCTCTAATGCTCCAATCACCTTTATGAGGCTTACGAATGAGGTTTTGACGTCTTTTCTTAGAAAGTTTGGTGTGGTCTACTTCGAAGAACAAAGAAGACCATTTACAACATTTGGAAGAAATGTTCAAGGCTCTAAGGGCTCAAAGGCTCTCCCCCGAGTTGGAAATTTGTGAGTTCTTCTTCCCCCAAGTCACCTTTTTAGGGTATGTTGTAATAAAGAATGGCATCTCCAATGGATCAATGTAAGATTGAAGTAATCAAGTCATGGCTAACTCCCACCTCTATCAGCGAAGTAAGAGGCTTTCATGGATTGACCTCTTTTTATAGGGGGTCATCAAAGGTTTTAGCACCTTTAAAGGCCCCATCATCGAATGCATGAAGAAATGTTCATGTGAGTAGACAAAGGTTGTCCAAAATACCTTTGAGAAACTCAAGTCCAAACTATGTGAAGCACCGATTCAAGCTCTTCCCAACTTTGATCAAGTGTTTGAAGTTGATTGTGATATAAGTGGAGTGGGCATAGGGGTTGTTGTCCTCATGCAAAAACAATGCCGCATTGCTTACTTTAGTGACAAACTCAATGGCTCAAGGAAGAATTACTCCACCTATGACAAAGAGTTCTATGCTTTGGTGAGAGTTCTCGACCATTGGTCATATTATTTAAGGCCAAAATATTATGTGCTACATTCAGACTACAAGGCTCTATAGTACTTGAATGGCCAACATAAACTCAATTACAGGCATGCTAAGTAGGTCGAGTTCTTGCAAAGCTTCTCCTTTGTAACTAAACACAAGAAGGGCATCACAAACGTGGTGGCAGATGCATTGTCGAAGCAGTATTCTCTTTTAGTCGTGATGGAAGCAAAGGTTACTGCGTTAATTCATCCAAGAGTTCTACCACAAGGATGAAGATTTTAAACCCAACCTCCATGATCAAGAAGGTAACAAGCAAAGGCCTGCGCTCTCTAAGAGTGCTTCTTATTCAAGGGAAACAAGCTTTGTATTCCCAAGGGCCCCATTCGGAAACTCTTAGTCAAGGAGGTTCATGGTGGAGGTTTGGGTGGCCATTTCGATGTCGACAAGACTAGTGATATGCTTAAGGAGCACTTTTCCTGGCCAAAGATGGGCGGGGACGTGCATGAAATGATCTCCAAGTGTTTAACTTGTCATATGACCAAGAGTCAATTTCATTAAGGCTTGTACACCCCGCTGCCTATTCCAAATAGTCATTGGGAGGATGTGAGCGTGGACTTCATAGTTGCTCTCCATAGGACACAATGAGGTAAAGATGCTATCGTGGTGGTTGTAGACCGATTCTCTAAGATGGTTCATTTCATTCCTTATGAGAAGAGTGATGATGCTTCTCATGTGGCCTCTCTTTGCTTCAAGGAAGTTGCCAAGTTTCATGGTATTTCAAGGAGTGTTGTTTCAGATCGGGATACTAAGTTTCTTAGTCACTTTTGGAGGTGTTTGTGGTCACTACTTGGTCCTAAATTCTTTTAGAGTATCTCCCACCATCCCTAAACAGATGTTGAGACTTAAGGTAACCACCAAGACCCTTGCTTCATCGCTTAGGGGTTTGGTATTTTGGTGAGCCACAACATTAAGGAACGAGATTTCAAGCTCCCACATGATGCTTTCGATTATAACCACACTCCTTCCTTTGCGACACCACTCTCCTTTTGAATCATGTTATGGAATCAACCCTCTAACTCCTCTTGAACTCATACCACTTTCTCTTAAGTCTAGAGTGAGCCATGAGGCCTTAGACAGGGCAAGGGAGATGAAGAAACTTCACTAGCAAATTAGGTCCAAGATTGAGAAGGTTAATGAGATGTATAAGGCCAGAGCAAACAAGAATCGTAAGGCCCTCACCTTCAAACCTAGAGACTTAGTGTGGTTACACTTGAGGAAGGAAAGAACACCCACCCCTAATGGAGGAAAAACAAGCATATGCCACGAGGGGATAGTCCTTTCAAAGTCCTTAAGAAGGTAAATGATAATGCATAATAGCTGGAATTACCGGGTGATATGGGCGTGTCATCTACCTTCAATTTGGGTGATCTTACACCTTATCTAGAGGATGCTGATGATTTGAGGGCAAATCCCAATCAACAAGGGGAGGATGAAGCAGGAGCTATGCCAATTCCCACTCAAGTCCTACTTAGTGCTCAAAAGTTCAAATGCAAGGGGCTTGATCCATGCACTGATTTGGAGCTCTAGTTCAAGGTCCCTACTAAGCATTTAGGAGCTGTTTTCTCCTCATTTGGGATGGCCAAAAGCCCTCCGATAGACTTAGCTAGTCATTTGAGGATAAACCCATGGCAAAAATAAAAGTGTTTCAAAAGAGAAGCTCTGATCTCCTTGGCCGTTTTGGCCAGTGCACTAGCCTGAGTTTGAGGCAACTTTTGTCTATACTCCACATGACTGGCCAAGGTTATTTCAGCCTAACTTTAAGAAGTGATCTTTCATATGAATCAAGTTGCAAGTCGATTGGACATCATTTTGGTTAGTTAAATCAGGCAGACAATTCAAGTATGCAAACTAGAATTCAGCAGGGCATGGCCTTCTTTCTCAGCTTGGATCTAATGCTTCCCCCCTTCACTTTGCACATGTCTTGGCTTGATTAAAAGCCCAAAATATTATCAAACATGACCCCAAAGTTTGGCTAGATTTACCAAGGAAGTTTGTTTCAACCAACCAAGTTTTGGGAGGAAATGCTATACCTGGTCAAAAACAAAACTGGCAGATCCAACTGTTTCGGTCCTACTAGCAATTCTACCATGTTTTGGCCAATCTGATGAGCTTACAAGTTTACTAAGTCTACCTTAATGAGGAAAGTGGTTGTTGGAGCCTTGGAGGAGGTGCATAGACTCAGCAACTCGCTTGAACAATCAGCTATAAGAGGTGTCAAGCCTGGATTTGATCTTCCTTGTTTTGGTTAATCTCTTCAGCTAGTTTTTTTACCACTTTATGTGATATAGGATGCTCCAAGAGCAATTCCCACAATGAGAAAATTCACATAGGAACTTTCAAAACTCTATATTTCAATTCATTCAAGCGTGCCTTTCCCTAATGCACATGGGGATTTATATAGGAATCAATACAACTGAAAAACGAAATAGAAAATAAATCCGAAGATTACGATAACTAAAATAATCTAAGATATAAAAAGATAAGATTTTATCCTAAAAGAGAATCCCTAGATTACGAAATCTCCCATTCCTCCTAGAATACACATTGCCATAGAACTGTTTAGGAGATACGACATCATTATGTCTATGCTATGCAAGTGGACGTTAGGGAGGGGTGAAATCAACTTGTATTTGGCTTGGAAAAGAGCCTTTTGTAGTGTTTGAAACTCATATTACATGTATGAAAAATATAGCTTCAAGCTTTCTCTCTCAAAATCTCAAGTTCTCTTTATCCTTGCGTTCAAGACGGTAGGTCTTAAGTGGAATCTTTATAGAATTGTTGGTGGCCTAGCCGTTATGCAATTCTTGGTGGATCCTTAGGTTTAATGGGTGGCTTTGCCTTTAAAATAAGACATATCTTGATTCAAGGGGAAATTTGTTACTAAAATCAAGTTGGTTTCGGCCCATCCATTGGTCTATGCTTCAAAAGTGGACAAAGTGCTACAGAATAGCACGTACAAATGATCTATAAGCTTTTTTTTTTTTGGTTTTTAACCACCCATGTAATAGATTTGAATACAAGTTGGGTGATGAGGGGAAAAATAGAGATGGGCCAAAGCCCATCGATCCATTCTCATCTCCGTACCCCTTGCAGGGTAGAGGTGGTTAGACGGCATGGCTTCCAGCAAGGCATATGCCTCGTTAGGCGCATGATTTATGAACATGTTAAATGAACCAGATTTGGATTTCTCTTCTTCCACAACTGAAAACCAATATAGACACATGACCCTAGTATCCAACATAGAGCAGGAAAGGTAATCTTAGCCACACTTCGTCTCCCTGCAAGCCCCAACACGCAATTGAATTCCTATACGGTTTCAGCAGTCAAAAAGATTTGAAAAACGATAACGATTATATAGAATTAGAAGCAAATGCAAGGGCAATGCAAGAAGATATTCTTCCTGGATAAGCGCAACCTTAATTAGTTACCAAATCGTGGAACAGTTGATAGTGACTACCAGAAATAGGTGCAAGGGCTAGAAATTCGCAAACAATACACATACTCTTTCAATAATCCACTAATTAACACCGACATGGAAAATTTATAAGCATTCCTGCATCTTTGCAGATCCTCCCAATAGATATTAGCATCACCGAATACTGCACAGCAACCATGACAAGGAAATCCAGACTATTAGCAAAGAGGCACCAACTAGTTCTATAAAACACAGGTTGGGTTAATTCAGCAGTTCGAGAACAAAAATCAAAATACGACTAGCTCCTGAGCACATATGATTGACTTGGGAAAGAAGCAATCAGCTACAGTTCTTGAAGTACGTGCCACTGACAAGAATACCAGATAGACAAATCCTTCGATAAAGACCTTGGCAGAGCTGCTATAGGTTTGTCGTTCCACTGGTTCAAGTCATGTTACGGCAGCATCTATGAGAGGCTGTGGAGGAATATCGAATCCAGAAAATTGCTATGGAGAACAAAGGCATCCCATATGTTTTGTTGATAAGAGGATTCTTTAAGACAGGTTATTCTGTTCTTTGATAAGAAACAAGCGGCAATGAATAGACTTATGAGAACACAGATGGCTGCATGCATGGTTTCTTTCAAGGCCACTTAACTCTCCTTGTTGCTTTGGGAATGGAACATGTGTTTCGACTTCTGATGTTTGCACAGCAGCAAAATTCCATACTACAACGAATGGCATGAAAATTTATTGCAATGGATGGCATTGACTATTGCTTTTTCAGGATAAGGAAACAGTATATATGCACACACAATAGGGAATTCAAAGAGTTCAATCGGAAATTTCAGTTTGAGTAGCCGGGTTTTATGTTCGGATAATTGGTTGTGGATACTTTTGAACACCCCTCTGATGTATATCAGCCCATGCAATCCTCAATTAGCCCTAACCATTTTTTGAACCTGTTTTGGTTTTAAGTTGATCCATCAACTTAAACTTAATTTAACTTTGATTTCTTTGCTAAGAGAGTTTATTGACATTCTAATAAACTTAATTATGCAATTAAATCAGTTTTAAATTAAGTACTTTCGTCCAAACCATCGAAGGACTTGACACAGAAGGTCCCAGGTTCAGGCCAGCAACATACCCGGTTTTTGAGTGCTCAATTACTTAGGCCCCTTTGAGGTTTAAGTCAAATATTTCGCCATGGGTTTGAAGTTCAAGAAGTTAGCTTTCCAATAAAACAAGTTTCAGCTCATTTGGACTTCATTTGCCCATCCAAATCAGTGTTTAGATCCGGACTGTCCAAACTGCCCAGTTGAGACAGATTGTACCCGGTTTTTTTTTTATTATTTTCTAGAGTAAATGACATCCAAATTTTGTAATTCATTTTTGGCTCATTAGTTTAGGATGTCAAGAACCCAAGCATGTCCAGCAAGGTCCAAGACAAGCAAGCCAAGTCGTCCAGTTCAACCCATTTTGCCAAGCTACCCGGTTAGCGCCTAAAACTGCACAGTTGGATTAATCAAGTTAATTGAGCCTATTAATGATGTGCAAATCCAGATTTCTCAAATGGGGGGGGGGGGGGATTATAGACATCTTGAGGTTTCCTCCCATGGAAGGAAACCTAAGATTACCCATCCAAATGAGGTGGCCCAAGGAGAGCAAAAACTGGCCCACATGGCTCCTTATTAGCCGATTGCTTAGCCTAAGAGGTTTACCCTCTTAGGTGGGTTTCCTTCACCAACTTTTGTGCTTGCTTAGCTGCCTAGTAATGCTTACTCATTATATGACTCATTCATGGAGAGAGTGCCACAGGGGTTAAGGAGAATGAAACATTTTGCAAGCGAACATTCGGGCACCATGGCATGAGGTGGCGTGCATGTACAAGCCTTGCTCTTTTGTGGTGGCAGCCATGGGAGAAATCCTTCCAAGGGAGGAAAACATGACTAATCAGCCAAGGATCATCAAGGAAAGAGTTTAGTTCATCATTTTGTTAGTTATTAAGCTCTTTGTTCATGTTTAACATAGTTTAGAGACAAACGATGTAATTTAGTTAAGTATACTTAGTGAGTTTCCTAATCATTAAGTAACCTCCTACAAGTTACCTAGTGAGGGAGGAAAGGGCTTAGGTGTGTCATTATAAATAGCCTAGCCATTCATTTTGTAAGCATAAACTTGATGAATTTTAAAGAAAAGCTTGAGTGAAAACTCTCTTGCAAGGGTGGATTCTCTTGTGTTAAATTCCTAAATGTTGTATCTCTAAGTTGGTTCCTTAGAGTGGTGATCTCTTAGGTCCAAATCAAACTTCTTAGTGGTGCTTTTGAACCCTTGAGGAGTTTGGTGGCGGTGATATCTGTATCCATCAATCCCCTTAAGTCTAGCTCTTGACTCTCCAGGTGTGGATTCATTTGGGTGAGTTAAGTTCATATATTTCACTTTATCTTCAGATTCACTTGTTTTCTTTCAAAAGTGAGTTTGAATTTGTCCCTTGATCGTAATCTTTCATGGTTTAACTTACACTCTTGAATTGAGATTAAGCTTAACCCTTGAGAGATACATCAATTTTGGTATCAGAGCAAGTTCAGATCCTTGCCTGAACCCCGAGCCTCCATATACGCCCTCAAACACAAACCCCAAACACAAAAGTCAGCTGTCACTTAGAAAGTTAATCAAGTTGAAACATGAAGCTGACTCCCTTGGTGATGGGGACCATCCCTTGGAACCTTTTGAAGACCAACCAGCAAGCCATACAAGCACCAAGGAGATCAAGGGAGTTCATGCTTTGGTCCAAGAAGTCGCAAACCAACCTTTACACCTACTGCCCAGTTCGACCAGACTCTGGCCCGGTTTTGTCAATCTTTTGAGCACTGATGCTGAGGGTATAACTGAGTGCAAAGACCACCCCCTTCAAGTTTAAGATGTTAGCTTTCAAATGAATCAAGTTTAAAGGCATTTGGAGATCATTTGCTAGGCCAACCAGCAACTTCTTTCAGATGGTGCAGTTCTGGTGCAATCCAGTGAAGGGCAGATTCAAGGGGAATTAAGATGACTTACCAAAGTCCATTCTTTTTGAAACTCTAGGGCATGAAAGAAGACATAAATATTTATCAAATCAAGTGCCCAAAGGGTCCACAAAGCACCCCCTTGTGCTGCTTTTATCCAGCCAAAAGGACAACAAAAATCCCCTTTACCCGGTTATACACTAGTCAGTACAAAGGTCATTTTCCCTAGGGTTTCTCTTGTACATTTGCTGCAAGTTGACTTGTACTAGTGTAATTAGGCTGCCTAGAAAGCTTGACACTTCATTTGGGAGCATCATTTAGTCCTAATGAAGTGGCCAAAGGTGGATTACACTTGCTTTGTACTTAGGGTGGCCAAATTGATCCGTCCCCACTCCCCCTTTGTAGTTTCAGTCCCCTTAGCTGGTTTTTGAGGTTGGAATTGGCTGATTTGCTTCTTTAAAAGCCAGCCACTTCCCTCTTGTATCACAACCTTGAATGAATGCAAAGCTTGAGTTTAGAAAACTCTCTCTACCTCTCCTGAAATCCTAGTGTTGTATCCTGAGTGTGGCAACCTCAAGTGGGTCTCTAGGTCTTCTTGATTCAACTAAGAAGGTGATTAAGTTCTGTAACTTAGTTGAACTAAGAAGATTACCCAAGTGTGTGTGAACCAAGGTGGGTATTCGAATCACCCTTGCTAGCCCACTTGTGTTCTATCCTTGTTCTTGTTTTCTTTGATTCAATCTCTCTCCACCCTACCCGTATGCATTCTTGAATCCCTTTTGCAAACTCTTGCATTAGTGAGGCTAGAATACATCACTTGGCATCAAGATTGACTCCCTTGACGTCAAAACACATCATCTTGACCTTGCAATACAACAATTGAGAGATGATTTACACTCCTTCAAGCTTGAAATGAAAAGGGAAGTTGACCAACCCTTTGTCTCAAATGAAGTGGACCAGAGTCATGAAGATAATAAGGTTGACTTTGATCTACCTCCCATCTTTGATGACTATGGTGAAGAAGAAAAGGACGAAGAAGCGGTGTTGCAGGCAGATTCAGAAGAAGTTATGGAGGAACCTGACGAGGGTGAAACGCTTTTTTTGAGGAAAAATCTAAGTAACCTCAAAGAAGATGATGATGATGAACAGAGAGAAAACATCTTTCATTCAAGATGTAGTATTCAAGGGAGGGTGTGTTCTTTGATAATTGACGGCGGAAGTTGTGCTAATACAGTACCACTAGGCATGGTGGAAAAGCTCAATTTACATGCCACAGCCCACCCACACCCTAACAATCTTTTCCAAACTCCTACTTGTGGTAAGCCATCTCAAACAGCCCTGACCATCCGAGTAATTACCACCAATTTCGAATCAAACCACGTTTATTTGAATGGTTGGTGTTATTTTAGCTAGATTTAACGACTTAAATTTGAGGACAAATTTTTTTCCAACAAGGGGAGAATGATGGATATCAGCCCATGCAATCCTCAATTACCCCTAATCATTTTTTGAACCTGTTTCAGTTTTAAGTTGATTCATCAACTTAAACTTAATTTAACTTTAATTTCTTTGCTAAGAGAGTTGATTGACATTCTAGTAAACTTAATTATGCACTTAAATCAGTTTTAAATTAAGTATTCTCTTCCAAACCATCAAAGGACTTGAAACAGAAGGTCCCGTAACCCGGGACCAGCAACATACCCGGTTTTTGAGTGCTTAATTACTTAGGCCCTTTTGAGGTTTAAGTCAAATATTTTGCCATGGGTTTGAAGTTCAAAAAGTTAGCTTTTCAACAAAACAAGTTTCAGCTCATTTGAACTTCATTTGCCCATCCAAATCAGTGTTTAAATCCGAACTGTCCAAACAGCCCGGTTGAGACAGATTGTACCCGGTTTTGTTTTTATTATTTTCTACAGTGAATGACATCCAAATGTTGTAATTCTTTTTTTGCTAGTTAGTTTAGGATGTCAAGAATCCAAGCATGTTCAGCAAGGTCCAAGACAAGCAAGCTAAGCCGTCCAGTCCAACCCATTTTGCCAAGCTACCCAGTTAGCGCCTAAAACTGCACGGTTGGATTAATCAACTTAATTGAGCCTGTTAATGATGTGCAAATCCAGATTTCTCAAATGGGGGGGGATTATAGACATCCTGAGGTTTCCCTCCATGGAAGGAAACCTAAGATTACTCATCAAAATGAGGTGGCCCAAGGAGAGCAAAAACCGGCCCACATGGTGCCTTATTAGCCGGTTGCTTAGCCTAAGAGGTTTACCCTCTTAGGTGGGTTTCCTTCACCAACTTTTGTGCTTGCTTGGCTGCCTAGTAATGACTCATTCATGGAGAGAGTGCCACGTGGGTTAAGAAGAATGAGCCATTTTGCAAGCTAACATTCGGACACCATGGCATGAGGTGCCATGCATGTACAAGCCTTGCTCTTTTGTGGTAAGACAAGATTTGGCAGTGAATTTCGCAGCTGTCTTATTGTCAAGAGCAGAACCCTTCAATGCTTACCCATTTAAGCATGCTAAAGAAACAATAAACACAATCATCATCAGATGACATGAATCTTTGGTGTAGAGAAGATAAGATATGCAGACTGTTCAGACTCTGATGAAGGTGCTCCCTCCCCTTCCCGCCCCTGCCCCCCCAAAACTCCATTTCAGAAACTCTTGTACATGAGAATTCAATACAATTGTGAATGTTTCTTTTGTCGACTTCATAAAGATACACAGAATGAAATTAGTAAATGATGGCTTTTTGGGGTTGATACGAATACAGAAACTCAATTCAGGGACTTGTGCACTTTAAAATTGAGATCTGGTTTTTCCTTATCAAAAAATTAAATGCAAATTAAATAAATAATTGAGACTCTGTCCATTAAGTACCTTGGTTTTCCCTCAGTCAGATGCAGCTCACAAATGGATGCTATAAAATCACTAACAGAATTTTAGAACAGGTTAGGAGACAATTGAACCATGCTAGACAGATGTACCTGGCCTTTTCCGCACCCTTAAGTGATGTGGTAAAATACAAACATTCAAGCAAATACTGCCAGGGAATATGTTAAACTGACAGATCATAATTCTCTCCTTACTAAACCAGCAAAACTAAGATAGACTTAAGAATAACATCGAAAAAGAGCAGAATAGGTTGTAAATATCATGCTCCACAATTGCAGATGCCAAATGTATATTTGAGCACCCAATTTTTTAATCGAAATTCAAAATATTCCAAAATAAGACTGAAATGCAGCCAACAAAAGAACATGCGATTTATGATACATACCGCAGTTGAGACATGTGTCAATCCTTCTGGTGGCCCTAGCCTTGCAAGCCCAAAATCTGACAACTTTGCATTCCATTGTTCATCTAGAAGTATATTTGATGATTTGAAGTCCCTATAGATAATCTGTGAAAGCCAAATGATAGTCAAAGTTTGATACATGCAGTTGAATTTAGTACTGTGAGAAGGCAATAAAAAAACATAACTAATGAAAAATTTGCTGAATGGAGGACCCAAGAGAGAGCATCCCAATGACGAACTCGATCAGATTAAGGGAAACAAGTGCTAGTTTGATTTTGGAGTAGCTACCTGAAAATCCATCTCCTCATGAAGGTATGCTAAACCACGAGCAGCATCTCGTGCTATTCGGATTCTCATTAGCCATGGGAGCATGATGCGTGATCGGGAAGATAAATGGTCCTCCACACTTCCATTGGGCATGTACTCATAAACAAGAAGCCGTTGAATTCCTCTTTCGTCATCATCAGCACAATAACCCAACAGTTTGACCAGGTGGGGATGCTCAACTACTCCTAGGACATTTACCTCTGTGACCCATTCTTTGTGGCCCTGAAAGACAAGCAATATACAAAAGATAAATACTGGCAGAATAGGAGAAACACAAAAGGATGCAGTGAATTATACTAAACTAAGCCATGACTCTTACCAGAACATATATGAAACTTTCACATTCCAAAATTTGAGAACACAGAAATGACAAAATTATGCATGTTCTTAATGAAGAAAACAGATACTTGCATAGTATTTTAGAGTTCATTCTTAATTATTACAACGACCACTGTCTAGTGAGAACCTTTCCACTAGGTGGATTTGGGAAGGGTGCATAAACACAACTTTACCCGCACTCGAACAAGGATACCAAGCAGGCAGATTTTAAAGACCAATCAACCATAAAGGGAGAGAGTTTGTTACTGACCTACTTAAAACAACAAGCTGACTAGAAGTTGTGTTCCAATCATCAAGTCCTTCAAAGGTAACATGTGATTATCACATGGTATGAGAGAGAACAATTTTCCATATCACTGGCATTTTCATACCATATCAATAGGAACATAGTTTTATTTTTTACTTAACTCAATTTTTTTGATAAGGAAAAAGAGTAAAATATATTAAACTGAAAACTGTACAAAGGGATGGATGCAAGTAGGCATCCTACAAAAGGGTTATGGACACCCACGATGGAACCTATCCACAAAATCAATTACATCAAAAGAAGATTGACAAAAGCTCCCACTATCCCAGAAAAAAAAGAGTCTTGATAATAATATCTTTGATTCGTTGAAGAGGCGTCTCCTCTCCTTCACAGACTCTTTTGTTTCACTCTCGCCAAATAGTCTAAAGAATCGCATGCGGGATCAATAAGACGCTTCTCTCTTTAACTTTCCTGCCAAAAGCATCTGTTAGCCTACAGCTCATGAAGTTGCCCAGATTTGGTGAAGAAAGGGAAATTCGAGAGTGAGAAGGCTGGTTGAGCTGAATCCAGAAGGTGATAGCTCATAACAGAGAGAGATAAGAGAGAGAAAATGATGGTGGAAGGGATATTTGCATTCATTGAAATCATGCTTACACAAGGAGAAGCTCCCTCATTTTATAGGAGAATCTAATCCAACAGTGCAGCACCCTTTTCCCAGCTAATATAACTAACTCTTCAGTTAGTTATTCTAACAACCCTCTAACCAACTCATGTGATTAGCACATGATTGAGAGCTGTGAATATCCTGTAACAGGTTTCCTTCCCCCTTAGAAAAAAAAAAGACTCCCCTTAGAGGAAATAACAAAAATGTAACAAAAATGTAATGCAAACAAATGACAGAAATGTAATGCAACATAAATGCACCCATAACCCATTTCCAAAATTGCCAGCTGTCCAGTCCAGATGGCGTAGTTTGGAAACTTCCTTCCATATCTTCTGCATCTTGCCGTGAGGCATCTTCAGGATTTTGCGAAGCCTTCGCACTGAACCAGAAACATTACTGCAGCCCTATTTCCCTTCTTGACTAGCTTCCTGTCCAGTACAGCAACAGGTACTAGAGAAGTATCTCCATCCTTACCTTGCATCCAACCAGGAATATGAGGTTCTTTTGGCAAAACCCCTTTGCACAACTTCAGTTGAGACACATGAAAGGTGGGGGGGTATTTGGCAGGCGCTGGAAGCTTTAAAGTGTATGTCACCTTGCCAACTTTAGCCTCGACCTGAAAAGGCCCATAAAACTTGCGGGCTAATTTCTGGTTATGCCTGCATTGTAATGACTGCTGCTTGCAAGGTTGCAATTTCAGCTAGACCCAATTGCCAACAGTAAATTCCTTTGTAGGCCTATGCTTATCAGCTTGAACCTTCATCCTGTGCTAAGCTCTCAATAGAAAAAACTTGAGTATTTGAATCATAGCTTCCCTTCTCTGCATTGTCCTATCCACAGCCTCAACCTGAGTTTCTCCAGGTATGTTCGGTAAATGAATAGGAGGGGGCTCATTATAGACTACCTCAAAAGGTGTAAGCTCAATGGAAGAACGAAAGGTGCTATTATACCACCACTCAGCTAGAGGTAGCCACTTACTCCATTCATTATTCTTCTCACTACACATACAGCTCAAATAAGTTTCTAAGTACCTGTTAACCACCTCAGTTTGGCCATCTGTTTGAGGGTGATAAGCTGTAGACATTAGGAGTGTAGTACCTTGACTGGACAGCAAGGCTTGCCAAAATCACTGAGGAAGACTTTGTCTCTATCACTAATGATATTCTGTGGCCATCCATGCGATTTAAACACATGGTCTAAGTAAGCTTGAGCCACATCAATAGCAGAAAAGGGGTGGCTTAAGGTTGCAAAATGAGCATATTTGCTAAACCTATCTACCACCACAAAAATGACTTCTTTGCCAAAGGATTTAGGTAGACCCTCAATAAAATCCATAGAGACATCCACCCATACTTCTTTGGGGACTTGAACAGGCTGCAATAACCCAGGGATGGGCTTGTGTCATACTAGCAGCTCTGGCATACTACACACTGCCTCACATGAGACTAGACTGCCTTAGTCATACCCCTCCAACAACAAAGAGATTTAAGTCTTTTTAAGGTAGCATCTCTTCCAGAATGACCCCCAAAGGGAGAGTCATGTACCCACTGCAATATCTGAGTTTTTAATGCCAAGTCAGAACCAACCACTAACCTGCCTTTCTTTCCAAGTAAACCATCCTGCAGGCTGTTGTGAGCTACTTTGTTCCCTTGCTGTAGTTGCTCCCACACTTGCTGGATGTTAGGATCCAACTGGTAACATGCCTCGATAAGGTCCAAAACATTAGACTGGATAGAAGATACAGCTAAAGGTAACACCTCAGCTCCTTGCACCCTTGATAAAGCATCTGCCACTATATTCTCAATTCCACTCCTGTAATGTATCTCATACTGGAAACCCATGAGCTTGGAAACCTACTCCAACAACCACTTCAAACTTTCCTGGTCAGTAATAATGATAAATGGTCGCCACTGAGATATTGCTCCCATTTTTTGACTGCATGAACCATAGCCAACAACTATTTTTCATAAACTGATAGCTGCTGCCACGTAGGACCCAAAGTTCTGCTCAAAAAAGCCAAAGGCTGCTTACCCTGTCTTAACACAGCAGCTATTCCAAAAGGAGAGGCATCAGTTTCCACTATAAAGGGCTTGGAAAAATCAAGAAAACCCAATACTGGAGCTGAAGTTAGAGCCAACTTCAATCTATGCATGGCCTCTGTAGCTTCTTCTGTCCACACAAACTCACCTTTTCTGAGCAACTGAGTCAAAGGCTTAGCAAGTATGGCATACTTCTGTATAAATTTTCTATAATACCTTGCCAAACCCAGGAAACTCCTCAGCTCCTTAATATTAGTAGGAACAGGCCAATCCATGACTGCCTTAACCTTTCTAAGATCAGTGGATATACCATCTGTAGCTACAAAATGACGTAGGTACTCCACCTTGGTAGTCCCAAAGTTGCATTTGGAGAGTTTAGCCACAAGAGTATGCTGTCTCATAAGTTCAAACACTTGTTGCAAATGCAACACATGAGCTTCTATGGTTGAACTGTAAACCAGAATGTCATCAAAAAACACAAATCACAAACTTCCTCAAAAAAGACCTGAAAATGTGATTCATAAGACCCTGAAAAGTGGTTGGTGCATTAGTGAGCCCAAAAGGCATGACCAAAAACTCATAATGCCCAGAATGTGTTTTAAATGCAGTTTTGTACACAACATCTGCTGCCACTCTTAACTAATGATAGCCTGCCCTTAAATCAATCTGGCTAAATACAGTAGACCCTGCCAATTCATCAATTAACTCATCCACAACAGTAATAGAGAACTTGTCCTTGACTGTCCGCTAATTCAATTCCCGGTAATCCACACATAATCTCCAAGTATCATCCTTCTTGCTAGCCAAAACCACTGGAGATGCAAATGGAGTGCAACTGGGTTGAATGATTCCACTATCAAGCATTTCCTGCACCAACTTCTCAATATTGTCTTTCTGCTTCAATGGATACCTGTATGGTCTTATATTTACAGGTTTGGCACCCCTCTCAAAGGTATTCTATGATCAAAAACTCCTCTAATGGGAGGGAGACTAGTAGGTTCTTGGAATAAATCCTCAAATTCCTTAAGGAAAGGAGATAATTCCAAAGGAATGTTATCCTGCTGCATAGACAAACAACACCAATTGTCATCAGGTTCTCCAGTGGTAAGCACTAGCTACAGCATACACAAATGACAAGCATCATTCATAGCCTGGGGCAATTGAGACTCCCCTATTATTTTCACTTTTGGACCTTTCAATCCTCTCAGCACATGCCTTTTGTTGTCATAAAAGAACTCCATCTACAGAATTTTAAAATTCCACTGGATTGTATCAAGGGTACTCAACCACTAGACTCCACGGACCATGTCACAACTTCCGAATGGAATGAGGAGTACATCAGCACAAAATTCAATTCCTTATAGCCTCCAAGTAAACTATTTGCAAATGTACTTACATTTCAATTCACTACTATCAGTAACAGATAAAGGTTGCAAATGAATGGGTTCCATTTTGCACCGTAACCTTTGAGCCAACCTTAAGTCCACAAAATTGTGTGTACTGCCAGAATCAATGAATACCTGAATTGCTTTCTTTCCATAATGTCCAGTAACCCTCATGGTTTGGAACCCTTCTATTCCATTTATAGCCTGTAGGGATATACAAGGTTAAGTTCCTATCATCTCAAACCCTACTGTTTGGTCTTCCAACCCTAGTGATTCATCCTCCACCATGTCCACTCCATCATCATCTGCTGGTACCTCTACTAAAAACAACTGAGATTTTCTTGTTTGACATCTGTGTCCCCTTTCAAAGGGCTGATCACAGAAATCGCACAGTCCATTGGCAATCTTATCTGCTCTTTCAGCTGCTAAAATGACTCATGTAGGCTTGAAACCTTGATTAAAGGGTTTAGCTACACTTGATGTTGGAGAACTACTAGAAGACATGCTATAGCTATAGCCATTTGTGGAAGCTTTGGAACCAGGGGGCAGGTCCTGACTGTCCTGACTGAGTAATGCCCCCACATGTAGATCTTGGAGTAGGTAACAAGGGAGGCTTAGTCCCGAAAGGTTTTGGACTTAGCCTAAGAGCATCAGTAGCTTCTTCTTGTAGTCTAGCAAATTGGATTGCATCATCCAAAGTCAAAGGATTGAGGGCTTTAACAAAAGGTTTTAAGTAGGCTTTAAGTCCACTTACAAAGCTATCTACAAAATAGTCATCAGGTAGTACGGGGGTTTTCTACAACATTAATGATTTTAGCTCTTCAAACCTCTCCAAATATTCTTCCACAGTCCCCACTTGCTAGAGTTTATGGAAGTCTTCCACAACCTTACTCCCCAATTATTCTTTAAATCGATTACACACATCCACAATAAAATCACTCCAATCTACATTCCTTTTGACAGCAATGTAGCTGGCAAACCAAGTTTCAGCTTGCCCCACAAGATGTATTGAGGCTACATCTACTCTTTGTGACTTAGGTATTTTGCATAGCAAAAAATACCTTGTGCATTTTTTGACCCAATTCCGTGGATTAGATCCATCAAAACTGGGAAATTTTAGCTTGGGAAAAATTTAAACGAATTCCTATCAGAATTACTCGATATCTCATCATTTACCTCCAGATTTTTGTCCTTCCGAATATCCATTAGTTTCTCCATCATCTGTTGTTGAATACTGCCCATTTCTGCGATTTTCTGATTCTGTGCTTCCAATTGTTGCTCCAACAATGAGCTGAGCTGATTATCCATATTGTTCATGCGTGTTTCACTGTTCAAATGCCTTTAACGGCTTGTCCTAGCCAGGATTAGTATGCTCTGATACCAATGTTAGCCTACAGCTCAGGAAGTTACCCAGATTTGGTGAAGAAAGGGAATATCGAGAGTGAGAAGGCCGGTTGAGCTAAATCCAAGAGGTGATAGCTCAGAAAGAGACAGATAAGAGAGAGAAAATAATGGTGGAAGGGATATTTGCATTCATTAAAATCATGCTTACACAAGGAGAAGCTCCCTCGTTTTATAGAAGAATCTAATCCAACAGTGCACCACCCTTTTCCCAGCTAATATAACTAACTCTTCAGTTAGTTATTCTAACCCTCTAACCAACTCATGTGATTAGCACATGATTGAGAGCTGTGAATATCCTATAAATCTCCTGTAAGAACATCCTCCCAAGCCAAAAGATGATTCCTCACAGAATCCAAAACAACCCAGGAGACTCCCAAGCAACTAAAGGATAACTCAAATTGACAATGTAGCAGTAGGTGATCAGAAGACTCCAAATCCTCTTTGCACATAGAGCATTTATTCACCAAGATAATTCCCTTCTTTTGTAAATTATCACATGTCAAAATACTCCCATGCGAAACTTCTCACACAAAAACTGACACCTGTAAGGGAGCTAAAGTCTTCCAAATGATTTTCCACAGGAATAGCCCCAAAGATCTATACTCCACAGCAAGGGTAGAATTAGAGAGGAGCTTTAGATAATAAGATTTGATAGTGAAAATTCCTTTAGAGTTAAGATCCCATGCAACCACATTAGGGGTGAAATCTCACTCAACTTGCTGAGAAAGGTGGCAAGGATAGTGTCATCAACCAAAGCATCACGGATGAAAACAGGAAACCACATAATACTGCAAGGCCCACATTGGCAATAATCTACAATAGTAGCATCTCTATTCAGCGCAAACACAAAAAGAGCGGGGAAGGTATCTTGTAGAGGACCCTTCGTACACTAACAATCGTGCCAAAACAAAATAGAAGAACCGACACCAGCCTCGAAGGAAAAATGATGATAAAATCTTCCTCATCCTTTTTGAATGAATCTCCACAAACTTTGCAAAAGGTCGGATCATATAATCTCCAAGTTTCGAACAAAGTGCCCTAATGTTCTCCCATCTATAAATATTTTCCCCATCAGCATGATCCCTCTGCAAAGCTATTTACTCATATTCACCCCAAGAACCTTCTATAAAGGCCAAGGCATTGGTAAGTCCACAACATTGCAACTCTTTTACACAAATATGTTCAAGATCTCTTCATCCACATTTTTATCATCTCTTTTATGCATTTTAATCTCCTCTATGAGTTGAAACCATAAGGCTTGAAAATGGTTGCTCAACAAATTCTTCCCAACATGCCATAAAAAGCTTCCCAAATCCCTCTACCAAAGCAAACTGAAGAGCATATTTTCTCTTGTTAAAACAGGATAATGATTAGATATGGATGGAGTAGGTTCCTTCTAAACAAGGGTTACAAAGTCTTCCTCACAAATATAGGTGCACCATGAAGATATTAGGTCCAAAAAACAATAAGAAGAATCTACCCATGCATACTTGCCAATGATATCTTCAAAAAGTATATAGTGGTTTTAGATGGTTACATCCTTAAGCTCCTCACATAATAAATCAGATCTCACAAGATTGAGCATTGAGATCAAATGTGGCGAAATCCAAAGAAGTCTAAGGAAATCGGTGGAATCATGGAGGAATCAATACAGATATGAAATCAAGAGAAATTAGGCTGAAGAGAACATCGTCAAAGCTGGACCATACAATCATAACCAAATTTGCAGGCGACGATGTTGTAATAATGAAGGTCCTTTGGAAAAAATTGATTTATTTTACCAAAGCATTAAAACAAGTTGACCTATTTTGCACGTCTAAGTGAAGCTAATGGGGACAATTCCCACTCAAATCAACAAATTGTGAACTTTTGTAATCCAAGATAACGGCACATATGGTCCTTCTTTATAAGCTAAAACCAACAGTATCCATACTAGACTTGCCTCTTTACCCGGCCATACCATGTCTGACAGAACACTCCAGCAATAGGACATCGACATGCGTCAAACATGTAACTCTACAGTTCATGTGGTAAAGAGAATCAAGAACATATGGTCGTTTTCCTTCTTCCTTCATTATTTTGTACTGGTTCTTTAGCATTTACATGTCTAACAAGTGGACAGCCACTTCTTTTCCCATAACTCTTTTACTCTTCTTATGATCTAGAAGTTCAGTATCAGTGATCTTTCATGTATCAATTGCAATTGAATACGGTTCCTAGATTTAAGTTAAAAGCAAAATATCTAGAACAATTAATTTAAAATTAAAGCTTTTGCATGTAAAATGACCAGTCCATATGTCATGTTCAAATTTTGGACAATGTCCCATGTCCTAAATTTATAACTTGAAGGAGTTGGGACATTTGGGAATCTACCTCAATCCATGTAAGATAATTTCCAACAAGTGAACTTCCTAACCGATGGCCACAAATAACTTCCTAAACTATGACCCTAATGAATATGGAACATAAAGGTATAAAAGCATTAATATATTTTCTTATAACGGCTAGGACTATGCCTAAAGTGTGACAAATATTCCAAAGCTAGAACTTCTGGGACTTAAGCCTAGCGTGTCGGCCCCTAATGGGCCAGGATGCAACTCCACTTACAGAACTAAGATGAAAACTAATGACCGTATGAGCACTCTTCGACAATAAGCAAAGACTAGAATAACCATTGTCGGATTAACCTAATGTCGCTCCCCATAATGCATAGTCTTGCCAAAGCAAGGACAGAGATCCAGATGTACTTAGGCATACCTAAATAATTACCTATACAAGTAACAACCTGACAAATAAGATTAAGTACTGAAAGGATTCACAACTTTTTGAGATTGACTTAAATGAACCTACAATAGAAATGACAATATCCTACCTTGAAAGAAAATAAAGTTTTTATGATTCAATAGTAAAAGCACAATTGTAAATTTCCAATGTGGTTGGCATTTTGGGTAAGTACATTCCAATTTTAAAAAAAAAATGATAGTTATGACTATGCGAGACTTTTCTTCTTGGTATCGTAAATAAATGGGCAAAGTATTTAGATGTATGCTTTGTATTTTGGGTAAGGTTTATTTCAATTTTTTTTCACAACTATAAGGCACTTTTTTCTTGGTCACTTGATTATGGGCTTGTTTTCATATTTCAATGGTTTTTGAGTTTAGTTGGTAATTTGAGTATTATCCTTGCCTTCTTAAATAAGGTTTGTTACATTTTTAGTGGCTTTCATCCATTGCTTTTGGTAAGGCATTGTCCATAATTTGTTTTATTTAAAGAAAACCAAAGAAAGGAGCTATGACAAAACCCAAAATATAGAAGAAGCTGCCAAACGGACTACAATTGTCAAGCAGCGTCTATGGATTTTAAACACAGTAGCTTATTAGCCATAATATATCTGAACATAACATATTAAACTCACCAAAATTTAAAAAATATCATGCTTTTTATCTAACAAAACTCAGAGCAAACATCATTGAGATTTAAATAGCAACACTACCTTATAGGACATTAACCAATCAACGGGCAATGTTAACAAACAAATTTGATATCACTTGTCTCAAATCTCAACTATGCCAATTATGTTTAGTTAACAGCTTACCCCCACGCATCACACATGAGTTCCTCACTGGTAACTTTGATATGGGATAACTATAAATCTTCTTCTTCTCCTTCTAAGTTCAAAGAAGAGATTGCCACATTATTCTATTCATCTCCAAGTAAAGGAAAAGATAAATGGTAACTTCAGTCTGGTTACAAGAACACTTATATTTTCAAAAAGTTGGGGATGAATGATCCCAAAGGCAATTAGAAAATTGTACCTCTCCCATTCTTCTGCAATCAGTAAAATGTGAATAAATGTCTTCTACCAATGCAAAGCGAATAAATCTCAACAATCCAAATAATGCAAATAAAAATAGCCACTGAGGTGCATCTATAACTAAAGACTATCACAACTTAACCATGAATAAGTAGAAACTGTTTTTGAACACCAAGCTATTTTTGAACTTCAATACACAGCGGAAAGAAATGAAACTGAGGAACTAGAAGCGCCTTAAGAATGGTCAAATGACTAAGCCAACTTCACCTGGCCCTAGATTGGCCTTCTTTTCCCTAATTGGGAAATTCGCCTTTGACTATTCTAACCACTAGAATGTTTTCTTTATCAGAACTCCCACAATAATGATGTCTCAATGAAACAAAGACACATGAAAGTAGCAGGCTCAAGGCCAAAGCTACCCTAAAAGCATAGCAATAACAATGAAAGATAAGCACATACAGGGTGCAGACTGCAGCTGGAGATCGAAATCAGAGGTGAAGCTAGGAGAGGTAGAAGGATCACCTCAAGTCCCAGGCTCCTACACATGGACCTGTCATTCTGCCGAGCAAGAACATGGAGATAGTATAGAGAAAAGAAACATAGAAGAAGGGAAGTTCAGAACAGGTCAGAACTCAGAGAAGTCGTGAGAGAAGGGTGAGAAAGGTTTTGAAGGAGGATATAGACAAAGTTTAGTAGGTTGACATAATTGAAGAACTTCCCATATTTACATGCATTAAGAGAATCAATGAAAAGATATCGTGCTCTCACTGCTACATGCATATTTTTCCCCATAAGATAAATGCTTACTCAGTACTCACTTTTTCTGACATCGCCCAGGAAAGAAATTAGCATAAACCCATTCTAGGCAGTCTCCAATCCAGGCATATGAAATTTAAATAGGATTCCAATTCTCTATAATCTTATTTTACGGTGGGCTGCAGTCTATGCACACGAATCCAGACAGCAACATCTTATCCTTGCTCATTGGAATGGGTTGAATGAAATGAAAGAGAAACAGGAAAAGCCCCATGCCTAAAAGAAAAAAGAAGACCAAATATGGGGCACCTGTCCCAAGATGCAGAACATAGGTCAAAATTCAAGACTGAGATTGTATTCTAAACCTGCAGACTTAAGTTCCAAGTTGAATCTCTGTTCTCAAAGAAGTGAATAAGCCCCACCACGTAAGAAAGCTCATAGAACAAATTTATTCTGAAAGCAACACAACACAAAATGACACAGGCTGTCAGCTATCTGTTATTCCAATTTCCATGGTATTGATAACTCAAGAAGAGAGCATTCCTTTTCCTTCATTTGTGAATCAATAAAGATTATTGATGCTGGAAGGCACAGTTATGGCCCAAAAACAAAACCAACAAAAAAAAAAAACCTCTTCTATAAGTCCATGTCATTCTATAAAATTTTCTCATCTTAGAAACTCACTGTCAACATGTTGTTTTACAAGGCAGAGAATCAGAGAAGAAATTACAAACAGAATAAGTGAATGCCGTACAAAAGTAGCAGGAAAAAAATTACTTGCCTGCAGGCCTCTTTTACCCAGTTGTTTTATTGCAACGTCTATTTTCTTAGATGGATCTTCTAAACTCTTTATAGCCCCCTTATATACACACCCAAAACCTCCCTCTCCAAGTCTAACAGAACGGCTGAAACCTTTTGAGGCAGCCTTTAATTCTTGAAATGAGAACACCCTTAGATTGCTGGATCTCTGAGACATGCTATAAAATGAACTCTTCCTCATGGACTCTGCGCTAGTATCAGAGATCTCTTGCGAATTTAAATCCGAACCTGACCTGTTTACTTCATTATCACCAAGGGCAGAGCTTGATGAGAAATCAGATGCCGACTTCATGTGCTTCGGTTCATCATTCTTACCATCAGAGAAAGGAAAACACCCCATGGCTACTAAACAACCAGAAGGCCAGATGGTTACTGCAGAAAAAAGCAATGGACAAAAGAAGGAACCTCACTTGTTAGGCATATGAATCCACATTCAAACTGAAGTATACAACTGGTGTACAAATAGAAATCCAGTATGTATCTTTATAGGTTGCTACTCCAGACATAGACTCAAATCTCACCTAAATCAGCATTTTGTGCCCTCCTTGGCACCCAAAGGAAAGATGGCTGCTACAATCAAAGGGGCCAAGAACTAACAGCAAAAAAATTGCAGACAATATATGAAGAACGTAGATTTCGAATCGAATTGCAAACAGCAACGTTGCAACATTTAAGCTATTAAATGTTACATTGAATGATTAGCAGTGATCCAACATTGACTGATTAGCAGTGAGCCTCATAGCAAAACAGTAAGCGAGAAACTTCAACTAACATTATCAAAAAACGAATCGCCTCTATATCACCGAAACTAGAGATGGATTTTCTTCCAATTTCATTGTGGAACTCAGGAATAACAACTTAACCTGAAACTGACAAGCACCGAATACATCTCAACTTGAAAATTTCACCCCATCTAATCTTTTGAAACTGACAAGGACCGAATACATCTCAACTGAAAATTTGACCACATATAATCTTTTGAAACATCCAACAAAGCAAATGCCTACTTTCTTCAATAATCTATAACCAATGGAAAAAGGAAATAAGAAAGGCAATGGATCTCAATAACACACCTTGACTACTCACCCGGATCAATGAATGCTATCGCAGGGAAGGAGAGAGAAAGGGATCATTTCAAGGTTCTGGAGCGAATTAAGAGAGCACCCATTACCGGGAAAGACCTCAAAAATTGGAACAGTGATGATGGAAGACCAGCTCCTCTTCGTAGAAGTCACACGGTAAGGGAAAGTCTTCACACGGCAGCCTGGAAGTCAGCTTGGGAGTACCAACCCAAAAACAGTTGCTTGGAAAAGGCATGCCGCTATGTAATTGTTTACTCAACCTGTTTTGATCAACACCTGCGAACTCCCAGGCCATTAGTCCAAGGTGAAAAAGGTTGTTGACAAAATACCCCCTCTCTGTCTTCTATACGAGGACTGACCAAGTCTTGGAGCCGGGAAATTCGACAATCGCCGGGACAACATATAGGCCCGTGGGGACAATGCTCGTCAACCCAATCCCATCAATTTTTTTTTTTTGGGAGACAATTATCACGCTTCATATAAATAACGTCATATTATCTTCGCTGAAAATGATAACTTAGAAATACTGTCTATGTTACATCAACATAAGTAACATTCAATCTAATTTGGGTAGATAAATTATCCAAAATTATTAGGCCTAAATCTAACAAAAACCTAGAATGATGATTTAAACTGAATCACTTCAGCCATTAAGCTTTGGGCCTAAGCCCAAACAAGGATACTTAATGAACAATTAGTTCACAACACCTTAAAAACAATGTTAATTGCTCTTCGCTTGCAGAAATCTGGCCTAGATATCCTAGAGATTTTTTACTAAGGTAAGAATCTTTGAGCATGAATAAAATTGGCAATAAGATCTATATCAACAAGTTATAAAATCTTAGTAAAATTCCTCAAAGGAAATCAACTAATAACCCCTATATAAATGAGTCATGGGAGAAATCCAAGAGGTAGGGAAACACAAGCAATCCAACGCATATGGTTCTTTAATTCCCTTCCTAAATTCCCCCAACTTAGGCCCTATTCTTTTTATGGGTATATTGTAGGTATGGAATGGAAAGGATTAGGAAGGAGTGGGAAGAAGTGGAAAGGACTGATTTGTTGTATGTGGTAGTGGGAATGAGTGGGAATGAGTAGAATGGAGTGGGAGTATTGACAATAGTCATGCTAACTATTTGTGTAACATAATAATAATTATTCTTCCCCATTCACCTTAATTTTCACAAATTTTTCATTTTTTAACATTTTTCTTCCCATTTTACTTTAGTTATTGTTTAGAGCTTTCGCTCATCCACTCTTCCTTGCCATGACACCCAAGAAGAAGGCAAGAATCACCCAAGAGGCGGGGACGTCAAGTCAAACACCACAACGCGCACCCCGAACTTTTCGAACCTCAACCAATGTAAGAAACCGAGGTAATATTTCTAACCCCCTTGGTTTAATACTTCCTAAGCATATTGCTAGATACAATGTTTTAAGTTGTAAGATAGTTGTTACTACTCGTTATTTGTTAACTCGATTGGGTTTACTAGATGATATTCGTTTATTGTTTGCTCGAGGAGGTATGGAACAATTTTTAGAAATTAGGGATCACACTTATTGTGACATCACTCTTGAGTTTTTGAGTACGTTACATGTGACAGTCATGAATGGGTTTCGTTGTTAAGAATGATACATTTCCTTCTATCTAAATAGAGAGTTTTATGAGCTAAATTTGAGTATTTTTAATAGCATATTTGGTTTTCTACCTAGTATGAACTTGCCTTATCGACATGTCCCCAAAGACTTTAACCCAAATGCTTTTTGGAATGAAATTTTTGGGGATTATTGATATGATACTAGCAACTCCAAAGTCACCGTTACTAAAACCCCTATATTCGAGTGGCCCAAAGATTACTTGCTTGTGGTGTGTTTGTTAGGGAGGATAGTTTGAATGTGCCTTGCCTATCTGAATTATATTTCTTATATAGCTTGCTTCAAGGTGACTGACTTGACCCCGGTTCATTCATGGTAAATCAGTTACATATTGCGGCCAATAGTTCCGCATAGAGGATTATGATTGGGGGTCTCATTACCCCCATTGCTAGGTCTGTTATAATAGAACCGAACCCCAACGATAGAGTCCCCAATTCTGAGCAGTTGAACTAAGCCGCTTTTGAACAAATGAAGTTTTGTAAGGTGGAGGCTAGGCGTGTTTGTAGGATTTATCCTGGGCACCGTCACATGTGTCTCCCTAATTTGACCGAACCACTATCATGAACCGGACAAATCTTTGCTTTTTACCTGGTGACGGCGCCACCTCCTCCCCTTCCTCACCTAAGGGCTTGTTGTTCGTGCCAAAAATGTGCTATTTTTAAAATACTTTTACGCCTATTTTATACTCGCTTTAATAATTTTAAGGTTTTTATGTAATTTTATTTTATTTTGCAGATTTTTAATAAATGTGAAAAAAGGGGCCAAAAATGGTAGAAAATGGTGGAAAATATCGAGAATTGAAGAACCGGGCAAAATTGTCAAAAACCAATCCGAAATTCAGCTGGCCGCCCCAAAAATTACTATGAACCGGCCCAGTTAGAAACTTCGGTCCAGCAATTAAAAAAATCGGACCGGCCGGTCCAAGTTCACCTGAACCGGTTCAACTTAAACACCCCCTCCCCTTCTTCACGCTCTCTCTCTCTCCTCTTCACGTCTGCGAAACCCAGAATCCCCTAGAACCCTACGACCCCGAGTTCTCGCCATCACCCTCCTCGACCATGCCCATCCTCGTTGTCATCTCTCTCTCTCCCTTATCTCTTTTCTCTCTTCCAAAACCACTCCAGTCCCCAGAAAACCACAAACCCAGAAACAACCCCAACCCACAGATTACATTCTCAGTTACCCTCATCCACCACGGCGTTTCACGCTGCCAACAGGCCACGTACCCACCTTTGCTGGCTTCATCTCCATCGTCCACGCACGCCATCACCAAATCGAAGGCTGAAGATCGAAGGGTTCGGGTATTTAAGAGCTCGATGATGCCATTGGAAGTACTTTAGGAAGTAGGTAATTTTTAGGTAGATTTTAGAATTAGTTTAGGTTTCAATTCAGTTTAGGGGTAGTTCATTGTCAATTTCGCTTTTAATTTCCAGTTTTAGGGTTAGGTTTAGGTTAGTGTTCAGTTTCGCATTTCAGAAATTTCGATTAGGTTTAGGGTTTCGTTCTTAGGTTCGATTTCAGCATTTAAATCCGTGTAATTAAGCTTTGATTGGGGGATTTTTGTTCATGAATTGCAAGGAATTTTTGGGTTTATTTGGTTGCGATTTCGCTCAGAGTAATTTCGATTTTTCCCCCTGGTTCGAATCCCCTGTTGCGTTCTCTATTTGGCTTCGAATTGGGACATTGGCTTCGGTTGGGCATGTCGGTTTGCTTTCGATCTCCTCTATTTTGCATTTGAGTTTTCGATTTTGTTGATTCTCCCCTTCCCCTGCTGCTGTTTTTATTGTTCTGTTTCAATTTGTTCGACCACCCCTGCTGCTTAGTCTTCTCCATCTGGTCATTATTGTGCTCTATTATGGTTGTTCTATGTCTTCTATTTGTTGGGTTCATCTAGTTGTTCTGTTTTGGATTTCAGCATGTTGCTCGATTAATTCTGAGTTTGATTGAATATTGGTATTGGTTTAGTTAGCTACTGAATGTTGATTGATGTTGAATATTAGTTAGTTACTGATTTTGAATATTGGTTTAATAAGTTAATTTCGTTTTGGTTGAATGAATGCTCAAGTTTGATTTAGTTGTTTTAGTTTGGTTTAGTTATTTTCATTGATGTTGCTTAGTTTAGTGTAGTTAATTAGTTTAACCGTTTGTTTTAAATGACCATAATTTCAACGTTGTCCCTGTGGATCGACCCTCAAAGTACTACGATGACAATCGTGTGCTTGAGGTTTCCTTTTCTTTTCTTTAGTTTATTTTTCACCCCCTCAAAAACGACCAACACTTGTAGTTCATCCCATCCGCTCTCCTCCTCCGATTATGTTGGTTTGCATGCTACCCTTCTGTCAATCCAAGAGGAGCAAGCCTCCCTCCAAGCTTATATTCAAACTGAGCATACCGCACTCCGTCACTTTATTTAGGAGCGGCATGATGAGATCTGTGGGATGATTGCTTCCCAAAACCAATACTTCCAAGACTTTAGCACTTGTTTAGAGACTTAGCATAACTAGTATATTTCTCAACCCCACCCTCCTTCTTCTCCCTCTCCTCCTTTTTCATTCTTCTTTTTCTTCTCCATTGATTCTTTATGTCGTTAAATTGAGGACGATGCTTTGTCCAAGCATGGGGGAGTTGTATGTAACTATATGTATGTGATGTGGATGTATGTGATGTGGATGTGTGAGTAGTTTGCATTTTAGGTCATGCATTTAGGAGTAGTTTGCATTTTAGTTGATCATTTCGTTTTTCTTTCTATTTTTAGGTTTCTTTTCTTAGTTTTAGCTTTATTTTGGTATCTTTTAAGTTTTAGTTGCATTTTAGGGTTATCATAAAAGATAAAAAAAGAAAAAAAGAAAAAAAGAAAACGAAAAAAACAATTAAAGCCTCTAATGATGAGTCTTAGACTAAGTATTTTTCTTTGGCTTATTTTGACCCTTTTTGTTATGCCCATTTGTGAATAAAATATTTGATTATAAGTTTTTGAAATGTGTTTCATGTTTTGTCCATCATGTTGACTATGATTCAATTACTCAATGATTCTTTGCATGAATATTTGGTACTATGATCTAATGAGCTAGTTGAACTTCAGTGGTTGTCCCGTGAGATTTTGAGCTTGATTAGACTAATTCATCATTTTAGTCTCATATTCTTTTTCATGTATGGTTCTTCGTAGATTTCAAATTCTAGAACTTGCTGTGATTCTTCTTCAAGATCACATTTAGCATGCATGTTTAGGCAATATGATTGAGACATTTTTTGAATTTATGAGCTACATTGACCAAATAGCCATACTTATTATATATGATTTATCGCTTGCTACTCCGGTTTGAGGCTTTACCTTTTTCTTGATGCAAACCTATAATCATGAGCCTTGGCCAAATATCTATTTTACCTTTTTAGCCAGGATTATAGAGTTTCATTAGTGATTGAGAGTAGTTTGTGGATAATGACATTGTTGTTCAGTATTGGTTTATTTGTATGCAATAAGGGATTTAAGTGATATTTTCCTTGGTTTCAATTGGGTTGAATTTTGTGAGTTGTTAGAAAAAGAGTTGAAAAATGCACAATTTCTCTTGCCATAAGCCTTCTCTTTGAAAAAAGGAAAAAACGAGTCAACAAGAAAAAAAAGAAAAAAAGACAAAAATAAAGAAAAAGAAAAAGAAAATTGAAAAAAGTGCACAATTTCTAGTTGAACTTTGGTAATTGTCCGGTGAGATTTTGGGCTTGATTGGACTAATTCATCATTTTTAGTCTTATATTCTTTTTCATGTGTGGCTCTTCTTAGATTTCAAATCTCTAGAACTTGCTTTGACTCTTATTCAAGATCACATTTAGCATGCATATGTTAGGCAATATGATTGAGGTATTTTTTGAATTTATGAATTACATTGACTAAATAGCCACCCTTATTATGTATGATTTATCCCTTGCTACCTCATTTGAGCCTTGATTGCTTTCTTGATGCAAACCTATAATCATGAACATTGGCCAAATACCTATCTCACCTTTTCAGCCAGGACTATAGAATTTCATTAGTGATTGGGAGTAATTTGTGGATAATGATATTGTTGTTTGGTGTGGTTTGTTTGTATGCAATAAGAGATTTATGCGATATTTCCCCTGGCGTCAATTAGGTTGAATTTTGTGAGTTGTTAGAAAAAGTGTTGAAATATGCACAATTTCTCTTGCCATAATCCTTCTCTTTGAAAAAAAAGGAAAAAAGAATCAACAAGAAAAAAAAGAAAAAAAGAAAAAAAAAGGAAAAGAAAAATAATGTTGAAAGAAAAGAGAAGCAAAATAATATAAGAATTTGGTACAAATTTCATATTAGATACACTTCAACACTTTCTCGCATTGTAGACCAACTAGGGGTAATTTTGTGTATTTAAGATGTATTGGTGTTTGGTGTGAGGCATATTTTTGTGAAAAGTTGGGTGAAGATGATTTATGCTCATAGTATTTGGCTTTGAGCTCCACAAATCCCAACATATATGTTCCCCTCTTACCTTTACCCATAGCGCTGTTACAACCTATCAAAGTTCTCATGATTGCCTAGAATGTTTTACATTTTAGTGGTGGCGAATTCAAGAGACTTGTCAAGCTTATGGTAGATTTGATTCTTTGGAATGAGATTTGAGAGAACCACATTATATTTTAAACACATGAGTGATGATTGCTTCATTCCTAAAGTAAGGGTCTATCGGTTCGTTTAGCTCTACCTATTGTACGTGCCAATATCATTGTTTAAGTTGATTTGGGTGATCGATTCAATGTTTGATGTGATGGTACTTGTTCTAATTTTGAAAACTTCATTCTCTTATCTGTTTTACAATGTTTTCAGTCACTTTTGGGCTAGCTTCTTTGGTCGGTAAGGCTATTGATGGCACTACTATTGTTTACCTACGGAGGTTCTTCATTATAGTTTTGGGTTTTCATAGCTGCTTAGGGACAAGCAACGATTCAAGCATAGGGGAGTTTGATAAATGCTTAGAGTATATTTCATTTTAGAGTCATGTTGCTGCATTTTTAGGGAGAATTATGAACTTCAGGTTATAATCAACACTCCTATTTTTATTTTACGCTTGGGTATGGTTCTTTTCTGTGTTTTGTACATTTTTTAACCTTTTTGCCCTTTCTTTGACCCAATTGAGTATGTTTTGACTCCCCACGAATGCCCCCAAGTCACCATGCACATGGAGAAGAAAGAAGAGCTAGATAATTTTGAGACAGTGGTAGCTACGGACGCTTTGTGGTGAAGGCCACGATCTGTGGTGAGATTAAAACTGCTTGCCTCTTTGTCTTCCTTCATCTTGTGGCTGAGCATGCCCGAGTTCGTGCTTAAATGGGGTTTTCGACTGCAGAAGAAAAGGGAGCCAAGACATCTATCACTCATCTTTATCTCATTTCTATCATTAGTTTTAGGATTTTTAAGTTTTCTTTAGAGCAAGAGAGGAAATTGAAGTGGAAGATTGATAGTTAGAGGCTTGGAGATTGAGAAACCATTGAAGACCACCATGGTTACTAAGCTTTCTTTCCTTTTAATCTCTTCTTAAACTCTTGTTTAGATGTTGTCAATTTCAATTATGTGTGAGTAGTTTTATTCAATCTAGGGACTTGTTAGACAAAGTATTGATATTGGATCTTTAATTTTCAGTATTTCTGCTTTATCTAAATTGATATGATTGAATTCTATCTTGTGAATGAACTGCTGTGAGTAAATTTTTGGCCAGATTTACTTCTTGTACTAGATAGTTGAGTGAAGTACTGAAAGAAAAAACTCACTACTAGAACAACAAGTTAGAACTTAATTTAAATATTCTTGAAAGTGAGTTGTTTGTTGAGAGGAAATCCTGGCAATCAATTTCTATAACCAAGACTAAAAACATGGACATTTGAAAGAATATTAGTTGGAATAGTTTAGGCGATTCAGTTTGTTTTGAAATAAAAGATTGAATTTTTTGTTTGATTGCACTCTTTTGAATAATCCAAATCTAGGTAAAGTGCATATTTAAGTCAAATGATCTAGCTCTTTACTAGGAGAAACAATTCCCTAGATGTTTTTAATTTGATTGAATTTCTTGATAGTTAAATAGTGATAGTTGAAGCAACCCATTCGAATTTGGCTGCTTGGACTTTTATAATAGGTCAAAACTCAATGGATTACATTTGAT
The DNA here is from genome assembly GCA_017589665.1 of Selenicereus undatus. Classification (NCBI taxonomy): domain Eukaryota; kingdom Viridiplantae; phylum Streptophyta; class Magnoliopsida; order Caryophyllales; family Cactaceae; genus Selenicereus; species Selenicereus undatus. Next base: position 56,257,228 of record JACYFF010031952.1, read on the forward strand.
CTTTGTGGGAACGATATTAAAACTATACTACAACACCCGTACGCTTGCAGTAGTGTCAATTTGACGCCGCATGGGCTATGATTTTTATAGGTTTAGCTGACGTCTGAGGTTTACAAATATTAGGTTCGAAAATGAAGAACCTGGGCATGCTCTTGTTGGGTGAGAACATGTCCATGTTCCGGATGGGCTGTAGACATTTCAACTTATTTCAGGCACAAATTTCACGTTCGACCTTTGGTTTTGAGTGATCTTTTTTCTTAAATTATTATTGAGTCTATTTCCTAATGGCACCAATTTCATAATTTTTGGATAACTGTGTAAGAAGATAACGATAAAGATATATCATTTTTAGTGCACTCATTACTAATCAACTGATATCTTTTCCATTGCTTATCGCACTTTGAAGCATATGTTACTAGAAAACTTATTCAATGAAGAATAATTATATCTAAACTTAATAATTTTATGCACTCCAGGGTTCCATGAGAATACAAAATGAATCTCAACTAGACATGACCACTGTTAATTTGGGACTATTTGAGCTTTTTGAGTTCTTTTAGCCTTTTGTAGGCATCTTTGGGTTTGGATGTGTAGATTACGGGATGTTGACATAGCTTAGGGATTTTTTTTCAACATTTAGGGATTCCCAATTCTTATTTGATCAGTTTATAGTCATTGGGCATTTTATAGAAAGCAGAAACTTTTCAGGTGCCTACAGTTAGGCCCTCATTTTAACTGAACCTGCATAACAAGAAGGTCAAAGTATACAACAATTGTACTTGCCTATTTAAAGGTGATGATGCTTAGAAGTGCTTGCTTAAAGAGCTAAAGCTTGGCCACATCCAACTATCGCCATGACGGACGCCAGTAAGATGCCTGAGCATGTCATTGAGGGTCCTGAAGCTCAGTGTTCGCTAGTTTTGCCATGATGTAGGCGAATATTGATCTTTTACTAGTCTAATGATCCTGAAATTTGAGCTTTTGCTGATCTAATGGTTCTAAATTTGATCTTTCATTGGTCTAGCAGACTTTTTGCCAGTGTAGCAATTCTAAGATTTGACCTTTTGCAGGTCTACCGGAATTTTCGCCGGTCTACAATTCTAAATTTCTAATCTTTCACTATTCTACTAGGCATTTTACTGGTCTAGTATTTTTGAATTTGACCTTTTGTTGGTCTAGTGGACCTTCCACCGGTCTAGCGAACTTGAGATTTGACATTTGCCAGTCTAGTGGACCTTTCACTGGCTTAGTAATGTATCTGCCGATGGCCTAAGCTATGACTCAATTCAAGAGAGCAAGCTTACAACCAAGGGAAGATACAATAATGGGAAACCCAGGAAAATGGACACATAATATGATGGTTGTGAGGCATCAAACATGTGAGGGAGGAATTGAACCTAGAATCAAGTGATTCTGGAGCGTGTGCTAATGGGCCGGAAGTAGTTTGCTTGAGTTTAGTTGCAAATTTCCACTTTGATGAAGGATATGACTTGATATAAAGGCTAAGCCACCAATCAAGCCTAAGGATCCACCAAGAATTGCATAAAGGCAATGCCACCAACAACTCTATAAAGGATTCCACTCAAGACTCACCACCTTTGCAAAAAGGATAAAGAGAACTTAAGATTTTTGAGAGAGAATGAAAGCATAGGCTTCTTTGCATAAATATTCAACTACCATTCTACATCCTAAGGCTTCCCCTTATATAGGAGAGCTTCACAAGACTTCAAAATGCAGCATACAAGGCCTTGGACGACCATAAAGCAAGCAAGGGAACCAAAAAGCAACAAACAAAAGCTGAAAAGTGCTTTTTGCTTTATGTCAGCACTTTTCAGTTTACATAGGTCAACTTTGAAGGGCTATATCTCCTAGGTTTGTTGGCAAAATGAGCTGAAAAAGGACTTTTTGGAAAGCTCTAGAAGTCAGCTTTCCGGACCCTCCTCTTGCACGCCATTTGGATTAGCCGTTTGGGAGATATGGGGCAAAACATACAGCAATATCAAGCTGGGGGCAGAATCTGCTGCTTGTGGAAAAAGCCTCCTCTTGACCTATACCCTAAAGCCGTCACCTAGAACTCTTTTAATGCCTCTTTAGCTGACATAAGAAGGTTCCTAGAAAGTGGGTTTGCAGCAAGTTAAACCCATTCTAAGCTTGGTTAATTAAGCTCACAAAACCGGGTAAAAATCGTGTATCTTTGCCGTGAAAATACAACTTGCTGTTTTGGCTTCTTTTATTATTTCCGAGGGTTTGACTTCATTTTTGATGGACCAAACCCTTTAGAAGGCCTCTTGACCTTCCCAAAATAGGTGCAACACGCATCCCAATGATTCGGGATGAGGTTGGAATTGGAGTTCCAAAACCGCACACGGGCCAAGTTCCCGTTGATGGAGCTCGTGAGCATTAAGGAGGACTTGAGAGTTCTCTTGGACTTGTATGGTCATGGCATCCGCTTCAGATTCTAAGTGAGAAAGCAAAGGATAATTGATGTGAATTGATGTATAACACAAGGGTGGATGGAACTAAGTTACAAGCTACCAAGAATAGAAGACAACCAAGTGAAAACCACACGAAAATGGGTTGGCACGGTCGTGCCCTTAGGCACGGGTAGGCCGTGCCAAAATGCTAGTTTGTGGTGCCCTAATTTCTCACTTTGCACGGTTGAATGGGTTTTGAAGTTGGTGATGGAAGCTAGACTATTTAAGGTAGTCTAAGCCTTGGATAAGTATTGGGATGGATATGAAAGTGGCTTGTAAATGAGGGGAAGTGGAAGAGAAGCAAAGTTAAGAATTACTAACTTCAAATTAAAGCTAGTAAACTCACTTAACTCTCTTTAAAATCCTTGAGTATAGCATCAAATGGATAGAACTAAACTTGGTGTTTGGATACAGAAACACCACCAAACTCAATTTTAGGGCCCTTAAAGAATGATTAAGATACAGATATCACCACTTAATTACGTTTAAGACTCACTTGAAGACCACCTTAATTGGCCTAATTAAGGATAAGCAAGCAAGAGTTTGAAGTGTGCCTAAGCACCGAAAGCACAATGCTCTCAAAGGGGTTTTTTGATTCAATTATGAGTTATGTTTTACAAGGGGGGCATGCATGCTCTTTAAATAGAGCTAAGAAAGCAAGCAAACACCTCTAACCTTTCCTTACTAGCTACGAAAAGTATTAAGGCTAATACAACTGATTTAGTGCTAAACTAAGTACAAGCTTGCTTAAACTAATCTAATACATTCTAAACATAAAGTAAAACAATACTAATGCTTATTATACAATCAATTACTCATAATCTAAGCCTAAACATGCTGAATAGCTTGCTGAATTCTTATTGGTTAGCCCAAAAGCAAGTGTTACTTTACGGCTAGCCAATTAGAAGCAAGAGACCAAAGTTTGCTGCTTCTTTCTTCATTGGTTGGTTTCTTTTCTAGATATATTTATTTTGCAACCTCATAATGGAGTCTCTAGAGGCCTTGGGTCGTATGCCTATCAGCATTGAAAGGAGAAAACCCTTTGCAGAAGGAAAAAACCAACCAAGCTGCTGAACTGATTTTTGGGCAGTTTTCTGGCTCTGATTGGAGGCCACGTTTCTCATGAAAAATGTGGTCATATCCTGGCTTGCCACATATGGTTGGAAATCCATGGGAGTATTCTAACTCCTCCAAGTGGAATAACTCAATTTGGAGCTCATTTGCCTAGTGAAAAGATCAAAATGGCCAGACTGGTCTGAATTGGGCTGAATCTGCACAGTTTTGAAGATTAGTCTAGTTCTTCATCTTTCACTTGATATAACTTGATTTTATCAGGACCACGTATCTGACATCTTGAGGACCCAAAATATGTAAAAATACAAGACTTACAACGAAATATAGCTTAAGAAAAAAGATACACAAAACCAAGTACATTTTGACCCTACTGGGCAGTTTTGACACCTTGGGTTTAATTGCTAATTTGAATGACCAAATGACGTCCAAATTGAATGAAACTTGATTTGTTGGAAAGATGACATCTTGAACTTCAAATCCATCAAAAAAATATCAGACTTAAACCTTGAATATGCTTGTTGAATTTTGCACACAAAAATAGGTTAATGCTGGAACGAACCCTTTGCCCTGTAGTTTCAAAGCTTAAACAAAAGTTGGATGAATTATTCATCATTTAACCAGCATAAGAAACTTACCTAATTGATTTGATTCTTTTTAAATCAAAGGGGATGGAGGGATATCCATCACTTAGCCATTCCGAAATTGACCTTTCGTCGGTCTACCAAACTTAAGATTTGTCTTTTCATTGGTCTAGAACCCTTTTGCCGGTCTGGCATGTACGAATTTAACCTAGTGCCAGTCCATTGGACCTTTTGTTGATCTAGCAGTTATAAGATTTGACATTTTCCCAATCAAACGGTTTGGAATTTTCAACCTTCGGCTGATCTACCAGATCTTTCACTGGCCTAGTGCTTCTAAATTTGACCTTTCATCGATCTAGTTCATCTTTTGCTGGTCCAACCCTTATGAACTTGACCTTTCACTTTCTGAGATTGGTGGCGTGGGGGCTTGAATGCTTCTAGCTAGATCATTGTGAACTTGGTATCCTAAGAGCTTGAGGACCTGTAATTAGCGGTGATCAAAGCCGGTTAACCAAAAATTCGGTTGACAGAGAATCACTTAATCGAAAATTCGGTTTGCAAATTATGAACCAAAAATCGAATTGAAATTTTCGATTAATCAGTTTTTAGTTAACTAAAGTTTCCTATTCAAAAAAACTACAAATGGTAATCGAATCAAAAACATAGTTAACTGATTTTTCGGTTCGGTTAACTGGATTTTCAGTTGGGTTACTACTTAACCGTAAATTCAAATTGTTAAGTTTTAATTTTCACTTCTTTTAATTTAATTTAACTATTTAATAACTAAATATTAATTTTCATAATATTTTATATTCAGTCTTGGTCTTTTTATGACTATACAACTGCACTTGATTAATACCTAATTTAGAATTTTTTAGAAAAATTAGAAGTATTTGTTTCAGTTAAACATATTTGAAATGGCCAAACTCGAATCAAAATTGAAACCGTAATTTTTTCGATTATGTTAACTGAACCAAATTTTTTAGAAAAATCACGTTGGTTAACCAATTTTTTTGTTTAGTTTTTTGCTTTCGTATTTTTTTATTCACACTAGTAGCCAGATCTCTATGAGCTTGGTGGCATGATAACTTGAGGACCTCTAGGCAAATCCTAGTGAGCATAATAGCATGAGAGCTTGAAGACATATAGCCAAATCCTTGTGCACTTGGTAACATAAGGGCTTGAAGATTTGTAACTAGATCCCTATGGACTTGGTGGTATGAAAGCCTTGAAACTTATATGGAGATCCTTGTGAGCTCTTGGTGCGAGACGTGAATACTTGTAGCAAGATCCTTACCTTGTCATTGGTTACGTATTAAAATACCTAATTTCTAGGGTTTGACCTATAGTTTGCACTTGATCTCTTGTTGGTAAGGTATTAGGATGTTTAATATCTAATTTTGACCTTTTGCAAGTCAGCCTTTAATGTCATCTATTTTTGATAGGAACTAGTAGAATGTTAAAATGTCCTCTTATGCCACGACCTAGAGTTAAGATCTCCTTTTATGCTTAGACAAAAATGGTGAAGTGTCCTATGTGGCATGATCCTCATAGACCTAGTTACCTATGACCTAAAGTTAGATAGATGTTCTTTCTATAGGGATGTAGGTTAACTACTCCTTATGTTTTAAGGACAATGATACTTGCATAAAATTTGCTATGAGGGTGGAACCCCCACTTTGCTCGAGCAAATTAAACTAAAAGTCAAAGGGTAGACGTCTTCTGAATTAATTGTAGATTTTCGATTAACCAGGGTTACATACCCTTCTTGTAAGCCCCATGCCATGCCTGATTGAGCAATTCTTTGATATAGGGTTCCCAAGTGAACAAGGAAAAGGGCGGGCTAGAAAATAGGCTGAAAATTCATATACACACGCAGGTGCACTTGTTAGCCTAAGTGGAACTATGAATGTATACTGATTGCACAATATATGATCACCTAGCCTTGTGAGCATGTAGGTGAAGGTTTCATGCTAAGTCGGGTTTCCATTGGATATGGTCCAATTAAGGTACAAGTGACTGATGGGTTAATTATGGTGACATTCTATAGCCTAGGTTGCAATTATTGCAGGATGAGGGGTAAAATATTAAGAGACTATTGGGTTAGGCCAGGTCATAGGGTATAAGTTACCCAAGATAGGGAATTCTCTTTTTAACAAAGTAGTGACCTCAATTTTGTATTAGAGTACTCCTATTGATAGAATCCTACCTAGCCAAGATCATGTTCATGAAGAGGTTATTCCATCATGTCCAAGAACAAGATCACAAACCAAGAGAATGGCTCTTTTGTTGGAAGAAGATGAAGTTGGCACAAACGGGTTCACTAGCTTCAAAGTGCCCGGTTTTGTGTACATGATTTCCTAAGCTACAATGTGGCTTAGACCTAACGTTTTTACATTTTTGGAATCCTTTTGATGTTGTTTTGCAGGTACCAATGTTCGTTCCAAGTCACAAGTTCAAGAGGATTGAAGATCAAGGTCATTTTCCAAGTGACTCCATTTTGCCCCGGTTTTGCGCGGTTTGCAGTAATCACTTATTTACCCCTCAAAACCCTTTTGTAACCTTGATTTTATTGAGGGGGGGGGGATTCTACACATCCTAAAGTTACCCCCCACCTTTAAAATCCAAGTCACAACCATTTTTGCTAGCCAAACAAGTTGCACAAAAAACCGGCCAGAACCGGTTCTTCTAGAACCCGGTTTTTGAGAACCGGTTTTCTCCACCCCCTATGGCCGGCCATCCTATCCAAGAAAGCTGCAAATTTGTCTTCCCCAGCTTGGCACACCCCTCAAGGCCTCCTAGAAGTGATAAAAGCCTAGAAAAGAACAACCAATGCGAGAAGGATTGGTGTCACCATGTGCATGCTTGTGATTGGCTTGCCGATTTCTTGCTATACACATTTCGGCTGCCCATGTGCTGAGTTTATTCAAATCAAAGCTTGTATTAATGTTAAACATGAGCTTAAATGTTGTATAATCAAGCTAGGCAAGGGTTAGATGTATAATTTGATGTATTAGTATTAGTTAAGTGTGTTGTAATCAAAACCAGTTGTATTAGTAGCTAAGCATGCAATTAGATTAGCCTAACACTTTTCCTCACTAGGAAGGAAAGTGATGTGGCCTTTTACTAGCCTAGCATTTCATTTCTCACTAGTATGTAAGGCATTTTCAGCCATACTAGAAACATAACTCAGATTTTCACCTTGATAAAAACCTTGAAGAGCATTCTACCTTTTCTCTCTCAATCCTTGCTTGCTTATCCTTAATTAGGCCAATTAAGGTGGTGTTCAAGTGAGTCTTAACCTTGATTAAGTGGTGTTTCTGTATCTTAATCAAGATTAAGGGCCCTAAACTTGAAGGTTGGTGGTGATTCTGTATCCAATATCAGGTTTAGTTCTATCCTATTCTAGTTTCATCTCTATGATTTGCTTAGTGAGGTGATTAGCATGGATTAGTGCTTGATTACTTCTACTTAGCTAATCTTCCACTTCCATTCACTTTCTTACTTCAAATACCAACTTACACATCTTTTTTCATCATTTCCCATTCACCAAAATTACCCAAAACCGAGTTAGACCACAAAGGCCCCTAACCGTGCACCATTCTCCCTTTCACGGTTTTTATGGGCAGCAAAGTGGCACGGTCTGACCATGCCATAGGGCACGACCGTGCCACCCTTGCCGTGGCTTGAACTTGGCTTTTCCTCTTCCTCTTGGTGTGAGTTAGCTTGGGTATTGTTTTCCCTTGACACTTACATCACCTATTCTAAATAAGACCCCAATTTCTATTTGTTGTGACAAAAGGCGTATGGATATTACAGGTAAAAATGCTTTTGTTGGTGCTTCATTTCATATAATGAACATGGTTATTCCATTGTCAGGAAGCGTTTAACATGAGGAAGCCCTAGTTGGCCACAAAAATGCAGAGAAGCCAGAGTGGCTCCTAGTTTGGTATAAACAGTATGGTTATTCCATTGTTGGGAGATGTTTACCATGATGGAAGCCCTAGTTGGATAGGCAAATGTAGGGGAGCCCCTTATCTTAATGAACCCCCTGTTGGATGCTCTTAAGATTGGAAATGAGTTTCCAACTCTTAAATTTGTGACGTTAATCGAAAAGTCCTAAATTTTAGAATGGTGGTATGATTAGAGGTTGTGATGATTAAGAAGAAATGATAGAGTAAGTGAATGGTTTGTCCAAATTTAATTTGGTAGGACTGGGCAATCCTTAAAAACCAAGGTTTTATTTCCATTCTCCTTTTGTCTAGTACACCTTTTTAGATTTATAGGCCAACAACTGTTTTTTTTTTCTTTTTTAAGACTAATGGATCAAATGAACATGAGCCTTCATGAACATTCACAGTTGGGCCTCACAGAGGTTACTTCATAATGTGGAATCAGGCTACTCATAGCTTGAGACTAAAAACATGAAGCTTAAAGGAGATATGCATCTAGGAGGACTTCTTAAGGCAAACTTCAAGATTAAGGTGCTAACAGAAGGAAATTGATGCGAAGGCTCAAATAACTCTTATGAAATCCTCAATTATGCATGGTTGATAAGGTTAGGGTGAATCAACAGTTTTTTTCCTTTCCTTATTCTTCTTCTTTTCAAGCCTTTTTTATTTTCGATCTTCTGTTCTATGGTTTCTTTTTTCTTGGTTCTTCTTCTGTTTTTTTCTCTTTCCTTTTTGGATGGGACCATTTGGTTGAAATCTCATTTTTGCTAATTGATTTTGATATTGACATCACCTATGACACACTCCCACTCCCTGATTAGGTTAGTTGTGGTTATGAAAGAAATAGGCTCTTTCTAGCTCAAAACCTGATGGAGTCCTACCTAGCCATGACCTGTTCCATGATGTGCCAAGTCCAGAACATCCAAGAAAAAGGTCCCAAGTTCAAAGGATGGCTCAAATTTTGTAAGACTTTCAAACAGCTACAACCAGGTTGCTTGGCGAGAAAATGCCCGGTTTTGTTCATCTCATTACTTAAGCTACATTATGGCTTAAGTCTAATGTTTTTGCATTTTTGAGATCCTTACCATGTCTACTTTCAGGTCCAAGCCTTCATTTCCAATCATGCACGCAAGAAGGTGGAAGATCAAGGCATTTTGTCTAACCGGCCAGTTTTGGTTCAAAACTGCACTGTTAAATGTTTAGGTGGAGTTACCCCACTTGAACGTGGTTTAACCTTGATTTCTTTGTAGGGGGGTTTGTACACATCCTAAGGTTCCCCCCCATGGCCTGAAACCAAAATCATGCACACTTTTAATAAGGTTAAAGTTGGTTGCAAAACCAGGCCAGAAACTGCCGTGAACCCGATTTAAGGGCACATTTGAAGTTTTCCTTCTCCAAAGGGTTTACTATCTCCAAACCAGATTGGCACACGTCCCAAGGTGTCTAGAAGGACAATAATGAGTTGCAAAGGGAGAAGGCATTGAAAAGAACAACCAATGGTATGCAAGCTACAAAAGATCTTGTCCCTTGAAGACTATTAGCTGGTCGTAAAGGAGTTTATACTTTTCAGTCGGTCACATGTTCTCATCCTAGTATTCTGATTGTTTTAGCCTAAATATGAGCTAATTAAAGTGTAAACATCATTAGTCTTGCTTTCCTTAATGTTAAGAATGTAATTAGATTAGTCTTAAGCATGCTTTGTACACAGTTAGTCATAACTGTGGAGTTTAGGCTAGTTTAATACCTTTCCTCCCTAGGAAGGAAAGCTAAGGTGTTTGCTTGCTAGGCATGTAACAAAAGGAACTCTCGACCATTTTTGCTGGGGACTTCGCACTTTGAATGAGAAAAACCGTAGAGACCTTTTGAAGCTTTCTTTATCAAAACACTTAACTTGTGTATCCTTAACTAGGCTGGTTAAGGTGGGGATCAAGTGAGTCCTAACTTTGATTAAGTGGTGATTTTCTGTGTCTTAATCAAACTTAGGGGCCCTAACCTTGAGTTTGGTTGTGATTCTATATCCAAACTTCGAGTTTAGCTCTATCATTTTCATTGTTTTTCTACACGGGTTCGAGGCATTGAATTGTAATTCAGTTTGCTAAACCGTGAGCTATTGCTATCTTGCCTTAGTTTCCTCTCCTTCCTCTAAAGGTACATCAAAACTGGTAACCCTTTTACTTTTTTTATTCTTATTTTTTTTCTTCTGAATTGCTCCCAAAGCATCCTCCTTAGTTTCAAAAAATTCCCCCATCAAAAAGCAAGGGGCGAGAGTGCTATCCAAATTCAGTTAGATTCATTTCTTCAAAATTTCTTGGAACATAAAAAAATATACATTAAATGTACAAAGAAAAGAAGAAAGAATTAACCCAAAAAAGATAACTAAGGAAAACAAATTATATCTCAATCAGATCGTTTCGCTAATGATGGCTGCACTATTGCCTGATTGGGCAAATAGTAGCCTTTAGCGTAACCACTACTCGAATCATCACTGTGCTCTCCTCTCGATTGAATCTATATAGGAAGAGGGAACAATAAGCAAAGGAAAAAGCAAAAAAAAAAATGCTAACGATAAGGGGAAAAAAGCCTAACCCCTATCAATCTAGGGGAATCTTCTACAACTCAAGGATGGAGGCATACTTGACCTTCTCAATACTCATAGATTTTTGTGTCCCTAAGGCATCAATGTGCCTTGTCTTGGCGCTCATAACAGGGATACCATCGCAGTACTGCAAAATACAAACCATCACAAAATCGTCGATGCCCTCAGAAAGCGAGACAAATGAAAATAAATAAACTAGGGGCTTACATTGGGAGCAACGAGAGACATCATGGGCTCTCAAAAGGAAATCGCTGGTCTCCCTTCTTCAAGTAAGCGACACAATCATTCCAACCCTAGCACTCAACAATTTGCTCCAGGGTGAGGGGGGATTTAGATATTGTCCAGGGGGGATTTGGATATTGTCCAGGGGGGGTTCACCCTTTAGGGAGCCACAACACGATGGATCACCTGGTGCACTTGCTCACCTAGGTATCGAACATACCAAAAAAGTGCTTCAATAAGGACTCTCTGGCAAGAGTGAGCCCATGCCTAAATAACAACCGTGGGGGAACTCCCAACAGCATGTCACTTGAAGCAAAATAAAAAGTCAGTATTTCAAGGATTCAGATGCAAGGACATCCAACCAACTAAGTAGGAAGCATACTTATATCCTTAATGGTTTGGCCATTCAAGGCTAGCCTAAAACTATTGATGTCCTTTAGGGTAGGAGCTTCATTTGTGCGTTGTCCCGACTCCGCCGCACCATGAAGGGCATTCGTTTGGCACATTTCGTACTAGGAGCAATCTTAGGGAAACACTCCAGAAACAAGGTTATAAAACAAAATGCTAATGTTAGAATAGCCAACTAAAACATTTCAATGTGTAAACAAAACAAGGAAGCGAGGATTACCTCAAGCACCTTCCAAAAGCTTTGTAAGGTCACTGTGGGGTAATTGTCTCCATCCCATCGACTAGCTACCCTCATGTACTTGAGGAAGGTGGTCAAAGCCGTGGTGCTCCAGTCTACGTTGCTACTGCAGCAACATCCTCCAAGTTGGTCATCCAGTGAGGATGACACCAGTTGCCCTTGTCGATAGAGATGGTGTAGCCAAGCAAATACGCCATGAAGAGGAAAAAGATTGACTCGTAAGAGAGGAAATCCAAAGATCCCTCCAAACCTCATTTATCATGGAGTACTGGATGGAGTTACACTTGAGAGGACATAACCTTCACATTTGATCTCCATCTTGAGTGATTCCTTTTTTCATTAAAGCTTATCAAATCTAAACTCTTTTTTATTTTGGTCTTGGATTGTCCATTTCATTAGAATCGAGCTACTGTTGGCATAATATGAGGTAAAGCTATTCCATTATCTTTCCATTTATAAGACTCAAATCGGAGATCTTACTTAAGGGTTGAATCTAGATTCTAATGACATTGATTTCATAATTTTTTAGACAAGTTTAGAAAAGGACACAAGTAAAATGGTGAACAAATGTCATTTTTAGCGCATATCGCAGTAATCAAAATGTATCCTTTCCATTGGTCCATTGCTTATGAGATTTTGATGCATTTGTCACTAAAGAACTTATTCAATGAAGAATATTAATATCTAAACTCAATAGTTTTATGAACTATAGAGTATCGTGAAGATTTGGAATGAATCCCAACTACACATCTAATGCCGTCAATTTGGGCCTGTTTAGATTTCTTGGGATCATTAGCATTTTGTGGGCATCTTTGGGTTCAGATCTATGGCTTACAGGATGTTAGTACATTTTAAGGTTCTTCATTTCCATATCTTAGGTTCCCCAAGTCTTATTCGATTGGTTTATCATCATTGGGCGTTTTACAAAAAGAAAAGAATTTTTCAGGCGTCTATAAAAGTAGAGAAATTAAGTTTACAAGTAAAAAAGGTGGAGTTCAAACCGTCGCAACACTCAAAAAGCACATGAAAAATTTTTGATATGAGCAATAACTATACCTAAGTTTCCCTTCTAGTTGTTTAGTACATCCTCGAAACGTTCTAAAATAGAAATTTACCTATAAAATCTTTAAAAATAGAGCTTCACTACAAAGCAAGAGGATCCTCAAATCCTCCAAAATGGTTATCAAAAATGAAAATTTCAACTCAAATTACCAAGAATTAAGCAAATAATGCACAAATAAATAGAAATTGAGCAATTACCTTGAGAATGGTAAAGGTGCGTCTTTACTCTAGTAGCATTCATGACAGATCACCAAGCCCACTCAAATTAGCAAACCTAATATCAGAGCATGTATCATCAATATAAGTCTCTAGTTGACATTCAAGCAATCTACGTTCATAAAGAGAAAAATCTTTAGGATAAAGTTCTATCAATCTCATTAAGTTCGTTGTGTCAAAGTCATGAAACAAAACAATTGGACTCAAGCTACCTAGGCAACAAAGCGGCTTTGTGTTTTTCTACTTAAAACACTCTTAAAGATCACTAAGTTAGACATCCAAAACTTTATAAAACTATTTAAGACGATAGTGATGCCCATTAGCAATGCCAGTTCCAGGACGGGGATGGTCTTCATTTATAAAATCTTTGTCTATGTCTACCACTGGAATATCATATTCCTCATAGAAAGAGGATATCTTTGTAAGAAGAGGTCTCATCCTTCATCTCTACCCTTTTGAAGTTGGTTTTTAGCAACTTCTACTAGTGCAAGTACATTCAAGATGTTGTGATCCTTGCTTCATAAAGCCATTAACAAAGTATATGTGCGGCCTCACATGGTGATCATCAAGTGTAAAATAAACACAAAATGCACATTTCGCAAGATCATTGCCTTCATTTATCACAATTTCAAGAACTTTTACAATAGAATGGAATAATTCAACCATATTCAAATGAGAGTTGTAATGAGATCCCCAATATGTGTCCCTAGCTCTCTTAAGATAAAGTTCTCAATTATTCCCTTCCCTATCTCAATATTTCCCTTAATGATTCCTTGAACAATTTTCTTCACATGATTTTATTTGATCATATCTCCACATTTGCAAGAGGCTTTAACAGCATTTAATAAAAGTGAGATCCTTTTAAAAAAGTCAGCAATATCAAGATGCTCTTTGGTAACCATAACTAGAGCTAACTACAATTTGTGAGCAAAACAATGAAAATGATAAGCAAGGCAATTTTTACTCATGGTTAAACTTTCTAGGCCATTAAATTAACCTCTCATATGGCTTCATTATAACCTTGCTAGCAATACTTTGTTGACTTATTCCAAAGTCATCAAATAAAGAATGAATGGTTACTTTAAGAAATGACAAAGTAATCTGCTTAATGTGTATGAGAGCAATGAATTGCTCCTTAAGAATCCCTTCCTTATCGACATATCGAAAGACCACACCTATTTGTTCTTTATTTGCAATATCACTAGATTCATAAACCAATAATCAAAATTCATCATCTCTAATTTCCTTCGATAATAGCATTGGAGTTCTCTTTTGCAAAGCAATGAACAAATCCTTTCTAAATAATGAAAGGAGAAACTATTTGGTGATTTTTTGGAGCATTTTTAAGCATAACTCTTATTACTTCAGTATTTTGCTAAGTGCTGAATTTCACAAGTTTAAGGACGTTTTCTCTATTTTAGAGTTTTTTGACTCATCATGTCCACGGAAAGGGTATCCCTGATGTAATAACCATGTATCAGCATAAATTGAAGTAGTAAGGTGTGTTTGATAGTTTTTCTTTGTGCGATCTACTTGTCTATCAAAAGCAACAATAAGGGATTGTTTTGTATTAAGCAAGTCATGACAATTCTTCAAAGCAAAATTAGAAAAACTGTTCATGTCACCAACATGTGTAGTTAAGCTCTGTTTTATTTCAATTTGAAAACCCTTTAGATACAAATGCCTCACTTCCCACCCTGTTTTCCAAATTGGTATCTAACAAGTAGCAACATAAACAATATGCTTTGTCCTCTTTGAGACTATATTCTAACTAGTATAGATACTAAATGAACCAGTCTTTATTAAAGCAACGTAACTTGTTCTCGATTAATTTTTGAGGATAATATGGTTCCTAGGTTGAGAAGGTCTCTTTGCAAATAACGTTTGCATACTTCATCTATTAGATATGTAGGAAAGTTTGAAACTTTCTTTATTTCTGCAAAATTTGGAGGAAGCTTTTCGAAATCCAAGTCTTCCTTGTTAAAAATATGACCACTCAAACTTCTATTTTTCCCACTAGCATGAACTTCAGATTTTTTAAAATATCTCAATATTTTATCTGAATAACTATACCGTATACAAAATAATTGTAATTACTCCAACAAAATCATTTGATTAGTTCAACTAGTTTCTTAAATTAGTTACCAACAATGCAACCATAAAATTAGTATCTTAAAAACCCAAATCATCTTAATATCTTCTACTAATAGGATTTTCACTTGCCAATGTGGTTGGTAAAGTTTAATTAGTTCTCTTCAATACTTAGTACATTATATTATTGTTATAAATAGCCAATTCTTTTTAGTAATTTACATTTCGTTGAATGAACTTCAAGGCTTAAGTCACCTCTACTAATTTACATTTTGTTAGAAAATGAGTAACTCCTTCCTCCTAACTAAAGCACTACTAAGCCCCAATGAATTAAGTCCTCCACATGCCCAAAAAGAAGGCGGGACTAAACAACACAGTCAGAAGGATCTATTTAACTATATACAATGCCATAATGTGCATAAAATTCATCTATCCAATTGACTGCACTATATGCATGTGGGACTTAAAATGTAACCTCACTAAGGAGTCAGCACCTAAACCCTAAACTAACCTGACGATCCCTAAATGGATAGTATTCTGGATCAGACTCATCCCCAGGCTCCTCACTCGAGTCAAAGCTACTGTCAGATGCACCCGACTCTACATCCTTAACGTCACGATATAGTTGATGCTCCCCTAACTTCGAGTCCTCCTCTGGATCCTCCATGGCCTCATTGTTCAAGCTAAGCTCTACTAGCTCCGGTGTATTATGGAGATTCGCAACCACGTGAACCTCCCCTAATCCTGATGACACTGGATTATTAGGCGGCTGATGAATGCCCGATGTAAGTGGTGATGGTGGTCCCTAGGTCGGCACAAGTGGGGGAGGTGCAAAGTGTAAAGGAAATACGTACTGTAGAGTTTCCATAGGGATCCCCCTCTGCTCAAACTCCTCCCGGAGAAACAATTCGGTAGTAATGGTAGCCCAAGCTCCCTGAAGCTGGAATCTAGGTCCATCCCACCCCGAGGCCTCTAGTTAACATAAAGTCATGGTATCGAATCCTAGACTCGACCCAAGCGTAACTGCAGGTAAGGACCACAAAAGTCTACATGTATAGACCATAACACTATGAAACTCAGAAAAAGGGTCATGCATGTGAGCTACCATACTAACATGTAGCAAAGAAATGTGAGTGGCCACAGAAGCACCTGATATCATATACACTACATAAAAGAGGAACATGTAAGAAATAGGCAGACATTTTTGCTATCATGAATCTCTAACGATATGCTAATAACCGTCACAATCCAACCTTCTCACCCACCTATTTCTACTCTCGACACTCCATAACCCATTAAGAAAAATCAAACCTGGCTCTGATACCAAAGCTGTAACACCCCTAATACGCATGTCTCACTGATTGTATACTCTTTATTTATTTCCTTAATTAGAACTGATAAACCCGATGATTGCCATGTTACCGCCGTCTAGAAAGACAAGACTTTAAGTATATGCACTAGATAAAGCATAGCTAAGTAGAGATTACAAATATACACATTCAAACATTAGTAAAACCATATACAAAAAACTGTTAACTCCCATAAGGTTTACACACCATAATAGAGTAACTCTTTATAAGTTTACAACTTGAACAACTGAATATCTCAAAATATAGCACCCAAAATATTCATGAACTAACATCACTACTGATCCATCCAGATACCCTAGGTCACTTATTCTTTTCAGCTAGTTTGCTAGCATGAGGGCGATTCACTGAGCATTTGCCTACCATAAAACATGACAACATTTCAAAATATGAGCCGAAACTCAACACATGCATTCATGTATTGTTAACTGATCATTGACAAATTAGTTGGGTCCGCTTTGTAATTCATTTAGTTTAAAATAGTGAATGAGATGAATATAAAACTGCATTGCTAGTTATTATCTTGTAGTGAACCCCTCATAACTGTTATAATCTATAGATAGGTGTACACTTGCCGAGCAGATCGAGATACCTGGCTTGAGGTCGCGCAGCTAGCTGGAGGGCGAATGGCCTATAAATGATAATTGGCGGGGTCACTAATCAGGTGATAAATCACTGGAAAAACTGATTCATTAATATACTTACCAAGACATTATACTTTGATAAATACATTCTAATTTCTAAAGATACAAATAATGGACGTGATTGGTGTTCTTCAAATGCTATCTCACTTAACAATATTTATGCATATGAGGGGAAACGATAGACTGAGCCTCGATTCTGCTTCAGAAATGTAATTATAGGTATATTTAGTTAGTAAACAATACTCACTCACATAATTTGTAACTTTAAGAGAAATTTATTAATTAAAGGCATCCATAACTCAAACCATTCAATACAAGATAAGTTACACTAATATGATACGAAAGCTAAATAAATTAAGGTAATTTGGCTTGAGTTATACTAAGATGATTTGAAAACTCAAACCATTCAATAGAAGATAAGTTACAAATGGAATTATGGGTTTTCCATATTTCTGAGATGGATAATAAGGATTTAATGCCAAGAGGGGTGTAGATAGGTTCAGGATAGCTTACATTACCCTAGCTTGGTCCGACAACACTATTCTTGAGTCATTACTTTCCTTACTTCTCCAATTTCGTCCACATCTCCATTTAGTTAAAGTTTCCAACCCAATAAGTTTCTAAAGATAATCAAAGTTGTCAAACTTAGCAACATTAATGATCATCCAAAGCTCGTAATAATACTTCCATTTTTGTTCATGGTTCCTACTTTCTCACCTAAAACTAAGCAAAATGCCCCTTAAGGACCATCACCCTTTGTTTCCTTCATATAATTACCATATTTTAGCCAAACACTCAAAAATTACTTCATGATCAACCTTACCTATTTTTTAATACTTTTCTTCCCATAATAACTCAAAATGCTCCCATAACCTCACTTACTAGCATTATTAAACCAAATAGTCTCTTTTGGTTACTTATGCGATTTTTCATAATCCACTAGTTTTGACAACACTCACACAATATCATTTCTCAAGCCCATAACGTATCCAATGTCTAAATGTAATCTAATTAAATTCAAATAAACATCCTTGATTCAAAAATCAACCATTCTCATGCATGATCATGAAACCCTAGGCTATGCCCAATTCAAATTTATATCTAAACCACCATAAATGGATCCAATATGATCACCC
The DNA here is from genome assembly GCA_017589665.1 of Selenicereus undatus. NCBI lineage: Eukaryota > Viridiplantae > Streptophyta > Magnoliopsida > Caryophyllales > Cactaceae > Selenicereus > Selenicereus undatus. Next base: position 56,275,290 of record JACYFF010031952.1, read on the forward strand.
ACAAACTTAAATTTGTTTTTCATACCAAAGATCACAACATTAAATCTAAAATCTCAAAGTTCATCATTTGCAACATCTGGCTTGCATGATCATGTATGATTTCAAATCTTACATGCTTCCAAACTTATACACACATAATAAAACACCAAACCAATGCTTATTTTTATCAATGTAACATGATTGATGATTAAATCATTCGTAAAAACCCAAATTGAACAAGAAAAGAGTTACAGTTTACCTCACTTGAGAGCTTAAAGGAGAGTGATGGAGGTGGTGTTTGGTGGTTGTAGGAGTTGTGGGTGGTGGCTAGTGGTGCTGGGTTTGGAGCGGGTGGACAGTGACATCCTTGGTTGGTGGCAAAAGGTGGCGGCAGTAACCAAAAGTCGGTAGCAACAACAGTAAGTAAGGGGTGTTGTGGGGGAGGAAGGGAGAAAAAGAAGATGTGGATTCAATTGAGTTGGATTTTTTGACTTATCTAACTCAGTTGGTTGATATTTAACCATCAAAAAGTAGCTTTTTGCTAATTATAATGAGGCATAAATAATGGTAATTAATTAAATTCAATAACGCCAACTTGTTTGGGCTCAAATGAATTGGGTTCGGAAAAATAGGATTTCATGGTGATAAAATTTTTGCGTAGCTCAAAATCAAATTTTTGTTTATGAAAAATAATTTATCGCTTAATCGTATTTACTAGGGCCTACCATCGATTCACTCGAAATCTTACAATAATTAAAACTTGAATTGCAAAGTGGGGCCCAAAATGAATTTTTCCGACCGGAATTATTAAATGTGAAAAATAAATGCAAGGAAATCAATAACATGACTTAATTAAATAAATAAACATGATTTAGAACCGGGCTATTACAAAAACACCCCTTACAGCTATGGTAGGAACAGTCGATGTGTGTAATAAAAAGGACGAAGCTACTTCCGGAATTGTTGTTACGAGTACACTAATCTCAAAGTCTACACCATATACTATTTTATTTCATCCCAGGGAATCACTTTCATTTGTTACTATTAAGTTTGCAACTCGACTAGAAATGAGTAGATATGAAGAATCTACAAAGTTAAACACAGGACTACCTACCACAAACTTAGTGTCTTGCCGTACTGTGTACTAAAACTATCCTCTTGACATAAGGAAAGGAATATTTCCAGTGGACTTGGTATTCTTTGATTTAGCTAAGTTTGACCTCATCTTAGGCATGCTTTGGTTAGAAAAATACAAGGCTAATATTAATTTTCTAAAACAAAAGTTAACTTTGGAAGATACCCAAGATGAATGAGTCTGCGTGCAAGGTGATAAATATGAATTAGGACAAATGACAGCCCTCTTAATGCAAGTGTAGAAATAGAATGCATGGGGCATTTATCTTTTCTAGAAGAGATAAAATAAAAAAGAATAGGGTTGTTGGATGTACCCATGGTGGATGAATATATAGATGTGTTTCTTGAGGAAATAGTAGGTTTACCACACAAAGGGAAACATATTTTGAAATGAAACCTGTCCTAGGAGCCATTGAACCCACTTGCTGCATGGCTTTTTTATGGAATAAAAAGAGTTAAAGATTTAGTTAGAGGATTTATTAAACAAGGGGAACATATTGCCTAGTGTCTCACACTAGGAATCACTAGTCTTATTTGTTAAAAAGAAAGATGGAACCTTGAGATTATATATTGATTACACATAGTTAAATAATAATGTTGGAAAGAATAAATGTACATTGCCCCGTATTGATTATCTATTTGACAAACTTAGAGGAGCTAGTGTTTTCTCCATGATTGATTTGAGATCTACTTATCATCAGTTGAGAATCAAGCACTCTAAAATAGCCAAAACAACTTTAAAGCCCATGATAGTCATTGCTAGTTTAGCATAATGCCTTTTGGGTTTGCTAATGCACTAGCTATGTTTATGGCCTTGTTGAATAGAGCTTTCATATCATACTTGGGTAGGTTTGTAGTTGTATTTATTGATGGTATATTGGTATACCCTCTAGATGAGGAAAGCCATATAGAACATTTTAAAATTTTACTACGAACTCTGAGGGAACATAAGTTATATGCAAAATTTTCTAAATGTGTATTTTGGTTAAAGGAAGTATCATTTTTGAGGCATTTCATTCCCAAATAAGGAATTAAGCTAGATCCTGATAAGATAAAAGTAATTATAAAATGGCCACAACCTGCCAATTTTACTAGAGCTCATAGTTCTTAAGAATGATAGGTTATTATAGAATATTTGCAAAATATTTCTCAAAGATAGCACTGTCTCTTACTCATGTTCTTGAGGAGACTACACCATCTATGTGGACAGAGGGTTGCGAAAGGGCATTCTACAGCTTAAATATAGACTTATGACTTCCCTTATTCTGACTCAACCTACCCTTACAGAGAATTTGTGATATATATTGACACTTCCAAAGTTGATATTGGGTGTGTATTAATGCATGATGATCAAGTCATTGCCTATTCTTATAAGAAACTGAAACCTTATGGGGAAAAATTACCCTAACCATTGCCTAGAATTAGCACTAATATTATTTACATTCAAAATTTGGAGACATTATCTATATATAGTTCCTTGTAAGATTGTTGCAAATCATAAGAGCTTGAAGTGGCTTTTTACATAGAAAGAATTTAGTTTAAGATAAAGAAGGTGGTTGATAATGATTTAAGAGCATGAGCTATAGATTCAAGAAAGGCTATTGTAGTAGCTGATGCTTTAGGTAGGCAAACACATCATATGGATAACCTTATGAGTAGAATACCACCTAATTTCTGAAGAAATTGGAAAAGTTAGGAATTAAATTGGCATATAGAGATACAGCTATATTAAGCTCACTGCAGATGAAGGCCATTTTATCAAAAGAAATTAGGTAAGCTTAAAGCAAAGATGAAGAAATAAAGAACATTAAAGGAAACATGGCAATAGGAAAAACACATTGATTTTATTTTGGTGACAAAGGGATTCTTAGATTTAATGAAAGAGTGTGTGCTTCACAAGGGAACAGTGGGGTTGATGTTATAAGGAAAACATGTAAGTTCAAATATTCTATTCATCCTGGTAGTGCAAAAATTAGAAATTTGAAACAAGTGTGTTAGTTGACCAAAATGAAAAGGGATATACCTCAAAATGGAGATAAATGTCTTCTATGTAGAATGATCAAAGCTGAGCTGGCTAAAATGGAGTCAAGGTCTCTAGATGCTCCTACATGGAAATGGGGTTTACTGTAAATGGACTTCATTATGGGACTTTCTATTACCAACACCAAGAAGACTGCAATATGGGTTATAGTGAATAGACTCACTGAATCTACACATTTTATAAATAAATGAAACTTGGACTGCCACGCAACTGGAGTACTTTCACATAAAGAAAATAGTACAGTCAAATCGAGTTTTCAAAATATTTTTTCTGATAGAGATGCCATATTTCTATCCCACGTATGGAAGGCTTCGGAAAAAGCATTAGGAACTAGACATCAATTTAGTACTGCCTACCATTTAAAGATAGATTGATGAACTGAAAGAGTTAATTAGGTTTAGCAATGCAAAGAATATACCTGTACTTGAATTCTTCTATAATAATAGCTATCAAGCTATAGCACAGATGGCGTTATTTGAGCTACTTTATGGACACAGGTGCAAAACACCACCCTGTTGGAATGACCTAGGTGAGACCATTTTCATAGCCCAGAAATGACAAAGAAAATAGTAGAGCAATTCAAAATAGTCTAAGGAAATATGAAAGCAGCACATGATAGCCAAAAGTCATATATTGACCATACAAAAGCCATTGGAATTTTGATATGGTGATAAAGTATTTTTTAATGTTTCTCATAGCAAATGAGTAAAGCATTTTCTGGTCAAAGAAGAGTAAGTTCTTCATTCCATTAACACTTATTAATTCATCCATAAAATTAACCCCGTGGATTATCAACTAGCATGGCCTCCTAATCTGCAACATGGCCATGATTCATTCCAATATTTCTCAATTGCAAAAATATTTATATGATCGTTCACACGTTACTAAATGGTAAACACTGAACTTAATACTAAAGGGACAAGAATATGAGGAAGAACCTATACAAATAGTGGACTATCCGCTAAAATGCTAAGGAATAAGGAAGTAATGCTAGTCAAAGTGATACTCTAAATATGGGGAAGAACCTATTTGTTTAATTCATCGTTTAAGATTTGAGCAACCTAAATATTTCAATTTGGTAGACAAGGAGGGACAGTTAGGGCCGATTCTGTTCTCTTTTTTAGTCAAAACCAAGAGTTTTGGGTTTGTTTGTTCCTTTACCTCTATTGACTCAATTCCACCATAAGCTTGTTAAGACTCTCTAATTCGCCATCACTAGTGTGCAATAGACATTAGACAATCATGAGGACTTTATGAGGTTGTCACAGGGCCATGAGTACATGTAAGAGGAACGAATATTTTGGAAATGTGGAGCTAGAAGCCATAGACTAAGAACTAAACACTTCTAATGCGCTTTTGCAAGAATCTTCTCCGACCAATACAATTCAAGAGCCAAATACATCCTCTTTCACAACCAAATGAAGAGAAAAAGACTTGAAAGTCAAACAAACGTTTTACAATCCTAACAAGGCCAACACTCCTTTGTTCTTTTTTTCGTTCTTTTTTTTCGTTCTCTTTTTTTTTTCATTTTGGTTGTTTTTTTTTCCTTCTTTTTTTTTCTTTTTTCTCTTCCATATTTTTTTCAATCTCACAAAAGAGTTGGCTAAGGGAATACGTATCAAACTTAAATTTCAACTCTTCTCTAATCTTTATACAATAAGACAAGGGATTTCTTATACAAACACAAGAACACAAATCCCTTCAACAATTTGCCAACCAAATCCACCAAAAAAATCTCAATGCACCTTACTAACTCCCAATCAAACTCAATTTACAAAGATGAAACGCTCCTCTAGTCTTGGCTTAAGGGTTAGATAAATGTTTGGCCAAAGGCTATGTTCAAAGGTTCAAATGAATAAAAACGGATATAAGCTCAAAAGGTGCTAGCAAAAGATATAGTATGCATAACAAGGGCGACTTTTTGGTATTTTGGGTTAACAAGTCAAAGATTGCCTCAACCATATTACCTAAATGCATATGCTAAATGTGATCTTGAATGAGAGTCAAAGTAAGTTCTAGAGAAATGATGTCAAGGAAGAGTCACTCTTGAATTGACAAGAGACTAAATTGATAAATTAGTCTTTAAAAACTCAAAGCCTCACGGGACATCTACCAAGGTCATACCTAGCTCATTAGGAGACACATGCCAACATTCATGTAAAAAATCATGGGTAATCAATTCGCACTCAACATATGGTGATGTATCTCTCTAGGGTTAAGCTTAACTCAATTCAAGAGAGAAAGCTAAAACCAAGAAGGATTACAATCAAGTCAAAAAGGACAGAAACTACACTAGTCCTTAGATACAGATTTCACCACCAAAGATTAATCTAGTAAAAACTAAACTCTTACTTGGATACAGATATCACCACCAAGCTTGAGTTTAGGGCCCTTAAGCTTAATTAGGAAATAGATATCACCGCCTAATGAAGGCTTAAGACTCACTTGATCACCACTGTACTCGACCTAAGTAGAGATAAGCAAGTAAAGTGTTTTGTTTTCACAAGGAGCAAAAGCTCAATGCACTTTCTTTTCATTCAACATCAACTTATTTACAAAATGTATTCTTGGACTATATATAAGGCACGCCCAAGGCCTTTTCCTACCTCACTAGGTAACGTTTAGGAGGTTACTTAATGATTAGGAAACCTTTTAAGCACGCATAGCTAAATTACGTTACATGCATTAAACTAAGCCAGTATGAGTAATGAGTTTAGTACCTAACAAAATAAGCAACTAAACTCTCTCTTAATCATCCTAGGCTTCTTGGTCACAATTTCCTTGCTAGGAGGGTTTGTATACATGGCTGCCACCTCAAAAAGTAAAGCCTTTACATGGTTGCCACTTCATGCACAAGGTGTTCGAACACATGCTTGCCAAATGGCATTTCCTCCTTGGCCCACATGGTGTTTTCCCCTTGACTGATTCATTAGATGACTAAGCTTGTATAGATAGCCAAGCAAGCACATAGGTTGTTGACGAAAACCCTCTAAACAGTTGGATAGGTGCCATGTGTCCTGATTTTCGCTCCCATTGTGCCACCTCATTTTGATGAGTAATCTTGGGTTTCCTTCCATGGGGGGAAACCTCAAGATGTTAGCTATCCCCCTCTCTTTAGAAATCTGCATTAACACTTCATTAAGAGGCTCAAATAGCTTGGTTAATCCAAATGTTCATAATAAGGCACAAAACTAGTAGCTTGGCTTCTTAGGCTGGACTGGACAACTTGGCTTGCTTTTTGTAGACTTTTCTTAACATGCCTCGTTGCTTGACATCTACAAAGTTTGGACATCATTTAGTCTATGAAATAACAAAAACAAAACCAGGTATATTCTGACTCAATCGGGCAGTTTGGACAGTCCGGATTTAAAGACTGATTTGGATGGGCAAATGAAGTCCAAATGAGCTGAAACTTGTTTTGTTGGAAAGCTAACTTCTTGAACTTCAAACCCGTGGCAAAATATGTGACTTAAATATCATACAAGTTAAAGAAATAAAAGACACAAAAGTAGGCTTGCATTCTGATTTGAACCCGGAACCTACTGTTTGTGTTGCTTAGCAAAACAAAGGCCTTTTCTTGGACTTTGGCTATTGATTGTGATTTATCGAAGCTTATTTGAATGCCTTAAACATACTTTCTTGAGGGACCTCCATCATATGGTCAAAACATGAAGCTTATTTTTGCAAACTTATTTTCAAACACTTTTATTCGCAATTGTGAAAATCAAAGGGCCATTCTAAACCAAAGAAGTCAACCTAGTCTACAAAGTTCATCATTAGAGGATTCTTTCTTTCTTTTTTCAGTCATTTTTTTTCATTTTTGTGATTTTGTTTTAGTGAATGCATGCCCTTAATAACGATACTAAGAAAATGCAAAAACTATGAAAAGGAGCCGAAGGCGAAAAGAAACCTAAATGCACCTCCAACATGCTTCTAACTATTAGTGATTAATCCTAAAATGCAACTCTAAATGCAATCAGGAACAATATAATGCAATGCATACACAAGCACACACCAAAACAAATCGGGCATCAGATGCCATCAATTAACTTACTAACTCCCCCATGCTTGAACAAAGCATTGTCCTCAATGTTAGCACATGGTAGAATAGGGAAGGAGGAGTAACAGAAGCAATTAGAAGGGAGGTGGGGAAGGAGGGTGGGGAGGTTGACAATAAGAGATATGCCAATCTCGCTAGGTCTCTAAACATGCCCTAAAGTCCTAAAAATATTGGGCTAGGTAGCAAGCATCCCACGGAGCTTGTCATGTCGTTCTTGAACAAAGTCACGAAGAGCAGCGTTCTCAGAGGCAACATAGGCTCAAATGAACACTTGCTCCTCCTGAATGGATGTAAGGGTGGTTTGGACTTCAGCATAGTCAGTGGAGGTAGGTTGGGAGGAAGAACTAGGTCTGGCTTGACAAGTAAATGTGGGTGGAGGACATTGCCAGGCACCCATTAAAGGTTATCCCGATAAAGCAAGGTGGTCCGATCAGCATTAGGAAGTGGCAAAAGCCGATCCTCATGATCAATTCAGCACTAATGTCCAGTCTCTACTCTATAACAGTTCATCAGTTCAAAAGCCGCTTGATCAAGCCACTCGGACCCAGAAATGCGATCCTCAGGATTGGGCTTAACACCTAAAAATCTAGCAATACTTGTGATTACACCCCTAATGACTATTCTACCCTTAGTGCCAACAATTGCACTATACAATTGTCGGGCCAAGAATGCCCCAAGATTAATTTGGACACCATTTAGCATACAAGACATGAGGTATAACTCAGAGAATCTTGGGACATTCAAACTATCATCCCGAGGAAATAACAACAAGAAAGAACATACTGAGTCAATTGAATGCAAGGATTTCTAATATGGGTGCATTTGGAAGAACTAGTAGTGTACTTAAAACTCCCTGAAAGCTCGCCCCAAAATACATTCGGGTTGCATTTATAGGGAACTCGATGGTTTGGCAAGTCCATGCTAGGTGGAAAACTAAATATGCTATTAAAGATACTTAAGTTCAACTCATAAAATTGCCCTTGCAAATAAAATGAAATATAACTCGCTCGACATTAGGGCCCTTGAGTGACCTCAACATGCAAAGTACTTAGAAACTCAATTGTGAGGTCCTGATATGTATGCTCTTTCATTTCAATAAAGTGTCCCATACCCCCCATACAAATAACCACCGCATATCATCCAACAATCCCAAATGTCCCAACAATTCCTCATCACAATATCGAGTTCCCATAACAATTCGATCATTCAAGCAATTATATCTAGCAACATGTTCAAGGTTAGTCAAACCAAGGGGGTGAGGAGTGTTACCTCGGGCCTGTGCATTGGTGGAAGTGTGGGAGGTTCATTGAGGTCGTGATGGTGCTTGGCTAGATGTCGCCGCCTCCTTGATGCTCCTTTGTCTCTTGGTGGGTGCCATGGATGTAAAATGCAAGACATAGAAACAGAAACCTCAAAAATGAGGTGTGAGAAAAGAAAATGAAGAATTTGAGTGAAAAAGAGGAAGAATTAAAGAGGGAAGAAAATGATTATGGTGGAAGAGTGAAAGTGAGGTGAACTTGGAGAAGAAATGGTAGAAAGAGATGAAATTTGTTTGAGAAAGAGAAAGATTAAGAGAAAAGGGAAGATTTTGAGTGAAAATGAAGTGAAAGTGGGAAGAAACAAGGGATAAATTGAAGGTTAATAATGGAGGGTTTAGAGAGAGAAAGGGGGATGTAGAGAGAGAGTGTGTCAAGATGGAAGATGAAAGTGAGGGAAAGTGAGAGGTCACCGTAGTCAAAACCCTTGACCATGGGCCGTAGCCGCCCAGCACGGATCGTGGGCGATACCACGGTCTGACTGTGGTGGCTATTGGGTGAACATTTCTTCATTTTTCTAGGTTGGCACGACATGGGCCGCATCGGAAAATACAAACTGTCCGTGCCCATCATCTTTCTTCCCTTTTTTTGTTTTTTTGTGTTTTTTTTGCCTCTTTTTTTTTCATTTATGAAAAACTACCTAAAAATGGAAATCAAAGCTATAAAAGGGCTTGGGTTGCATCCCAAGAAGCGCTCTTTTAAGGTCAAGAGCTTGGCCATGCTTTTATGTGCACTTGGGATCGGTAAGCGTATGGACGACGTTTTTGTTGTGAAGCACAAAATTGAAATCTTCCAACTGGACGTACCACCTTAGATACTAAGGTTGCTGGTCTTTCTTCATCATCAGATGACGCCATAATAAATTATCAGTGTACAAGACAAACCGATTGTGTGGTCCAGCAGACCGGCTAATATCATCATGTTCAATCCCCATATCAAAGTCCAAATTGACTCCTTCAAAAGGAGGCAAGGAGAGAACCACTTGGGCAGAACTGGAATAATCACTCATAGGAGATTCATTAGAAGCATAGGCCTCAACCTTGCGTACGCTCGGTGCTGTAAGAGGAGCAAACTCCACCTTAACATACTCCTGGTCCGGATCATCAATGGAAATCCAAACAAAATCGGAAGGGTCTTAACAATTCAAACCATCATGCATGTCAATCTCAGGAGAAAGGAGAAATGCATCTGATAGAGAAGAATTACGGGAAAGCACTTTCTCGTCCATAAAACAGAACATAGCATAACCCCCTTCTACTTCTAATGTTATTCGCCCCCCCTTTACATCAATATTGCAACCAGAAATATCTAAGAAGGGCCCCTACCAAGAATAATTTGGGCATCATTGGTCTTAGTCATATCAGCAATGATAAAGTCTTCAATCACCCAGAAATCTCCTATTTTTATGGGCACATCCTCTAATTTACTCAAAGGTTGCGTTTCAGAACCATTTGCTAATTGGAGGGAAAAAGGTGCAGGTTGTGAGGGTCCTACATGGAGCTTATGAAACAAAGAGTAGGGAATCAAACTGACACTTGCACCAAGGTCACATAAGACTATTTCAGTTTCCATTTTTCCTACGACATAGGGGATATAAAAGCTACCTGGGTCAGGAAGGTTAGGTGGAACGACTATGGGGATATCTAAGCTATCATTTTCTGTGAAAGTCATATGCATGCCGCCATAATTTCCCTCATTACTCTCAACAGTGATCATTTCTCTTTTTTCCTCAAATGGTATGTCCTCTAGGGCCCTCTGCCCCTTCCTTTAAGAAACACAATTACAATGCTCATGGGGGTTAGATTTGGGTTTACTTAGCAGTCTACCCGGAGGTGTAGATGAAGAGCTAGATTGTTGGGCAATTCAGGCTTCCAATATTTTGTTATGAGTAGTAAGCACAATAACCTTGGAGGTTAATTGCTTTATATACTCATCTTGCTTTTGTTGCACCAAAAGCATACTCTCCATCATGGCTTCTAGGTTGGACTTTTTGGGAGCTTGTTGGGCAAATGAAGGTCTTGCCTAGCATTAATTTGGGAATGATGGAAGGATTAGGCCTATATGAGAAATTTAGATGAATCCTCCAACCTAGATTATAAGTATTTGAATTAGGGTCATTGGTCGGTGTCAAGTTGAAATTGACATAATTGACTTGGTCACTAGTGTTTTGAGGAAAAGGACTCCCACCTTGGCAATTTTCAGTCAAATGGACAATGGAACCATATGTATCACATGATGGGGGTGGGGCACTAGAATTCACAGCATTCACATTCAATCGTTCCAACCTTTGAGTCATAGCATCTACTTTAGCATTAAGTAAAGTAAGTTCATCGACTTCAAGCTTACCTTTAACCTCGTTCATTGGATAACTGAAAATTGTTGAGCGCCATCTCCTCAATCAAATTGTAGGCCTCATCCTCAGCCTTATTCATCAAGGTTCCTCCTGCCGTCGCATCAATAGTGGAACTTACAGGTTGAGTCACTCCATTATAAAAAGCTTGAACAATCATCCATCGTTGAAGGCCGTGGTGAGGGCACAACGACAACAAGTCTTCGAATCGCTCCCAAGCCTCATAAAGTGTCTCATCATCCCTTTGGGTAAAATTGGTGATTTGGTCCTCAAACTTGTCATTTTTCTTTGTGGCAAGAATTTGGCAAGGAAAGCTAGTAAGCTTATTCTATGTAGTGATGCATCCGGGAGGCAAAGAATGAAGCCATGCTCTCGCCTTGTCCCTAAGTGAAAAGGGAAATAGCCACAGTCGAATGACATCGTAAAGGCTCCATTGAGCTTTAATGTGTCGCACACTTCTAAAAAGACCGAGAGGTGTAAGTTAGGCTCTTCTAACGGGGTGCTCCCAAATTGGGATTGTTGCACCATGGAAATGAGAGCCAGCTTGAGCTTAAAATTGTTTGCCTCCACATTAGCGTGAGCAATGCTTGAGGCGATGCCTTGGACTCCTGAGGTAATAAAATCCCTAAGCATCCTTCTTTGTTCACCTCATCCGCACACCATAATTGGTGAGGTCTCTCAAGCTTATGCCAAAATCCTCTCAATCTCAAGATCGGGTTCATATAGAAATAGACTTCGCATAAAAGGAGAAAATTCCTACAGGCACAATCACCAACACTACTAATGCAATAAAAAAGAAGGAAAATAAAGTAAAACACTTAGTTAAATTTGTAAGATTAACTCAATAGTTAACAATTTGGCCCCCGGCAACGGCGACAACAACTGGACATGTCCACACGCGCACGAGTGTTGTAGTTTAGATTGAAAGATCATCCTTAGGGACCACAATAATCTATCGAGTTAACATCCTATTGAAATTGCTGAGCGATCAATCTTTTCAATACGTTGATTGAAATATAATAACTATTTAACTGGAAATTCAATCAAAGTAAAGCATCTAGGGATTTGACTCGCCAAGTAAAGACTTAGATCGTGGAATTAAGCATGCATGTTTCACGGATTGAATGATTCAAAGCATTGCAATTGAGTTGAATTTAATCTTTTCTTTCGAAATAAATTAAATTGCCCAAACGAATTGACCTAACACTCTTTCAAATGTCTTTGATTTAGTCTAGGTTGAAGATCTATGAATGCTAAGTCTCCTCTTAACATGCAATTCTTTCTTGAGTTTTGCTAGGTCAAGTTCTATCAAGTTGATCTAGTAGTGAGTTTCACTTTTTAGTACTTCACTCGACTACCTAATATAAGCAAGAAAAATTGGCCAAACTTTACTCACAACATTTCAATCTCAAGATAGAAGTAAATCATTCCAATCATGAAGTAAGAACAAGATTGTAGAAATAAAGGATCCAACTACAATACTATGACTGACAAATCCCTAGATTAAATAAAACTACTCACTCATATTTCAAATTCAACTAACACAAGAGTTCAAGAATAAGTTCAAAGGGAAGGAAAACTCTACAATAATGGCAGGCCTTGAATTGTGCCACAATCTTCAAGCCTCCAAGAGCAAAGCTTCTCCCTTCAATTTTCCTTTTGCTCCGAAAAATAAACTAAACTAAATTCTAACTAAACAGAGATGGATGTGAGAGTGGTGGTGAGATGGTGATGGTGCTGAATTCTCTCCTTGTAGTCTTTAAACACGCCTTTTAAGCACAAAAACAGAGCTTCCTCAGTCATAGACCGAATGATGATAAAGTTTAGTAGTTATAGGTTCACCACGGTCGGACTGTGGTTTTGGCTGGTTATGAAATTCTACCGTTCTCTTGCTTCACGGGCATAGGACTTGGGGTATCTCCGTGGTGGGCCAATAAGCACTCAAATGAGGGTCAATTACTGGGTTAGATGGGCTAAAATCCTACAAAAGTCATCAAAGAACGATACCGAAGCATAAAATGAGAAAATGAGTATAAATTATGATATTAAGCCCATCAATTCATGAAAAAGTGCTTACAAAACGTCCCAAAAATGAAGTACATAAAAGCACTTGTCAAATTCCCCCATGCTTGAATTGTTACTTGTCCCTGTGCAACATTGAGACAACAATTATACACAACCTTCTCAGGATAGACATTGGCAGTAGCTCAATGGCAAAGCCGATCCAAAGTTAGTCCAAAAGTGCAAAAATCGTTTAACAAACAGGCTAGGAAATGAAGTTTTCGAAATTATTTGATAGAGCACAATGTCAAGTTTGAATCAACCTCCCCAAATCATCAAATACAATCTCATCTGCATATAAAACAAATGGAGCTAGTAATGCCGGTAGAACCTCACTGTAGTCTTGTGGCACTCATCACACATATGTTTGAAAAGAAATGTAGGAAGGTTCCCTCAATTCTCATTCCATAGACTCAATTCTACCATAAGCTTATTAAGACTCCCTAATTCTCCATCACTAGTGTGCAATACACATCAGACAATCATGAGGACTTTTTGAGGTTGTAATAGGGCCATGGGTAAAGTTTAGAGGGGAATGAATATTTTGGAGTTGTGGAGCTAGAAGTCATAAGACTAAGAGCTGAACGCTTCCAATGTGCTTATGCAACACTCTCCTCCAACCAATATAATTCAATAACCAAATACATCCTCTTTCATAACCAAATGAAGAGAAAAAGAGTCGAAAGTCAAACATGCTTTTTACAATCCAAACAAGGCTAACACTCCTTTATTCTTTTTTTTTTTCCTTTTGTTCTCTTCTTTTTTTTTTTCGTTTTGGTTGTTTTTTTTCCTTCTTCTTTTTTTTCTTTTTTCTCTTCCATATTTTTTTCAATCTCAAAAAAGAGTTGGCCAAGGGAATATGTATCAAAATTGAATTTTAACTCTTCTCTAATCTTTATACAATAAGACAAGGGATTTCTTATACACACACAAGAACACAAATCCCTTCACTAATTTACCAACCAAATCCACCAAAAAGATCTTAATACACCTTACTAACTCCCAATCAAGCTTAGTTTACAAAGATGAAATCCTCCTCTAGTCTTCGCTTAAGGGTTAGATAAATGTTTAGCCAAAGGCTATGTTCAAAGGTTCAAATCAATAAAAACGGATAAAAGCTCAAAAACGGCTAGCAAAGGATATATTATGCATAACAAGGTTGGCTGTTTGGTCTTTTGGCTTAACAAGTCAAAGAATACCTCAATCATGTTGCCTAAATGCATATGCTAAGTGTGATCTTAAATGAGAGTCAAAGCAAGTTCTAGGGAAATGATGTCGAGGAACAGTCACTTACGAATTGACAATAGACTAAATTGATAAATTAGTCTTTAAAAACTCAAAGCCTCATGGGACATCTACCAAGGTCATGCCTAGCTCATTAGGAGACACCTGCCAATATGCATGCAAAGAATCATGGGGTAATCAATTCGTACTCAACATACAGTCAAAAAGTGAAGCTCATTTTCGCAAACTCATTTCCAAACACTTTTATTCATAATTAGGCAAATCAAAGGGTCAATCTAAACCAAAGAAGTTAACCTAGTCTACAAAGTCCATCATCGGAGGATTCTTTTTTTCTTTTTTTAATAATTTTTTTTCATTTTTGTGATTTTTTTACTAAATGCATGCTCTTAATAACAATACCAAGAAAATGCAAAAATTATGAAAAGGATTCGAAAGTGAAAAGAAACCTAAAAGCTCCTTTAACATGCTTTTAACTACTAGCGATTAATCCTAAAATGTAACTCTAAACACAATCAGGAACAATATAACGTAATACATACACAAGCACACACCAAACCATATCAGGCACCCGACACTATCAATTAACTGACTAACTCCCCCATGCTTAAACAAAGCATTGTCGTCAATGTGAACACAGGGTAGAAAAGGGAAGCGGGGAGTAACAAGAAGCAATCAAAAGGGAGGTGGGGAAGGAGGGTGTGGATGTTGACCATAAGGGATATGCCAATCTCGCTAGGTCTCTAAACATGCCTTAAAGTCCAAAATATATTGGGTATGGGTAGCGAACATTCCACGGAGCTCGTCATGCCATTCTTGGACAAAGTCATGAAGAGCGGCGTTCTCAGAGGCAAAAATAGGCTCGAAGGGACACTTGCTCCTCTTTAATGGGCCTAAGGGTGACTTGGACTTCTGTATAGTCAGTGGAGGTTAGTTGGAGGAAGAACTAAGTCTGGCTTGACAAGTAAATGGGGGTGGAGGAGGCGCCGGTTGAATCACCTCAGCAATTCTAGGTACCCATTGAAGGTTAGCCTGCCGAAGTAAGGTGAACCAATCAACATTTGAAAGCAATAGAAGCCAATCCCCGGGATAAATCCTGCACAAACGCCTAGCCTCTACTTTGCAAAAGTTCATGAGTTCAAAAGAGGTTTGATCAAGCTACTCAGACCTAGAAACTCGAGCCTCAGGATTGGGTTCAACACCCAAAAATCTAGCAATAGTTGTGATTACACGCCCAATGACTATTCTACCCTTAGTTCTAATAGCTGCACTATACAATTGTGGGGCTAAGAATGCCCCAGGATAAGTTTAGACACCATTTAGCTACAAGAAATGAGGTATAACTCAGACAATCTTGGGACTTTCAAACTATTATCCAGAGCAAAGAAACAACAAGCGAGAATACGGTGAGCCACCCAAATGCAAGGGTTCCTAATATGCGTGCATTCGAAAGAACTAGTACTGTACCTGAAACTCCCCGAAAGCTTGCCGTAAAATACATTCGGGTTGAATTCATGGGGGACTTGACGGTTTGGTAAGTCCATGATAGGTGGAAAACCAAATATGCTATTAAAGGTACTTAAGTTTAACTCATAAAATTGCCCTTGCAAATAAAATGGAATATATCTCGCTTGACATTGAGGCCTTGGAATGACCTCAACATGCAAAGTACTCAGAAACTCAAGTGTGAGGTCCTAATATGTATGCTCTTTCATTTCAATAAAGTGTCCTATATCCCCCATACAAATAACCACCGTATATCAGCGAACAATCCCAAACGTCCCAACAATTCCTCATCATAATAACCAAGGGGATGAGGAATGTTACCTCAAGCTTGTGCATTGGCGGAAGTGCGAGAGGTTCAATGAGGTCTTGATGGTTCTTGGCTAGATGTCCCCACCTCCTTGATGCTTCTTTGTCTCTTGTTAGGTGCCATGGATGTAAAATGTAAGAAATTGAATCAAAAGCCTCAAAAATGAGGTGTGAGAAAAGAAAATGAAGAATTTGAGTGAAAAAGAAGAAGATTTAGAGTGAGAAGACAATGGTTATGGTGGAGGGGTGAAAGTGAGGTGACCTTGGAGAAGAAATGGGAGAAAGAGATGAAATTTGCTTGAGAAAGAGAACGAATAAGAGAAAATGGAAGATTTTGAGTGAAAATGGGATGAAATGTGGGAGAAATTGAAGGTTTAACAATGGAGGGTTTAGAAAGTGAAAGAGGGGGGGGGGGGGTGGAGAGAGAGTGTGTCAAGATAAAAGATGAAAGTGGGGGAAAGTGAAGGGTCACTGTGGTCAAAACCCTTGACCGCAGCCTGTAGCCGTCCACCATGGACCGTGGGTGATACCACGGTCAGATCGTGGTGGCTGTTTGGTGAACATTTCTTCATTTCGCTGGATGGGCACGGTATGGGCCATATTAGAAAATACGGACCGTCTGTGCCCATCATCCCCTTTTTTGTTTTTTTTGTTTCCTTCTTCTTTTTTGTTCCTTTTTTTGTTTTTCTACCTCTTTTTTTTTTTCATTTATGAAAAACTACCTAAAAATGGAAATCAAAGCTATAAAAGGGCTTAGGTTGCCTCCCAAGAAGAGCTCTTTTAAGGTCAAGAGCTTGGCCATGCTTTTATGCGCAGTCGGGATCGGTAAGCGTATGATCGACGTTTTTGTTGCAAACCACAAAATTGAAATCTTCCAATTGGATGTACCACTTCAGATACTCAGGTTGGAGGTCTTTCTTCACCATCAAATGGTGCCATAATAAATTATCAGTGTACAAGACAAACTGATTGCATAGTCCACTAGACTAGCCAATATCATCATGTTTAATCCCCAGATCAAAGTCCAAATTGACTCCTTCCAAAGGAGGCAAATAGTGAACCACTTGGGCAAACCTGCAACAATCACTCATAGGAGATTCATTAGAAGCATAGTCCTTAACCTTGCGTACACTACGTGCCATAGGAGCAGTAAACTCCTCCTTAACATACCCTTGGCTAGGATCCTCAGTGGAAATCCAATTAAAATTGGAATGGTCTTGACAATTCAAACCATCCTCCATGTCAATCTCAGGAGAAAGGGGAAATGCCTCTAATAGAGAAGAATTAGGGGAAACCACTTTCTCATCCATAAAACCGAACATAGCATTACAACTTTCTACTTCAAATGTTATCTGCCCCCCTTTTACATCAATATTGGAACCTGAAATAGCCAAGAAGGGCCTACCAAGAATAATTTGGGCATCATCATTCTTAGTTTTATCAGCGATGATAAAGTCTTCCAACACCCAAAAATCTCCTATTTTTAAGGGCACATCCTCTAATTGACCCAAAGGTCACATTTAAGGAGCATCCGCTAATTGGAGTGAAAAGGATGTGGGTCGCAATGATCCCAAATGGAGCTTATAAACCAAAGAGTAGGGCATCAAACTAACACTTGCACCAAGGTCACATAAGGCTTTTTCAATTTCCATTTCTCCTACGATACAGGAGATAGAAAAGCTACCTGGGTTTGGAAGCTTAGGCGGAAAGACTGTGGGGATCTCTAAGCTATCATTTTCTATGAAAGTCATAGGCTTGCTACTATCATTTCTCTCATTACTCTCAACCATGATAATTTCTCTACTCTCCTCAAGTAGTTTGTCCTTGGGGTCTCTCGAGTCCTCTACCCCTTCCTTCAAGGTAACACAATTACAGTGCTCACGGGTGTTAGCTTTGGGTTTACTCGGCTGTTTACCCGGAGGTGTACATGAAGAACTAGCTTGTTAGGTAATTTGGGCTTCCAACATCTTGATATGAGTAGTAAGCACATCAACCTAGGAGGCTAATTGCTTTATATACTCTTCTTACTTTTGTTGTGCCAAAAGCATACTCTCTATCATGGCTTCTAGGTTGGAGTTTTGGGGAGCTTGTTAGGGAAAGGAAGGTCCTTGAAATCTGGGGGGTTGCCTAGCATTCATTTGGGGAATGAGGGAAGGGTTAGGCCTATATGAGAAATTTGGATGATTCCTCCAACCCAGATTATAAGTATTTGAATAAGGGCCATTGGTCAATCTCGGGTTTCAATTATTGACATAATTGACTTGGTCTCTAGTGTTTTGGGCAAAAGGACTCCCAATTTGGCAATTTTTACTCAAATGGCCAAGGGAACCACATTTTTCACATGATGGGGAAGAGGCATTAGAATTCACAGCATTCACAATCAATTGTTCGAACCTTTGAGTCATAACATCTACTTTAGCATTAAGTAAAGTAAGTGCATCAACTTTAAGCTTACCTCCAACTCGCGTGGGTTGGCCTCGTTCGTTGGACCACTAAAAATTATTGAGTGCCATCTTCTTAATCAAATTGCAAGCCTCATCCTCAGTCTTATTCATCAAGGTTCCCCCTGTCGCTGCATCAATAGTGGACCTTATAGGTTGAGTCACACCATTTTAGAAGGCTTGAACAATCATCCATCGTTGAAGGCCATGGTGAGGGCACAATCGCAACAAGTCTTTGAACCGCTCCCAAGCCTCATAGAGTGTCTCATCACCCCTTTAGGTAAAATTGGTGATTTGGTTCCTCAAACTTGCCGTTTTGCTTGGTGGGAAGAATTTAGCAAGGAAGGCTCTAGTAAGCTCATCTTATGTGGTGATGCATCCAGGAGGAAACGAATAAAGCCATGCTCTCACCTTATCCCTAAGTGAAAAGGGAAATAGCCGCAGTAGAATGGCATCAGCAGAGACTCCATTGATCTTCAATGTGTCGCACACTTCTAAAAAGACCGAGAGGTGTAATTTAAGGTGTTTTAACAGGGCGCTCCCAAATTACGATTATTGCACCCTGGAAATAAGAGCTGGCTTAAGCTCAAAGTTGTTTGCCTCCACATTAGGACGAGCAATGTTTGAGGCGATGCCTTGGACTCTTGGGGTAACAAAATCCCTAAGCGTCCTTTTTTGCTTACCTCCTTCGCATGCCATAATTGGTGAGGTCTCTCAAGCCTTGCGCCTTTGTTCCTTAAGTCTTTCCTTCTTCCTCCTTAAATAGAAAGTGCTCTCAACCTTAAGATCGGGTTCATATAGAAATAGACTTCGCATAAAAGGGGAAAATTCCTACAAGCACAATCACCAGCACTACCAATGCAATAAAAAGAAAAGGAAAATAAAGTAAAATACTTAGTCAATTTCATAAGATTAACTCAATAGTTAACAATTTGGTCCCCGACAATGATGCCAAAAACTTGACACGCCCACAAGCGCATGGGTGTTGTAGTTTAGATTAAAATATCGTCCTCAACGACCACAGTAATCTATCGAGTTGACACGCCCACAAGCGCATGGGTGTTATAGTTTAGATTAAAATATCGTCCTCAACGACCACAATAATCTATCGAGTTAATGTCATATTGAAATTGTTAAGCGATCAATCTTTTTAACGTGTCAATTTAAATATACTATCTAACTAGAAATTCAATCAAAGTAAAGCATCAAGGGATTCGATTCGCCAAGTAAAGAGTTAGATCATAGAATTAAGCATGCACTTTTCACGGATTGCACGATTCAAAGAATTGCAATCTAGTTGAATTTAATTCTTTCTTTCGAAATAAATTAAATTGCCCAAACAAATTCACCTAACACTCTTTCAAGTTCCTTTGATTTAGTCTAGGGTAAAGATCTATGAATGCTAAGTCTCCTCTTAACATGCAATTCTCTCTCGAGTTTTGCTAGGTCAAGTTCTATCAAGGTAATCTAGTAGTGAATTTCACATTTCAGTAGTTCGCTCGACTACCTAATATAAGCAAGCGAAATTGGTCAAATATTACTCATAATAGTTGAATCTCAAGATAGAAGTAAATCATTCCAATCATGAAATAAGCACAAGATTGTAGAAATAAAGGATCCAACTACAATACTATGACTAACAAATCCCTAGATTAAATAAAACTACTTACTCGTATTTCAAATTCAACTAACACACATGAGCTCAATAATAAGTTCAAAGGGAAGGAAAACTTTATAACAATGGCAACCCTTCAATTGTGCCACAATCTTTAAGCCTCCAAGACCAGAGCTTCTCCCTTTAATTCTCGTTTTGCTCTGAAAAATAAACTAAACTAAATTCTAACTAAAGAGAGACGAATGTCAGAGTAGTGGTGAGATAGTGATGGTGCTGAATTCTCCTCCGTTAGCCTTCAGACACGCCTTTTAACCATCAAAATGGAGCATCCTTAGCCACAGACCGAAGGAAGATGAAGAGGTTAGCAGTTACAAGCTCACCAGGGTCCGTGGGGCACACCACAGTCGGACCATGGTTCTGGGTAGTTCTGAAATCTTTTGCTCTCCTTTTGTTTCATGGGTATAGGACTTAGGGTACCTCCATGGTGGGCCAATAAGCACTCAAATGAGGGTCAATTGCTGGGTTAACTGATCTAAAATCCTGTAAAAGTTATAAAAGAACCATAATCAAGCATAAAACGAGAATAAGAGTATAAATTATGACGTTAAGCTCATAAATTCCTAAAAAAGTGCTTACAAAACGTCCCAAAAATGAAGTATATAAAAGGACTTGTCAATACAAAAGCTTGATAGGGCTAGGATATACCCTAGTTTCAACACCAAATTTTTCTTTAAATTTTATTCATTCTAAAACATTCAAAAACTTGAATTTTTCTTTCATGAAAAAATCCAATATAAATGAACACAAGTAATCATCTTCCTATCGATTAATTTCTCAAAGTATTTCTCATTATGTTCCTTAAGCCACTCATCAGGTATATCTAAAAAATGGCAAAAAGTTAAGCGATAAAAGAGTTTCTGGGTTAGGGTTTGGTGGATTGAAGGAGGAGAGAACCAAAGAAATTAAGTTAAGGCTGTTTGAGTGAGGAATTGTGGGAAGTTAATGTCCATGGGTGAACGGAAGGACTTGTCAACCTTGGATGGTTACCAAAGCAAGAGGTGCTGACACAGGAAAGGCTTTGACAAGCTTTTAGTTGATGTTAGATATCGAAAAATGGAGGGAATCACCTAAGCAATTTCCAAAGTGATTTTTTGACCGAATTTTTAAAAAGATTTCAAATCAATCTTAAAAATTCATTTTCTATTTTGAAAAAAGTGGTGTCAATCAACAATAAACTATCAATTAGACTTCATCAACATAAATATGCCCATATTAGCATAAGAAATTACTTAACCTTAACTACCTTAATGTAGTTAAGGTTATCAAAGTCAAGTGCCTCAAAAATCATTTTTATAGTCGTAGATAATATTAAGAGGAATTACTCCTCAATTCATGAAGTGTGGTAAATGATTCATAGTTTCCCGTGAATAAAATAGAATTAATCTTCACCAATAGTCTTGCTAAAGATATTAGCTAATTGCATATTTTGACATAAAATCTAGAAAGATGTCACCTTTTGTCATATGATCTCTGATAAAATGATGCCTTACTTCAATATGTTTGATTATGGAGTGTTGAGTTGTATTCCTTTTGATGTTGATAGCACTTTGTCTGTCACACTTAATAGGAATCTTCATGTAGTCTAGTCTAAGGCCTTTGTGTTACTGGTTGATCTATAGTATTTAAGCACAACATGCTCTAACAACAAGATATTCAGCCTCAGCAATGGACAAAGCCATTGAATTTTGCTTCCTGAAATGGCATGGCACAAGAGATTGTCCAAGAAATTGGCATGACCCAGAGGTACTCCTTCTATCAAATTTGTAACCTACATATTTAGCATCAGAATATCATGCAATTTTAAGGTTACCAACTCTCAGACACCGTCGACCAAGGTCCGTGGTTTAAGTAAGATACTTGAATATTCTATTCATAGCCTTGACATGTGATTCCCTGGGAGCTTATTGGAATCTTACACATAAGCAAGCAGTAAACATGATGTGAAGGCTACTTGTAGTTAAATATAATAATGATTCAATTCTACTTCTATATACCTTTTAACGATTGGATCATCGCTTGAATCTAAGTCGAGCATATAGTTGGAAGCCATTAAAGTTTTAGCATGCTTTGGACTATCAAGTCCATATTTCTTCAGGAGCTCCTTAACATAATTTTCTTAGTTGATGGATATGTCGTCTTAACATTGCTTGATTTGTAGTCCAAGGAAAATGTACAACTCTCGTATCATACTCATCTCAAATTTCTTGTCATGCATTTAGAGAGTTCTTCACACAAGGATTCATTAGTTCAACCAAACAATATGTCATCAATATATATTTGCACAAGAAATTTGTCCACTTTGTTTTGATGAACAAGGTTTTGTAAATTTGTCCTCTTTTAGAAATCATTTTATGTAAGACCTAGCTAATCCTGTCATATGATGCCCTAAGAGCTTGTTTCAATTCGTTGAGGGCCTTGTGCAGCTTGGAAACATGAATAGGATTGTCTGGATTTTCAGTGCTACGGTGTAGTTCAACATATACTTTTTCTTGCAAATATCCATTTAATGATGCATGTTTCATATCCATTTGATATAATTTGAGTGCATGAAAGATGCAAATGCAAATAGCATTCTAATGGATCTAATCTAGATACAGTGGCAAATATCTTATTATAGTCAATTCCTTCCTTTTCGTCATAACCCTTAGCTACCAGTCTAGCAGTATTTTGATCACATTACTAGACTTATATAGTTTATTTCTAAATGCCCATTCAGTTTAAATAACTAAATGGTTCTTAGGTTGGGTCATTAAGGACCAAACATGGTTTATTTTAAAGTGGTTCAGTTCTTCTTACATAGCTAACGTCCAATCGGGATATATAAGAGCCTCTTGGGGGCTCTTGGATTTTATGAGGGAAATGAAAGTAGAGAAAGTAACTGAATTTTTTAGAGATGAACAAGTTTCTTACATCTGAGTTGAGATCTGATATGATGTTGTTCATAGGATGGTATGCAAGGAATCTGCTACCTCTTCTTGGTTGCCGGAGATTTTGATTAGTGCTTGCTCTTGATGTAGAGCAAGAACCCCACATCATATTCCTAAGTTAACTAGGTTTATAATTCACTTGTTAGTGATAGATTACATCAAATAAGGCTTCTAGCATAAGGTATCCAAAATTTCATGTCTTGAAGTTTGAGGTAGAAGCTAAGCAAGAGTCACTACAGGGTTGGATATGCACAATTTTGATCATGAGCCTAAATAGGTCACCAAATGGGTAATTAAGGGGTTTATCTTTTATGAAATATTGGTGGACACCACCTCAAAATTTCCTTTTCAATATCTCTCTTAAATTCCTCTATTTCGGATGGTGAGGATACCACCAAACATGCACAAGTGTGGTAAATTTCAGCCTTGCATACTAGCCTAGAAGATTATAGTTTCAATTTACGTGTGCTTAAATTGTTGTCTAAATATTATTGGCTAGAGTAGATGCTTGAATCTTGCTGGTCCACATTGACCTAATAGGTGCTTCATTTCTATTGGGTGATTTTTTTATAGCTTGGGGAAGGGAGCACTAATTTTTATTGCTATAACATAGCCTTTTTGTGTTCAATTGTAGATAGACTTGAGTTGAGAATTAATGAATGAAGGCTATAATGGATTGCTCTCCTAAAGACAAAATCTCTCTCTTTGTTTCAAATACATGGTTTATTTGTATAGTGGTTGAGTTAATCATTTGAATGAATTTCTTGGTGCTTTGCCGTAATAAATAAATTGGAGGATTGTTAAACTAAGTGGTAGCTTAAGCCTTCTCATAGCCATATGTATTTAATTTGTTCCCCCCATATTCAAAGATCCTTACAAACTTCATTGATTTTTTTACTCAAGGCTTAGCACAGTTAAAGGGCTTGTCACTTTGAGGGCAACAAAAGAAATCAAGGCCGAGACTAATCCAAGGGCGTTAGAAAGGGAGAAAGTTCAAAAGGTGCACTGCTAGCTCCAGCCGAGACTACCAGCATTTCTCTGGGCATAACTTTGAAACGGCTAGGCTTATTAAGAATGCAAGAGCTGTCATATGAAAATAAACACATTAAGCTTCCACTAACCTATAAATGACCTATTTTAGGCGAGTATTCTGGGAGATATGGCTGTTTGAAGTTAAAGCTTGTGCACTGAAAGCGACAGCCAGCAGTCCCCTTCATCTTTTGTACTAGTTGTACCTTATTGTCTCCCCTTTTGCTTTTTGGTTGTTTTCTTGATTTTATCCCTATTTTATTAGCTTGAGAAGATCTATCATATTTGAGGCAGGCTTATAGCTTATAAAAGCATCTTGGAATGAATAAAATAGTAGAGTTCATACTCCCTCCAACTTCTATCTTGCTTATTCTCTAGCTTAGGTCTCTGGCATGGTGTTTAAGCGTATTTATGATATTCAAGTGGTGATAAATGATCTCATTTGATCTAAAAGTTGGCCTCTATGTCTCTTGCTTGGTGATATCTTATCCTGCTAGCTTAGCTGTACCTCTTGTCTCTTCTCTTGTGTGCAAACCATAGCATAGTTTTCTTTCAGTGCTTGAGATCACTTTTTTGTTTTTTAATTCTAAGGCTTTGCGGGTGCATCATGTGGTATTAGAGCTTAATCTATGCTCTTAGCCAAAGCTTCCCTAGTCTAAACACAACCCTTTGCCATAACTGCATTAGCCTATAAAGAACCCGAAACTAGCTAGTATGCCCTTAGAGGAGAAGTTTGAGCAACTATTGAAAGCAAATGTTGAGACGGATGCTCAACTTAGTATTTAGGGAGGCAACTAGATCAAGCTATGAGAAGCAACCAAAGGGAGTTTCAGAGTTCGGACTCCTCTAGCAAGTAAGATTTGGTTGGAGGAGAAACGGAGAGCAATCCTTTCACAACAAGTGAAGAAATGGAGGAAAGGAGGCATATGAGAGCAAGGAGAGGTAAGCAACATGCTATGGACTTCAAGGTGGATATTGCAAAGTTCAAGGGGCGATCAAGCCTGGATGAGTTCCTAGATTGGATACATACAATAGAGAGGGTGTTTGAGCATGAGCACATCCTCGATGACCAGAATGCTAAACTTGTGGCCTATAAGCTTTACAAGTATGCTTCAATTTGGTGGAACAATGTCTTGGCTAAGAGAAACTTTTTTTTTTCTCTTGTTGAACCTATTATCTTTGCCAAGCAACATGAGTACAAAAATCTCAAAGAGATAATTCTTTTCACCCCACCTCAAGAGGAGCAAATTGAGAACCCACAATATCCATTGGCCATCCAACTCCTCAAAGAGTTTTCCCATGTCTTTCTAAAGGAAATCCCATTTGGCTTATCCTCTCAAAGAACCAACCAACACCCCATAGACCTTATTATCATTGCCATCCTTCCCAATAAACCCACCTACCAAATGATCCCAAAGGACAACATGAAGATTCAAAGAAAAGTAGAGGAGCTCATTTCTAAGGGCTTGGTCTATGAGAGCCTAAGTCCATCAACTGTTCGTACCCTTCTTATGCCCAAGAAGGATGGATCAATAAGTATGTGTGTGGATAGCAAGCCTTCAATAAAATCACAATCAAGTGTAGGCATCCTATAACAAGGTTTGAGGACATGCTTGATAAAATCCATAGGCCTAGATTCATCTCCAAGATAGGCCAAAGGAGTGGATACTATCAAATCCAAATCCATAAAAGTGATGAGTGGAAGGCCTCTTTCAAGGCCAAGGTTGGGCCTTATGAGTGGTTGGTTATGCCATTCAGACTTTTAAATGTCGCAAACACGTTCATGAGCCTCATAAATCAAGTATTCAAGCCATTTCTTAGGAAGTTTACGATTGTTTACTTTGATAAAATACTGTTATTTAGCAAGATTGAGGAGGAGCACTTTAAGAACTTGAGATAAATCATGGTAGCAACACTTTGGCAACACAAAGAAGTGCTCAGTCTTCACTCTTAAAGTGATATTTTAAGGTACATAGTCTCAGCTGAGGGCATCTAAGTTGATTAAAGAAAAATTAATTCCAATAAATCTTGGCCCATTCCATCTACCATGCATGTGAGAAGCATTCATGGGCTTGCTTCCTTTTATAAGACGTTTATCCGCAATTTTAGCTCCATTGCCACCCCTATGTTGAAGTGCTAAAGGGAACCAAGTTGAATTAGATATCACAAGCCTAAATAACTTTTGAAGAACTCAAAGATTAGCTCACCCATGCACCGGTTCTAGCTCTTCATTGTTTTGATAAGTTATTTGAGGTAGAGGGTGATGCCTCCAAAGTTGGCATAGGTGCAGCTTAATTCAAGAAGGAAGACCACTTGCATGCCATGAGAAGCTAAGTGACTTAAGGAGGAGGTATTTAACCTATGATAAAGAGTTCATTGCCATCACTCGAGCATTGAGCATTGGACATATTATTTGATTGCTAGTGAGTTCATGCTACATTCTGACCATAAGGCACTCAACTATTTCCAAGGGCAATGCAAGTTAAACTCTAGGCATGCCAAGTGAGTAGAGGACTTGCTATCTTTCCATTTTGTTATCAAGCGTAAGTCGGGCAAGCTTAACCACTGTGCAGATGCAATGCCAAGAAGGTATCTCCTTTTATTCCAACTCAATTCTTATGTACTTGGTTTTGAGCATCTAAATCCTTGTACAAGGATGATATGGATTTGGTGGGCTATACGAGGCTTGTCAAAACCATCCAAAGGGGGATTTCTGGCTTTAAGAGGGTTAATTGTTCAAACGGGTAAGATTATGTGTGCCATGATGTCGAATCCATGAACACATCATTAGGGAGATCCATCAAGGATCTTTAGCGGGGCATTTTGCTGAAGATAAGACATACATGATGGACAAAGTGCATTACTATTAGCGTCACATGCTCAGGGATGTGCAAGACATCATCTAGAGGTGCTCAACTTGTCAAGTGGAAAAAGGTCACTTACTCCCTTAAGGATTATACACACTATTGCCTATTCCTAAAGGGTCATGGTTGGATATGAGCATGGACTTTGTCTTTGCCTACCATGAACTTAACCCAACAAGGATTCAATGTTGGTGGTAGTGGATAGATTCTCTAAGGTGGCACACTTCCTCCCCTGCCACAAGACTAATGATGCATCTCATGTGGCGGATATCTACTTGAAAGAAGTGGTAAGACTTCATGACATGCCCCTCTCTATTGTCTCCGATTGTGTTTCAAAGCTTGCTACTTACTTTTGGATAAAACTATGGAGGAATTTGGGCACTAAGTCAAAGTTTAGCACGACCTTCCACCCTTAAACAAATGGTCAAATGGAGGTAAAAAACCACACTTTGGGGCCTTTGTTCAGGGTCTTAGTCAAGAAGAATCGAAGGGCTTGGGCATTCTGCCCCATGCTTTGTTTGCCTATAATCTAGCATCACTAATGAGTCGCCATTCAGGGTAGTTTATGCATGGGCAAAACTCCCTCGAGCCACTTGATTATTTACCTCTTCATCAAGGGGAGAAGATGAGTATGAAAGCTAGCGAAAGGATGAAAGAGATTCATTAGCTCCATAAGTAGGTCCAAGCTCAAATTGAGAAGTCCAATAAGTGCTACCAAATCTAAGTAAACAGGCACCGCAAGCAAGCTTTGTTCCAATCGGGAGATTTAGTTTAGGTACACCTTAGGAAGGAGAGGAAATCGAAATTAATGCCAATGGCTGGTGGTCCTTTTGAAGTACTTGAGGAGGTCAATGACAATCTATATAGGATAGATCTCCCAGGGGAGTATGGGATTTCTTGCACATTCAATGTAGCGGACCTTAAGCCATGCTTTGGCAATGAGCATCTTGTGAATTTGACTGCAAATTCTCCCTAACAAGTGAAGGATGATGTACCTAGGGTGAACATCGAAGAAGGTCAATCTAATGCGTGAGGGAGGGCCCTAATCACAAGAGTGATTAAGCTATCAATAACCATTAATCTATAAGATCTTGAACCAAGCTAGGCCTTAAATAACCAAAGGAAAACTAATAAAATTTTTTGTGGATTGTTCAATGAGGAAGAATAGCTAATAAAAAGGGATATAACTAAGATAAAAGCTCAAGTCACCACTTAGCCTAACAAATCCACCAATTAATTCTCTGAAGTAAAGCACTAAGAATTAATCTAAAGGATTGAGTCATTCACCATCCACACACATAAGTATTTGAAATAAAGAGAGTTTTTCATTGTGGAAGAGAAAAACATTAACTTTCATTCATTAGCCAGTTTTTCATTCATTCCTTAGCTTTCAAATCAAGTCTCCCTCCTAAGTGAATACAAGAGGCTAATTTATAGCCACAAGAATTAGTTCCCCCTTCCTAAGCTACAAAATTAAGCTAATGAAAATTAAGAACGTATAGGGTTAATGTGGGCCAATAGCATTTAAGCATCTACTATAGCCAGTTACATTCTAACAACAATTTAAGCACATAAAAATTAAAATTAGAATCTCGTAAGTTGGTGATGCGTTGTCCAAACAGTTTCTTATCTCCAAGCTTGATATTTGGACGATAAGCTTGACCTTTGTCTAAAGTTTGATCACTGTTGAACATTGTCGAAAAAGTTTGACTTTCTTAACTAAGGCTTGTTAGACCAAAGTTGACTTGATTTGTGCATTTAATTTTGATCATGATGGTAGATTCTTCATTTTAATGCTCTTTTCTCTCTTTTGTTGAGGGTTGGGCCACACAAACCACATGGAGTAGAACAAACAACGTATTTCATCCTAAACTCATTTATTACAAAGTTGCAAACCAAACTTGCCCTTAATGCTTTATGCATCACAACCTTGTGAGCTGCCCAAGTCCAAGGAAGTCCAACAAATGCTCCTTGTTGTGAGAATTCATCAAGAGGGTCAATGTTACTCATACCCCGGTCTGTTTAGCAAAAGCCCCAGCTTTTTGACCTTGGTTGCCTAACCTATGAGCGACTTACATCCTTTTTCATGACCTCATTCTCTTAGTTCAAGAAGTATTCTTTCCAATAAAGTTGTTTCAAGCGAATAGGACTTCATTTTCCCTTTCAAATCAACTCTCAAACTCAAGCAGTCTATGCTACCTATTTGGGCCAATTTTCAACCCGATTTTGGGGATTCATTTTCCCAAACCAAACCCCCACTTAGAAAGCTATAGTTTTGGTTTTTGGGATCCCTTTTGAATTGACTTTATGGAAAGCAAAAGAAATCAAGGCCAAGATGGATGCAAGGATGCTAAAAAGAGAGAAGGTTTAAAAGGTGGACTGCCAGCTCTACCGAGGGACCACTTGTCTTTCTATATGCATAACATTCAAATGACTAGGGTTTTGAAGAATCCAAGAGGTCTCATATAAAAATAGATATCTTGAGCTTTTAATGACTTATGAATGACCTAGTATGAGCAAGTATTATGGGAGATGTGGTTGTTTGAAGTTGAAGGTTGTGGACTGAAAGCAGCCATCAGTCCCTTTTACCTTCTGCACTAGTTTTCCTTTATTGTCTCACCTTTTGCTTGTTGGTTGTTTTCTTAGTTTTATCTCTATTGTGTCAGCATGAGAAGGGCTCTTATATTTATGGGAGTTTCCTATAGGTTGTAAAACGAACCTTCGAATAAATGAAATGGTAGAGTTCAAACTCCCTCCAACTTTTGTCTTGCTATCTCTAGCTTAGCTCTCCAGAGTGGTGTTCAAGAGTCTTTTATGATCTTTGAGTGGTGATAACTTATGTCGTTTGATCTAAAAGTTGAGCTCTAAGTCACTTGGTGGTGATATCTTATCCAACTAGATTAGCTTTATCGCTTATCTCTTCTCTTATGCACAAACCATACCTTGGTTTTCTTTCACTACTTGAGATCACTTCTTAGTTCTTCAATTTTAAGGCTTAGAAGTGCATCACTATTGATGGTTGATCATTCTTATAGTGGAGGGCTCCCCATATGCATCAATATGGCATCAACGATGAAGGTTTTATTCTTGGTTGATTTCCTTATGAAGACCTTCTCATTCCACACCCAAAAATTCACAATTTGATTTTATGCTTTCTTTGCTTAATTAATCCTTTGTAATTAATAAAGAACCTAAAACAAATAACCCAAATGCAATATCCAATCAAAGCACAAGCCTAAACTTCCAAAAGAAAAGCCTAAAAAAAAAAACTGCCATGCATAGCCGGCTAGAGCCAAACACGGTCTGCTAGTGGTCACGCCCATGGTCCCTGGCAATCCCCCTTTAAATCTCCAACCCCTTTAAATCTTTTGTTTCACCGTAGAAGCTATGCACATACTTGAACTTAACAATCAAGTAAAAAAGCCTAGGAAGCAAATGAAACAAGTATAGAAGGCCATGAAAGGACCACCATATTTTGAGGGTATTTTTTCTACTTGAAATGTATTCAGGCCCTTACGGGTTATTTTGAGGCAAGAGGAATGTTAAGTGAAGAGAGTTTAGTGATAATCACCCAAAAACTCCAAAGTGTTGTCCTTCATTGGTTTTGATTCATTAGGAATGAAAGAGCTCATTAGGGCAAGCCTAGAGTCAAGACTTGGAGGGGGCGTTGTTGAGATCAAAGGGGTTGCGTCAATCTTGCTTCGATAATGATGTTTGGGAATAATGCAAGTGGCCATAAGGATCTGAGGGCAAATCCTTTTAAATAAGGGGAGTTTGATGCGAACCAAGAGCCGAAATCACATATCTAAATTGATGAGGTTCATAATTCATTCGTTACTTGTAGTTTGTCTCAAATAAAGCTTCTAGGCAAAACTATCCATCATTTTTTGTTTCATAGTATACCTTTGAGTTGTTTAAATGTCTAAATAAGCTCCAAAATTAGTTTCAGATGTCCATCTTTCAACAAGATATGGCATGCCTCTAGATTGTATTAATATCTTGTGTTATAAGGCAAAAGTAGAACAAGGGTCATTGTAGGTGTAAATATGCATGATTTTGATCAAGAGCTTAAATACGCCATCACACGGGTAATTAGGCGATTAAGCTTTTCCATGAACTCGGTGGACACTTTCATCAAGTTCTTCTTTGAATATCTCCCCCAAAGTCCTCCATTTGGTATGGTGGAGAATGCCACCAGGCATGTACAAGTGTAGCAAATTCCAGCCTCGCATGTGGATAACTTGTTACTAGCCTAGAAGCTTTTAATTTTAATTTTTGTGAGCTTAAACTATTGTTTGAATATTAGTGGCTAGTGCAGATGCATCAATTCTATTAGTTCAAACTAACCCTATAGCTGCTTCATTGCTATTGACCTATTTTTATAACTTGGGGAAGGCGACACTAATTTTTATGGCTATAAATTCACCTCTTTGTGTTCAATTGTTGATAGGCTTGAGTTGAAAATTAATGCCTGAAAGCTAAAATGTTTTTCTCTCCCGAAGACAAAATCTCTCTCTTTGTTTCAAATATATGGTGTGTTTGAATATTATACTTAGATGAGAAGCTAAGGAATTGTTAAGTGCTCACTTGTAGTGCCATGACTCAAGTTTTGAGTCAATCTTTCAAATTAATTCTTAGTGCTTTACTTCAGATGATTAATTGATGGATTGTTGGGCTAAGTTGTGGCTTGAGCATTTATCATAGTCATATCCATGTAATTTACTTTTCCCATATATTTAAAAATCCACAAAAACTTTATTGATTTTCCTTTTGTTATTCAACGCTTTGCATAGTTCAAGGGCTTGTTACTTGATTGCTATTTGATGCACCTAGGTGGACATTAAAAAAGGTCAACCTATGGAGTCACCCAAGCTCAAGAAAGTCTAAGAGGTGCTCATTATTGTGAGAATTATCAAGAGGGTAAATACTACTCCAACCCTGCTCTCTCCAGCAAATACCCAAACATTCTGACCTTAATTCTAAACTATGGGTGGCTTAGATCTTGTTTTAAGCCTACATCCTTTAGTTAAAGAAGTCTTCTTTCCAAGCAGTTTTCAAATTAATAGTACTTCATTTAGCCATTTCAAATCAGATCTCAAAGTAAAACATTCCAGGCTTCTTATTTAGGCCAGTTTTAAGCACGCTATTATGCATCCGTTTTTCCCAAACCAAACCCCACTTAGGACCTTGTAATTTTGGTTTTTGAGATCCCTTTTGAATTGAATTTGAGGGCAAAAAAATAAATCAAGGCCAAGACTAATCCAAAGGCATCAAAAAGGGAGAAAGTTCAAAAGGTGCAGCGCTATCTCCAGCTGGGGGACCGCTTATATTTCTCTGGGTATAACTTTCAAACGACTAGGTTAAGAGGTTTCATTTGAAAATAAACATCTTAAGCTTTCCAATAACCTATGAATGACTTATTTTCAACAAGTATTATGGGAGATATGATTATTTGAAGTTGAAGCTTGTGTACTAAAAGCGACAGTCAGCAGTCCCTTCTGTCTTTTGTACTAGTTTTCGTTTATTGCCTCCCCTTTCCCTTTTTAGTTGTTTTCATCATTTTTATCCTTGTTTTATCAGCTTGGGAAGAGCTCTCATAGTTGAGGGTGGGCTATTGGTTGTAAAAAGTATCTTGGAAATAATAAAATCGGAGAGTTCAGACTCCGTTTAACTTTTGTCTTGCTTATCTCTAGCTTGGCTCTCTAGGGTGATCTTCAAGAGTATTTTATGATCTTATTGTGGTGATAACTTGTCTTATTTGATCTAAAATTTGGGCTCTAAGTCTCTTGGTGGTGACATGTTATCCAAGTAGCTTAAATTTGTCTCTTATTTCTTCTCTTGTGTGCAAACCGTTGCTTGGTTATATTTTACTAATTGAGATCACTTTTTTGTTCTTTCATTCTAAGGGCTTAGAAGTTAGAAGTGCATCAAGTGCTATCAGAGCTCAAGTACGCTCTTAGCTATAGCTTCCCTAGTCCAAACATAACCCTTTGCCCCAAACACATTAGCCTACAAAGAACCCGAAACTAGCTAACTCTGAGCATGGCCGATAGTGTGACCTTAGAGGAGAAGTTTGAGCAACTATTGAAAGCAAATGCTGAGAAGGATGCTCAACTTGAGTATCTAAGGAGGTAACTAGATCAAGTTATAAGAAAAGAACAAGGGGAAATTTAGAGCTTGCACTCCTCTAGTGAGCAAGATTTGGTTGGATGAGAAACCAAGAGCAAAAAGAGGAGGAAAGGAGGTGTAAAAGAGCAAGGAGAGGCAGACAACATACTATGGACTTCAAGGTGGAGATTTCAATGTTTGAAAGGCAACTAAGCCCATATGAGTTCCTAGATTGGATACATATGGTGGAGAAGGTTTTTGAGTACAAGGACATCATTTATGACAAGAATGTAAAACTTATGGCCCTTAAACTTTGTAAGTATGCTTTAATTTGGTGGAACAATGTCATAACTAAGAGAACTAGAAAGGAGAAGGGGAAGATAAGATCATGGAGGAAGAAGAAAGAGAAACATAGGGCCAAGTTTTTACCACCTCATTGCCTATAAGATAACTACATAAAACTCCATAACCTTAGAC
Source organism: Selenicereus undatus (assembly GCA_017589665.1). Classification (NCBI taxonomy): domain Eukaryota; kingdom Viridiplantae; phylum Streptophyta; class Magnoliopsida; order Caryophyllales; family Cactaceae; genus Selenicereus; species Selenicereus undatus. The sequence continues at coordinate 56,308,806 of JACYFF010031952.1, forward strand.
AACAAGCCAAGAGTATGGGGCGGCATATTCATGAGTTTGAGAAGTTCATCTTGAATTGTGATGTAATGGAGAATGAAGACCAAACCATGGTGAGATATTTGGGAGGGTTGAATGAGTCCATTTGGAATGTTGTAAAGCTAAACAAAAGCCACGTTCAAGAAATAACCCCTAAAACCACCTTGAAGAAGCTATCCTTTTAATAATGGGAGCTACCGTCCTACTCTTAAACTACAAAACTCACACATGATGACCTCCATTTCGACGTGAAATCCCACAAAACCACCCCTCAACCATCATTAGAAACGAAGGTACTACAAATGCCAATGTTTTGGGCATATAGCTTTGGATTGCTGTAATAAGAGGAACATCACCTCGGTAGAATATCAAGCTCTTGAAAAGGCTGAGTTAGGAGGGAAGGGTGCGATAAGGAGGTTCATCTTATAGAGATTGAGTAGGAATGCCTGGAGGAAGCGGATATAGGGAATTGCTAGTTCTTACAAGGGCTTTGAGTGGCCAAAAGGGCTCAAACTATGAGGAGGAATGAGACAACATCATATATACAAGGTGCACCATCAAAGGCCTTGTATGCTCACTCATTGCTGATGGAGGGCCTTGTACAAGTGTACCTTCCACATCATTGGTAGAGAAACTTCAACTCAAGGATGAGCCTCATCCACATCCATACTGCATTCAATCGCAAAACTAAGGCAAAGGGCCTTAAGTCTCTATTCATTATTTAATTACTTTATCAATTAGGAAGAGCTTCCATGATAAATTGTGGTGTGATGTCATACCAATGGATGATTATCATATATTGTTAGGAACACTATGGTTTTTTCATCGTAGGGCTATGAATTATGGATACGAAAACACCTACAACCTACTTAAGGATGGATAAAAGATCTCCCTTGTCTCCTTAGTCCCACATCAAATCACTAAGCCCAAAACCAAGGAGCAGCCTAAGGGAGGGGAAATGCTTCTTTCTCTCCTTGAACCTACCATATAGACCTCATTCTCAGTGTCATAGTTCCCAATAAACCCGCCTACTAAATGAACCTAAAGGACATGATGGAGATTCAAACGCAAGGGGAGGAGATCATTTCTAAGGGCTTGGTTCATGAGAGCCCAAGTCCTTCTACTGTGCCTGCCCTTCTTGTGCCCTAGAAGGAAGGATCAGTGAGAACATGTGTGGATAGCCAAGCCATCAACAAATTCACAATCAAGAATAGGGTTCCCATACAATGATTCGAGGACATGCTTGATGAAATCCATACGTCTAGATTCTTCTCGAAGATAGACCTAAGAAGTGGATACTATCAAATCCAGATCTATAAAAGTGATGAGTGGAAGGCCTCTTTCAAGACCAAGGTTGGACTTTGTGAGTGGCGGTTACGCCATTTGGACTTTCAACTGCCCCAAGCATGTTCATAAGGCTCATGAATAAAGTATTCAAACTATTTCTTGGCAAGTTTGTGCTTGTTTACATTGATAAAATCTTAGTACTAAGCAAAACCAAGGATGAGCATTTTAAGAACTTGAGACAAGTCATGGGAGCAACTGTTTAGCAACCTAAAGAAGTACTCATTCCTTGAAGTGATATTTTTATGGTGCAAAGTCTCGACCGAGGGCATCCAAGTTGATTAAAGCCAAGTTGATGCTGACAAGTCTTGGCTCATTCCATCTACCATGCACAATGTGAGAAGTTTTCATGGCTTTGCTTCCTTTTATAGACGGTTTACACACAATTTTAGCTGTATTGCCACCCCCATGACCGAAGTGCTAAAGGGAACCAAGTTTATCCAGACGACATATGCTCAAAGAACTTTTGAAGAACTCAAAGACGAGCTCACCCATGCACCAATTCTAGCTCTCCATTGGTTCGACAAGGTATTTGAGGGAGGGGGTGATGCCTCTAGAGTTGGCATAAGTGCAGTGTATGTTCAAGAAGGAAGACCACTTGCTTACTTTAGTGTGAAGCTAAGTGAGTAAAGGAGTACATATTTAACCTATGATAAAGAGTTCATTGCCATCATTTCAGCACTTGAGCATTGGACACATTATTTGATTGCTAATGAGTTCATAGTACAATGCAGACATGAGGCCCTCAATAACGTCCAAGGGTCATGCAAGTTAAACTTTGGGCATACCAAGTGAGTTGAGTACTTACTATCTTTCAATTTTGTTATCAGGCATAAGTCAGGTAAGCTTAACCAAGGTGCTTATGCATTGTTAAGAAGTATCTCCTTCTACTCCAACTTAATTCTTGTGTACTTGGTTTTGAGCACCTACAGTCCTTGTACAAGGTTGATCAGTATTTGGTGGGCTAGGCTTGTAAAAACCATCAAAAGAGGGATTTCTTGCTTCAAGAGGGTCATTTATGTAAAGGGGCAAGATTGTGTATGCGACAGTGTCCAATCCATGAACTCATCCTTAGGGATATCCATCGAGGATGTTTGACAGGGCATTTTGGTGAAGATAAAATATAAATGATGGCCAAAGAGAATTACTATTGGCCTTACATGCTCAAGGACGCACAAGACATGATCAATGATGCTCAACATGTCAAGTGGCAAAAGGTCCCTTACTCCCTCAAGGATTATACACTCTATTATCTATTCCTGAAGGGTCATCGTTGGATATGCACATAAACTTTGTGCTTGAACTACGATGAACCCAATGCAATAAGGATTCAAAGTTAGTGGTAGTGGATAAATTTCCTAAGGTGGCACACTTCCTCTCATGCCACAAGAGCAGTGATGTATCTCATGGGGCTAATCTCTACTTCAAAGAAGTCATAAGACTTCGGATATGTCACTCTCTATTGTCTACAACCATAAATCAATGTTCCCTACTTTTGAGTAACACTATGGAGGAATTTTGGGCACCAAGTTGAAATTTAGCACCCCGTGTCACGCGTAAACGAATGGTCAAATGGAGGTCATTCAGTTTGGGGACTTTGGAAAGGGTCCTAGTCAAGAAGAATCTAAGGGCTTAGGCCTTCTTCCCTATGCCAAGTTTTGCCTATAATCTAGCACTATGTAGAACTACTAATGAGTCATCATTCAAGCTCGTTTATGGGCAAAACCCCTTGGGCCACTTGATCTTTTACCTCTTCATCAGGGGAAGAAGATGAACATTGAGGCGAGGAGAAGGTTGAAAGAGATTCAATAGCCATAAGTAGGTCCAAGCTCAAATTGAGAAGTCTAATGAGCGCTACCAAAGCTATGCAAATAAGCACCGTAAGCAAGCTTCGTTCCAAATGGGCAATTTGGTTTGGTTCAATGACAATGCATACAACGGCTGGTGGTCCTTTTGATGCCAAGGGCTGGTGGTCCTGTTGAAGTGCTCAAGAAGGTCAATGACAATGCATACAAAATAGATGTCCCAGGGGAGTATGGGGTTTTTACACATTCAATGTAGCAGACCTTAAGCTATACTTTGGCAATGAGTGTCTTGAGAATTTGATGACAAACTCTCTCTAACAAGTGAAGGATAATGTACCTAGGGTGAAAGTTGAATAAGGTTAACCTCATGAGCTGCCCAAGTCCAAGGTAGTCCAATTGATGTTCCTTATTATGAGAAACCATTAAGAGGGTTAGTGATACTAACCAGTTCTGTCCAGCAATAGCCCCAACTTCTTGACCTTGGTTGCCTAACCTATAAGTGACTTACATCCTTTTTAAAGCCTCCATCTTTTAGTTCAAGAAGTCTTCTTTCCAATAAAAGATTTTTATATGAATAAGACTTCATTTTCCCTTTCAAATCAACTCTCAAAACAAACAGTCCAGGCTGCCTATTTGGGCCAGTTTTCAACCCTGTTATGTGGAACTATTTTCCCTAACCAAAGCCCTACTTAGAAACCTGAAATTTTCATTATTGGGATCCCTTTTGAATTAACTTTTAGGACAAAAAAATAAAGCAAGGCTAAGATGGATGTAAGGGCACTAAAAAGGGAGAAAGTTCAAAAGGTGGACTGCTAGTTCCACCTGGGGACCACTTGCCTTTCTCTAGGCTTAACATTCAAATGAATAGGGTTTCAAAGAATCCAAGAGGGTCTAAAAATAGACATCTTAAGCTTTCAATGACTTATGAATCACCTATTCTTGGAGATATGGCTGTTTGAAGTTGAAGCTTGTGGACTTAAAGCTGTGGCCAATAGTCCCTTTCACCTTTTGTACTAGTTTTGCCTTATTATCTCCCCTTTTACTTTTTAGTTGTTTTCTTGGTTTTATCCCTATTGTATTAGCTTCGGAAGGGCTCTTATATTTAAGGGAGGTCTATAGGTTGTAAAAAGAATCTTAGAATAAATGAAATGGTAGAGTTAAAACTTCCGCTGACTTATGTCTTGCTTATCTCTTGCTTAGCTCTCTAGAGTGGTGTTCAAGAGTCTTTATGATCTTTGAGTGGTTATGAATTACCTTATTTGATCTCAAAGTTGAGCTCTATGTGGTGATGTCTTATCCATGTAGCTTAGCTTTATTTCTTATCTCTTCTCTTGTAGACAAACTGTAGCTTGGTTTTCTTTCACTACTTAAGATCACTTCTACGTTATTCAATTCTAAGGACTTAGAAGTACATCACGGTTTGCACCACGAATATGATACTTTTACAATGCAATACCTTTATACCTAATTTATACTCATAATAATTGTTATTTTTAGATTTTTATTTGATTTTATTTGATTTTGTAGGTGTTAAATAAATTGGAAAAAGCAAGGCAAAAGTATAAGAAAAAAAACCCTCAATGCCCCAGTAGGTCATCCGTGCTGGGCACGTGACCTACACCCCTAGTTATCCTCACACTTTCTCTCTCCTCTCGGGCTACCTAGAAAACCTGACCACCACCCCCTTCATCTCATTTTCTCTCTCAAACTCATCTATCTCTGTCAAACTTGCTCTCAACCACACAATAGCACCATCATCTTTCACCATCACCCCTATCTCGTCCTTATCCACCATCATGCCCCACAATTTGCATAACATCAGCAGCACACCGCCATCGTCATCCCGATCTCCACTATCCACGGCATCTTCAAAATCAAGGGCAACGATTGAGCTGGTTTAAGTATAAATGTTGGGAGCGACGAAGCTAGGTATCAATCTAATTGGGTTTTAGTTTTATGTTTTTAGGTTTAATTTTAGGGTTCTTAGTAGTTTTAATTCAAGTTTTTGGAATTTAGCGTTTGATTTGGTTTTGGAATTCGAACGTTAAATCCATTTTTAGCCAGCAATTTTATCTACTTATGCTTTGCTTTGTTAGTTTGGAATAGCCTTGTCTAATTCTCAGCATGAAACTGAACGAATTCTTGGTTTTGATTAGGATAAATTGCAAGCTCCCCCTCTCCCCTATTTTGATTTTTTTTCTTTGCCAGTAATGGAGTTCGATTGCAGCTCCTCCTTCATTGAATATTTTGAGGTCGTTGGTTCATTTGCTCTGTTCTGTTTGTTTGATTCATGTTTTGATTGTGAACGGGTTGAGTTAGTTTTGCTCTTGCTCAGATCAGTAGCAGCTTCTACTCTTGTATTTCACTGCCTTGTGTAAGCTGGATTCACTTTTTCTATGCCCTGGTTTTCAAATTGAGGAGCTAGGGGTTGTTGATTCCATGGTTTGGATGCAGCTTGGTGACCCTGGGCAGAGCTAGTTGGCTTGGGACGACTGATTTCCCCCCTCCCTTATTCTTGTTTGATTTAGTTCATCAAACTAAGCTCTTATGACCTTTGTTCCTTCTTCTTTTATGCATCTTGATTTCTGTTCTAGTTATGATCTTTGATTTAAGTGTAGAATGATGATACTAAGTCTACTTACTCTGTTAGGGTGCTATTCATTGGATTCGTTCTTACTTGTGCTATATTGAATCATGATGCTAGAATTAGTTCTTAGTTGTGCTTAGTTGAATCATGATTCATTCTCAATTTGAGTTCATTAGTTCTCTTTAAAGTTGCTTTATTTGGACTTATGTATTTAATTTAGTTTAATTAGTTTAGTGATCTTAATCTCATCCTCGTCCCTAAGGACAAGACCCACAATTACTACGACGATAGTCGTATACTTACGACATATATTTTTCACTCAAAATTATCCAACAATCACTGTTGATGGTTGACCATTGTTGTAGTACAGGGTTCCCCATATGCATCAACATGGTATCAGAGTCAAAGGTCTTATTCTTGGTTGTTTTCTTCATGAAAACCTTCTCCTTCCAGGCCCAAAAATTTATACTTTGATTTTACACTTTCTTTTCTTGATTGACCTTCACAGTCCATAAAGAACCTAAAAGAATAGCCCAAATGAAATCTCCAACCCAAGCACGAGCCTAAACTTCCAAATAGAAGCCTCAACAAAAAGTGCAAAGCATAGTCAGCTAAAGCCAACCACGGTTCGCCCGTGGTCAAGCCCATGGTCCATGGCAAGCCCCTTTATATCCCCAACCGCTTTTAATATTTTGTTCCACCATAGAAGATATGCCCATACCTGAAATTTAAGATGGCGTAAATAAGCTTAGGAAGCAAATGACAAAAGTATAGAAGGCCATGAAAGGACCACCATGTTTTGAAGGTAGTTTCGACCTAAATTGCTACTTGAAATGTGTTCTGGCCATTATGAGTTATCTATGGCAAAAGATATTTTGGATGAAGTGAGTTTTATAATAGCCACCCAAAAACTCCAAGGTGTTGCCTTCTAATGGTTTAAATTCCTTAGGAAGGAAAGGGCTCTTAAGGGAAAGCCTAGAATCAAGACTTGGAGGTGGATTATGTCATATATGGATATGAGATTCTATCGAGATTTACTCTTTGGCGAATAACTCTTGGAAGGAAACTCCATTGTTTTCTACGAGAAGATTAATGTTTAGGAGGCAAAACCTATTTCGATCAAAGAAGAGAGTGAGTCTATTTTGGGTTTTGATAAGATAAGCGATGAGAAAAACTTGGTCATGGATGAGAGCTCTCCTAAGCTACCAATCCAAAGTGTTCATCACTATATCCTCACTTTGAAGAAACTAAGGAGGTTCAAACACAAGCTCAAGTTGATGATGTTATGAAGGTCCAAATCCATGTCTAAAAAGTTGAGGCCATGGAGGTTTTATGAATGGAAATAAGAAGCTCATTTGGCTTGCTATATATGCCTCTTGGAAGTGAATGGCAACAATCTAAACTTGGGCATGAAGAGGTACCCAATTGTGAATTGGATATTAATGAGCACATTTGTAATTGTAATAACCTTATAAGTATTGTGGTTAGTGAGAAAGCATGTTGAGTTTTAGTGGCCCCTAATTTCTTTAAAAACACGGTAGAATTTTTAGAAGCATGGTAATGTTGAGATCAAAGGGGCACATCATTCTTGCTTGAGTAATGATCTTTAGGAATGACGTAAGTGGCCACAAGGAATTAGAGTTTGATGCAGAGCAAGAACCCAAATCACCTTCGTAAGTTGATTCATTTCTAATTCAATTGTTAGGGGTGGATAATGTCAAATAAAGCTTCTAGCACAAGCTATTCAAAATTTTTAATTTTATAGGTTAAATTTTAGCTATTGTTTGGATGACCACATAAGCTCTAAAATTAGCGTTTTAGCTTTTGATAGATAGATTCACTTGTTTATTTCAAATAAGTTATGGTATGCCTCTAGATTTCCTGCACATCTTAAGTTATGAGGAAATCACCAAGCAAGGGCTACCGAGGTCTAGATTTTTAACATTTTGATCATGAGCTTAAATGTCCCATCAAATGCGTGATTAAGGGGTAAATATTTTATAGAAAGTTGGTGTATACCTCTAATAGATTCCTCTTTGAATATCTCTCTCAAATTTCTCCATTTGAGATGGTGGAGTACGTCATCAAGGACGTACAAATGCAGCGAATTCCAGTCATGTATGTTGAGAACTCGTCACTAGCCTAAAAGCTTCTAATTTTAATTTATATGTGCTTAAATTATTGCTTCAATATTCTTGGCTACAACGTATGCTTGAATGTTGTTGGTCCACAATTACCCTATGGGTGTATCATTTCTATTGTGTTATCTTTATAACTCAAAGAAGAGGAAACTAATTTTTATGGCTATAAATTACCTCTTTATAGTCACTTGTAGATGGATGTGAGTTGAGTATTAATGAATGAAAGCCAAAATGTTTTTCTCTTCTAAAAACAAAATCTCTCTGTTTAGTTCAAATAGATCGTGTGTTTGAATAGTGATTGCGTAAATCCTTTAAATTAATTCTTGGTGCTTTGCTTTAGAGAAGCAATTGACGGATTGTTATGCTAAGTGGTGGCTTTAACCTTTATCTTAGTTATACCCATTTCATTTACTTTTCTCCCAAATTAAAAGATCCACAAAAATTTCATTGATTTTCCTTTTGTTGTTCAAGGCTTAGCATGGCTCAAAGGCCTATTACTTGATGGTTGTTGATGGTTGATTATTCTTACAGTAGAGGGTGCCCATATGCATTGCTATTTGTCTTACATCTAGTATAGCTCCTTACCTTGCTTCAGAGCACGTAGTGTTTTTAATTTTAGGGTTCATAACATTTCTAATTGGTTCAAGATAGCTTTCGGTAAGCTCTGAGTTATAGCTTTGTTGGATTCAGCTCTTTCATGTTCTTCATCACATGTTTACTGAGTTTAGGATCTTGAAATGAAGTTGAGTTGATGATCCCATTAGTATTTTCATCAAACACCACATGGATGCTGTTTTTAACCACCTTAATTCTCTTATTGTACACTCTATATGCTTTAATTTGGTGAAAATAGCTAATGAAGATACCTTCATGACATCTTGGATCAAACTTTCTAAGATTTTCTTTTCCATTATTGTGAATGAAGCACTTGTTGCCAAATGATTAGAAGTAAGAAATCTTTGGCTTTATTCCTTTGAGGGACTCATATAGAGTTGTCCTTAGGAATGGTCTGATTAGGCACCTGTTGAGAACATAATTAGCAGTGTTCATAGCTTCAGCCTAAGCACTTTAAAAGATCATTTTCACATAGGATCCAATTGCCTATATCATCCAAGGTTCTATTTTTGCTTTCAACCACCTTGTTTTGTTACAGAATCCTTGGTGCTGAGAAGTCGTGTGATATTCCCATTTGATCAAAGAATACCATATATTCTCCTTTGAACTGAACTCCATGATCACTTCTCATAGTTTGAACTAGCAATCATTGAGTGTTATGTACCTTTTTGCAATATTGGAAAATGCTTTAAAAGTATTTGTTTTATCTTTTAGGAAGAACGCCCAACTAAATTTGGAATGATCATTAACAATAGCAGATAGATGTTTACTACCACCCAGACTTCTCCATCTTATAGGACCACATAAAACCATATGCAATAATTTAAGGGGCTTTATAGTGGAAATGGTTTTCAGGGGACTTGAATGAAGCTCTAGCTTGTTTGCCTTTTACATAAGCATTATAAACCTTTTCTTTGTCATAGTATGCTTGGAAAACCTCTTACAAGGTCATGCTTGGATACTTGATCAATAATGAGCATGATAGCATGACCAATCTTCTTTGCCACAACCGTACGTCATCAATAACAACTTTAAAACATGCAAGATTCTTAGAGTTAACATGATCAAGGTTAATAGCATAAACATTTCCCACTCTTGCTCCAGGTAGAGTAAATTTGAAGGCTAGAGACGTCACAATGAGAAGAATTGAAGGTAACCTTGTTCCCTTTATCTCATAATTGAGAAGTGCGAAGCAATTTTAATTTATGACCACCTATTAAGCAAACATTCTCAATTGACTTAGAGGAATTTTTACCAACTTTTCCAATTCTAATGATCTTTTTAGACTTTTTATTGACAACTATAACTTTGCCTTGATTTGATTATTCAACTTTTGAAAACACTGTAGCATCACCAATCATGTGCCTTGAGCATTTGCTGTCAAGGTAACAAAGACCAGCTTTTAACTTGAAGTATATTTGCAAAAACAAATATGAAACCTTTCTCCTTCTCATAACTAGAAATCTAAGTGCATGATTTGTTATCATATTCAAGTTAGGGCATTATAACCTTTGGTTCCCCTACTTGAACAACTTTAGGACTACGTCAATTGTGATCTTTAAGGCGTACAAAGTTCCTTTACCACGATTGCTAATTAGAGTTCATTTGGTGTCCTTTTGAAGAAATGTTTGTTAGTGTCCCTTGAACAGCTCTGAGCTTCATATGGAAATGTCTCTTTTGTAAAGATATTTTAATGTGATTTCTTCTTATTACTGGGATCATGTCCAAGACTTTCTCTTTTAATGGACACACTTATTAATATAAATAATTTGTCTACGTTTTCTTATCCATTAGCGAGTCTTGAAAGAGATTTTTGAGTTCGAAAACATGCTCATTTTTAATTTTCAACTTCTATAGTTCTTTAAGAGCTTTAGCCTCTTTCATAGAGATTTCACTTCTCATAGAATTCATCACAAAATCCCAGAAACACTATTTGTTATTATCCTTGAAATGCTTGTATTTTGTATAATAATGACCAAATTCATCTTGTAAGCATTATTTTTCATATTTTAAAAGTCATCAATAAGGGACATGATTTTAGAAAGATACTCCTTTTAAGTGTTCACACCATGCATAATAATCTCAGTTAAATCATCCCTATACACATCAGCAAATAGAGTTTACATGGTAGGTGGGTGTTTCTTCAACTTTCTTAGGTACTTTTTGTAGTACCTAGAGAATTCAAACTTTGTCTTGTAATTGCTTTCCATTTTCCATGAAGCATAGGTTGGCAAGCTAATTAATTTCACCATGTGTTTTGGTTGACCACAACCTACTCAGATAATTGTGTTAGTTTCAAGGATCTGAGAGGATGATTTTATATATTTATTGCCTTTTGAGAATGATCCTCTTCAAAGCTTCTTGAAGTCAAAGTTCTTCTTCTTAAGCCTCTTATATAGCCTTGACTATACCTTTCAAGACCACCCCATTATCGAAGGTTTCTCTTATTCTTCGTGGAGGTGGATCTTGTAAGTTATGAGTTTTCTAAGTAGATCCTCTAGTTTCAAGGTCTTTAGGTTGTGAGCCTCTTCAATGGCTGTTACCTTTACTTCTCATTGGTTCATTGTGAGATTTCTCAATGACCTCCTTACCATATCTTCACTTGTGTAGATTTCTCTAGGAGACATGCTTAGTTGATAATGTTAGTAAAATTTGGTAAACATATCCTTTGCACCATTTAGAAGCATGTAGAAAACTCATACTTGTGCAAGTAGATGCTTATATTTGACTCCCTAACCTGACTTGTTCCTTCATATGTGGTAACTAGAGTGTTCCACACTTCGGTTGCTATTTCATAGTGAGAAATTTTGTTGAACTCAATAGCATCTAGAGCACAATATAAAGCACTAAGTGCTAAGTTATTTTTCTACACTCTCTAATGCTCTTCAGGGGTATACTGGTTAATGGGCTTCTCCAACTATTTAGTACCAACTATGTGCATGATTTGGATTGGAGCCTTAATAATATGTTCCATAGCTCATAGTCTTGATCCATATGCCAAATCTATCTAAGCCTTTTCCAATGAGTAAAGCTAAATACAGAAAATAAAAGGAGGTCTAGACATAGATCTACCTTCATAATCTTAGCCACTCCTGAAGTGGAGATTGATCTTTACCTACTTGACCGTTAAGCTGTAGGTGGTGAAACTACCTCTAAGGCGAATTATTGGTCCCAAGTAACCTTACTTGCACTAGAGAGAGCAGAATAGGGTGACCACAAATAGGTAAAAATAAACTTAATTAAATAATATAATAGTTAATAACAAACTCTAGGATGCTAAATAATAAAGTCAAGGACACTGAGCAAAAAGGTCAAGGAGCAGTAAAAGCATAATGTAGAAAGTAAAGCACCTGGTGTCTTTTAACAAGGTTCACCCCTCTAACTGGAATTTTCCCCACCTAAGGTCCCTTCCTTAGAATTCAACCATTTATATTAATCTGCTCTGAGATTTATACAATTTGCAAGCGTGTAGCCAAGTACCTTGACTACAATAGACCTTTCAAGACCTCTCTTGAAGAAACTTCTTTTAAATCCACACTTAGAAAGGAGACAATATTAGCCAACCTCTTACTTACAAGCTGGATTCTCACAACCCTTTTACTTCACAAGAAATCTCAACTATGTGTACAAAGATTATAGTGATTTGAAATTGACCACTCAATACCACAATAGAACTTTTAAAATAGGATTTAAGCTTTTTAGTTTTGGCATACTCTATCTCTTTAGTGAGGTCTCTATATGTATAAGCACTAAGAATGAGATCATTGGTGGATGATGAAGATGTAGCCGTTGGATGCTTCTCTCTAACGGCTACTACCTGGTTCAAGAGTGTTGACATCTGTTCTCTTTTTCTACATCTACTCAGTTAGTTCTTGACATTTTATGTGTTGGAGAAATGGTTCACCAGTCTTCATTCAATGTCTTAGCCATTGCACTCCTCATTTACTAACAAAAAACAACTCTTTCAAGCTTTGATCTTCACATTCTCCAATTCTGGTACGGTTAATTGCAAGTCTCCCTTTCATCAAAAGTGTTTTTGGTCTTTGCCTAATTTGATCTATATTTGAATCTACTTTCTGAGCATCCCAAATGTTACCAGTTACTTCATCATTAAAAATCACAAAGCTAATCTTGCTTCTTGAAGATTGCAAAATTAGATAATTAGGAAGATAACTTGAGTAATCAAATTATAATTATTTTAATTAATCATCATAACATCTTAAATAACAAAAAAACTAACCAAAGTTTAAGCATACAATTGTGGTACATCTTTATATCACGGAATCACATATTTACAAGTAATTTAAGTATCATGGAATAGATGCACAAATTCATATGTTAGAAAAATAATTAGTGTGTAACAAATTTCTTTTTAAGCTCAATTCACAGTGATTCTAAAGCTCTGAGAAGGCTATGTTTCTGCTAACCTAATCACGGTGATTGACAATACAATTTCAAGATCATTGGACTCTACCTTTGAGGCTCTAGGTTGTTAGATACCCAATGACCCTATCGAGCATGTTACTTACAGGCAAGTTTGATGATCCTATTCAAATATGTGTGCAAACAAGATCTAATGGCCCTTCATCTTTATGTAAAATGTACCTTGAGATCATTATCTACACTAAGAAACACATCACATTGAGATGATTGTGAAATATTATGCACGTTAGATTTCTAGTAATGGGTTGACAGAACTCAATTCTAATGTTTTGTTTCTAATATTTGTTGTTAAAGGAAATAATAAGTTCTATAGTTCTAAGGTCTTTCAGTTAACACAACTCATTCTATTGAAGTTTTTTTACTAGTGTATGTTGGGTGACATTCTTCTATATGATCATGTCATTAGAAACAAAAATGGTCCGACTAAACACCTTTTATATTAATTGAAATGAGAAGTAACTAATGTTTAACTATGCTAGTTGTGACATTTAAGACCAAATCATATTTTGTCAATTACCTTTTCATTTGCTTTCATGATATAAATTCAATATATTCATATAGGATGAATTTATTTTGATAACAAATTGATGTTGTTCACAATGCTTATTCTTATTGGAATGTGGATAAAAGTTGGATAGAGAAGTCAAACTATATTGATGAATATAAGAATCGGATTTAGGATTTTGTGAAAGTTTCCGTTGATAATTCAAGTAGTTCAAGGAAGTTGTTCATCCATGCTCAAAATGTGGGAATGTCACTCATCAATGTAAATATTAGGTCCTTACCCATTTAATAAGCTATAGGTTTATGCCAGGTTGTAAAAGTGGGTTTCCCATGGTGAGAATGTGCCTATAGCTCCAGTAATTCCCAACATATCAAAAGAGAATTCTGTACGCACTTCAATTAGTGAAAATGTAAGCTACAATCCTTAGTGACACAAATTGTCTCACAACATGATAAGGCTTGTCTAAACAATGCCAATGAAAGAGACTTTAATTATTTATTTAGTGATAAAGAGTTTTTATAGCATAAATTATTAGAAGAATATGAGAAGGGACCATATCCAGGACGTGTAAGCTGCTCAAGATTCTCTTTTATTTTGCATGCTCTTCAATTCAAATGTACATTTGGTTGGTAAATTAAGTCCTCTGACATGTTACTCACTTCACCTCAAAGGTATCTTATGGACGTTCATTGAAGATTCCTCTCAATGTGGCATAACATTGTACTTTAGAAGTTTACATATGATTTAAGTTCAAAGCACATTTGTTATAGTTTTGGGTCAATTAATTATACATGTTTAAGTTGTTTAAATTTCAATCATGTGATTAACATTCATAAGTGACTAGCATGACAAGTTCCCTAAGTTAATGACTGCCTAAAGGATTTAATACTAGAGTTCGGCTTCCATGGAGTCTTCAAGTCAATTTGACAAGCATGCCACCTGATGATCTATGTGAGAGTCACGAAAATCTCATCAACTTGGAACAAGTTTATAATGTATTTCATGCTATTCTTATCAAACTCCTAATGTTTGGAAATTGTATCTCTATTCATTGATGATAAATTTGATTAATATATGCATTTCTAAGAAAAGCTAGCTTAGACCAAATCATATGAAAAAATTATTGCCTTTTACCTAGAATTTCTGCTATATTTTATGCTATTGAAAATAGTGAATTTCGTAACATGGTTAATTAGGTTAATTAAATTATTTTAAACTTAAGTGGCTAATTATCCTGCTAGTTATTAGTTGTTCTCTTAAAAAGCAGGATTAATTTTATGGCTTTTACTATAAAATAGCTTGTAACATTTTGGAATCGAGAAAACCAAATTTAAAAGTGTTCGAAATCATGGAAAAGCCAAAATTGATTTATAGAAGAGCTGGCTATAGGTCAACTATGCCTAAAATGTAAGTTACCCACATCAAGCTTGAAAGAACTAATGTGGATTATTAAAAGAAGAAAACAATAGTTGCAGTTATAAAAGAAGGTTGAGAACTTGCCTACGAAAGTGAAACAAAGTCAGCAACGAATTCAATTGCTGTCGAGACGAGAGGCAGCAGTCGAGGTCCTTGAACCATCTAATACTCTTTAGAGAAAAAAGCTATAATGAAATATTCTAGAGTATCCAATAGCTATGTTTTTCATCATTCTCTAATAGTCTAATTCACAATGCTTATAGGTAAAAGACTTTGTTAACGGAGAAGATTAAAACACATAACACAGGAGCTTAATTCATGTTATAAATGTTTATTATACTTTTAAGTGATCAATTCAAAATTATTATTGTCTTTGTGCACCCATTAGAGAATCCTTCTGAGGTAAGAGGGTTAGAAGAACTCTATTTGTAAGCAAGAGGGTTGGCTATGAGAATCATCTGACCTAAGTAAGGACTTAGGTGAAAACACTCTAAGAGGAGAATGAGGGGTGTGCTGTTAAGGTCCTGGCAGACGACTAGTTGTGTAATCTCATTGAAGATTAACACTAGATTGGCTTAATCCTACAGATGACCCCTTAGGTAGGGACATATCCCAATTGGGGGTATGAATATCATATTCTTTATGTTGTGCTATTTACCTGTATTACTTAGTGTCATTGATCTGCTAGTCTAATGTCCTTGAGTTCTTTATATCTTAATATGTTTTGTACTTCAATTTTGACTTGTAATTATTTTTTGTCATTTATTAACCTCCTTTAAAGGTGATTTGGCATTATTAGGTCCTACATTTACTATGCATTATTAATGCATGATTTGTGAATGACTGAGAAAGACAGTACATAACAAGAAGTTCACATGAATATAATTTAAAAAGTAGGTGAAGTGATAGACAATTGATGCCACAAACATTTAGAACTCAGTAAATAAGAAGTCATCACTTACAATTTTATATACATGCCACCTTAAAACATTGGCTTCATGTTCCATCTAGGTTTTAGGCTTAAGGATAAGGCTTCCAGGGAGGATTCCTATAATAAGAATGTGGCTATTCCCTCATTGTTGGACTAAAAGTGATGATGTTTGATTCTTGTCGAGGAAAAATTATAATCATTCCACAAAGCACTAGGCTTAGATTTTAAAAAGAGTGCTTCTTAATGTGCCTACATTATGGGATCCATAATTGTTAAGAAATAGGCTACTCAAGCATAATGTAATGTGTTAATGATATATATAGTTTTTTTCAAAAAAAAAATAAATCGGAGCACTTAGTTAATTTATACCCCTTCAATTATGGACTTCTTATGTATCACTACTAGGGTCGACAACAAAAGTGTCGAAACTGCATGAATGACACTCTATTTTATGGCAGTCTCTCTTTGGTGGATGCTTAGAATGTTTTACTAAACACTAAGAGTCAACAATATAATTTTTTGGGGTCATTTGACTATAATCGAGAAAGAATGATTTAAGAAGAAGGTTTTCTAAACATGCACTCTACATTCAACGGCTATTTAACCACATACTTACAAACCATAAAGTTGTGTTCAAGGCCAAGGACATAATTTAGTGATGGAAAATCATCACTAAATAGCATGTCAAGCAACCTACCCTAAGGTATTTTAAAATTAACCAAAACTATACCTGAATTTCATAAGTATATGAAATTCATGCATTTTTATTGCATTTAGTGGAGTGAGACTAGCATATGAGTGGCGACCGGTCGTCTACTACATAATAACTCTATTTGTTAGTAAATACAGATAAATGAATAAAAATATTTTGTGGCCACATTCTTTATTTATTTATTTTGATCACACATGTTCTTTATTTACATCGCTTAATATAAAAATATGTCAAAGTAAAATTCTTTATGAAGGATCAGCCAATAACATGATATGTACAAAAAAACAGAAAAATTTTAAATAAAAACAAACCAGATGATTAAAATTTATTTATTCCTAAGGATTGAATTAAGCTACTTAGGGTAAGGCAACAACTCGGGGTGTTAATTGATCCAAACACGAACTCAACTGGAGCATACCGGTTTGGTTGGAATCCGTATTTCATAAATATGTTGAAACCAAAGACCAGGTGGAATGAGTACTTTACCTAGACCAAATCTAATAGGAAAAAGCCTTGGAGTCGACCTATTGGATTGAATTGTTAGTCTATTTATCATTTTCTTAGGGTAAAAGACATTGTCAATTTTGATATTTATATAAGTTTAACTAATTATTTCATTACGGTATATTTCAAAAGTTTATATATGAAATTGATACTAAGTGGTTTGAAATTATTTTTTGTTTTTGCCTCCCTCAGGTTTTTTTATGATTGATTATTATGAATGTCAAGTTTCTCGATTTCAATATAGCTTATTTGGGTTTGAATGGACTGGAACAAAAAATTTGCAATATCTTGAATCAGGGACTAAGATGAAATTTTCAATGCGATATAGGGTGCCTCTTCGATCTGCCAAAAAATGTACACCCTATAAACATCTCAGACTTAGGCAAGTTGGTTTTGACTTATGATAAGTACTTATTGATACTTATTGCTGAAATACGTTGAATCATGGTAAAATGTGTTGAAACATACTGAATCATTCTGAAACATGCAGAATTATGTTTAAAAATCTTGAGACACAATGAATGGTACTGAATGAGTCTTTAATTAGGGGCTACTTATTACTAAGAATGGAAATATATTTACATAGTTATGTAACTATTGTTTGCACCCAAAGTGGTGAGCACTTGTACATACGTAGTTATATACGTTGGGCACTCTTTGGCATACTTTTGCATATTTAATTTAATTTTTCTTAGACCCGTCATTTGGAATATAAGAATGTTTCTATTTTTATCCTTTTTTCTATTTCGTGTAGTCTTGTTTAGTCAATTAGTAAGTCCAAAATTCATATATTTCTATACCTTATTTTGTTAATTTTGGCGTAAAATAATTGTTAAATTTTAGGTACTAATTTTTCTTTTATTTTACAGAAAACTACATACTTTTACAAATAATTAAGAAATGGTGACAATCGAAGAATTGGGCTCACTTCCTTTGCTTAGGCCTTGACCCATTCCCGTCTTTGGCCAAGAAGGAAACAATAGGAGAAAAAGTAAAAAAAAGCTCGAACACCCCACTAGCTTCTTCGGGTCCATTTGGGAAGAGAGTGAGTCAAAAAATAAGAATAAATAAAAGTTAGCGGGAGTAAGATTAAGGGGAGTAAATAACAGTAAGTTACCTACCCTTGTTTGGGATCAATAAGAGTGTAGATTTACGGTTGTTTAGAAAAATAGGAGATTAAATAAGAGTAACTGAAATAAATGACATATATATCCTTGAACTTTTGAAAATACATATATGGTAGGAATAGCTTATAAGGATAAAGAGGTAAAATTGCATTTAAGTAATTCTTCAAATCCTCCTTACTCCTCCTCACGCCCATTTTGTGGAGTATAAATATAGAGAGTTGAGGAGAGTTAAAAAGAGTAAGAGTCACTCCACTTTACTCCTCCTTTGATGGAATCCTATCTAGCCAAGACCTTGACCATGAAGAATCAAGTCCAACACATCCAAGAACAAGGTCCCAAGTGAAAAAGATGGCTCACATTTTGCAAGAAGATCAAACAGTCACAAACGGGCTAACTGGCCAAAAAATGCCTGGTTTTATGCACCTCATTTCTTAAGCTACATTGTGGCTTAAACCTAATATTTTTGCATTTTTGGAATCCTCATATTGTTAACTTTCAGGTCCAAGCATTGATTTCAAATCATGCACGCAAGAGGATGGGAGATCAAGGTGTTTTTCCTAACCAGTCAGATTGGGATCCATTCTGTAGGGTTTAATGTTTAAGCCTAATTACCCTACTTAGACATGCTATAACCTTAATTTCTTTTTAGCGGGGTTTGTACACACCCTAAGGTTTCCCCCCATGGCCTAAAATCCAAATCATGGTCACTTTTGCTAAGGGTAAACCAAGCCTGAAAACTGGGTTGCAAACTGCCGGTGAACCCAGTTTGATAGTATCAATTGTTTTTGCCTTCTACCATGGGTTTTCTCCTCTTCAGCTGATATGACACACACACCAAGGCTTCCTAGAAATGAACAACCAATGAAACAAGAGCTGCAAGTGAAGTTGTCCCTTGCTTCTTATTGGCTAGCCGAAATGAAGGTGTCTCACGGCTACCATTGGACAGCCGAAAAGGGAAGGCCACTTTACGGCTGAGCACATGCTTCTTAGCTGCATTTCTGGTTGTTTAAGCTTAAGTTTAAGTTAATCATATTTTAATTATCATTAGTCTTGCTTTCCTTAATGCTTTGGTTGTACTTAAGCTAGCATAAACATTAGTTAGTAACCGGTTAGCTCTAACCGGTACATTAGTGTAATTAACACCTTTCCCCCTTAGGAAGGAAAGGTTTAGGGAGGTGGTAGCTTGGTTGTACACTTGCTAGGTGTGTAAACAAAAGGGGAACGCGGCCCTTGCAGCAACATAACTTACTTTGAATAAGAATTTCAGTTTGAGAGCAAACGATCTTTCGACTTCCATAAACAGTCAGCTTGCTTATCCTTAGCTAGGCCGGTTAAGGTGGTGTTCAAGCTTAGTCCTAACCTTGTTTAAGTGGTGATTTATGTATATTGATGAAGCTCAGGGGCCCTAACCTTGGTTTTGGTGGTGATTCTGTATCCAAAATCCAAGATTAGCTCTATCCCATTCAACCATTTCAGTCATGTGTTCCTTGAGTTCAAGAGAGTCCGAAACTGTTTCATTGTTTCCCTTTGATTGTAAACTCATTTCCCTTGAGCTTTACATCATCCTCTCTCTCTGTTTTTTTATTCCCAAACATGGGTTAGGGAGAGTTCTCATCGTCCCTTATTTGTCTCACTCTCCCCCACCTCTGATCCAAATAGGCCCTTCAATGACCTATCCCGCAATATTTTCTCTCTTCTTTTCTAGTTGTGTAAACATCCTAGCTCTCCCTCATCGACTTCTAAAGAAGCCAACAAGAAGAGTACAAGAAGGGAGAAGTCGAGCTTGTGTTCTCGGTCCTGTCTTTCTCATTCATCATGGTAGGCATACGAGGCTTTATATATATGACATACATGCAAGTCTAATGCTAAACAAACCCTAACCCATGTTGACGAAGCAAAAAATATCTCTACAATATATCTAGAATGAGAATAAAATATTTACAATATCTATCAGAATATCTTTTGTAGTTATCATATACTCTATCACTACCCCTTAAGTTGGAGCATGGGGATTAACCATGCCCAACTTGGACCGTAAGAAAATGAATGGTTGCTTGCCTAAAGCTTTGGTGAAGATATCTACCACTTGATTTCTTGACTGTATATATTCAGTCAAAAATGCGAGAGATAGCAGTCGTTCACGTACAAAGTGGCAGTCAATCTCGATATGCTTGGTCCTCTCATGAAATACGGGATTCTTGGATATGTGTAAGGCTGCCTGATTATCACAAAATAACTGCATAGGATGAGTACGAAATACCCTCATGGAAGCGAGAAAAGATTTAATCCAAATCAAATCGCTAGTAACTGTAGCCATAGCTCTGTATTATGCTTCAGCTGAGAAGCAAGACATAGTAGTTTGCTTCTTGGTTCTCCAAGCTATCGGGGATCCTTCGAGTACAATAAAATACCCAGTAAGGAATTTTCTGGTAAGGGGCCATGCACCCCAATCTGAGTCATGGAAGGCAACAATCTTTAAATCAGCATCACTGCGTAAAAGAATTCCCTGCCCAGGAGTACCTTTGATATATCGTAACACTTGTTTGGCAGCTTCCATGTGGGTTTCTTTGGGTGCTTGCATGAACTGTGATAGAATGTGAGCTAAATAGCTTAACTCAGGCCTAGTAAGAAGTCAAGTAAATAAGGCGCCCCATGAGACGACGATACTGCATGGGATCTGTGAGATATTTTCTCGTTGTTAGTCCCAACTTATGGTTAGTCTCCATAGGAAATTTCGCAGGCTTGGCTCCAAGAAGTCCACATTCTTCAACAATTTCAAGTGCATATTTTCGTTCACACAGGAACAAGCCCTTTACGTTGCGTGCCACCTCCATGCCCAAGAAATATTTCAGTTGCCCTAAATCCTTAATGCAGAAACAATTATGAAGATAAGCTTTGAACTAAGCACATCAATCATTATCATTGCACAATAGTACTAAATCATCAACATAAACAAGCCAGGCCATAAACTTTTCACGCTTCTTATATGTAAAAAGAGAATAATTTGCATAAGATCAGACAAATCCCTAATCGAGAAGTTTGGAACAGAGCTTTGCAAATCATTGCCTTGGTGCTTGCTTCAATTCATATAGGGATTTCTGCTGACGACATACTTTATCAAATGTGCCGGTTTCAAAAACCGGGGGCATCATCATATAAAGTTCTTCTTCTAAGTCTCCATGAAGGAAGGCGTTATTAACATCCGTGTTATGTAGGTCCAATCCGTTTGCAGTGGCCACTGAAAGAAAGAATCAAACACTCACCATTTTGGCCACAGGAGCAAAAGTCTCATTGTAGTCAAACCCTTCCACCTGTTTATCTCCTCGGATCACGAGACGGGCCTTATACCTTTCTATACGCCCATTGAAGTTATATGTTACCTTACACACCCATTTACAATTAATAGGCTTCTGTCCTAATGGTAAATCAACAACCGTCCAAGTCTTATTTAACTCCAAGGCCTCTATTTCCTTAGCTATTGCTTTTCTCTGGTGAGGATCTTTAATCGGTTCATGAAAAGACCTGGTCTCCATAATTTTGGTAATAGCAGCCAAATCATGTCTATGCGCATCAGAAAAATTATTGCATGTGACATAGTTAGTTATGGGATATGGTTTACCTGAAGATACTTTTTAGATTGGACTTGCATAGGAAGAGGGGCTTGGAGCATGCATCGTATAACAAATATAATCTTATAAATGTCTGGAAGCCTTGCGGTCTCACTGTCCCCTGCTATTTAGGTTAGGCTTGACAACCGGGGTTGTCGGTCTAATGGGCTTGATCCTGGGCTGATCCTGGGCTCGAGTCTGCAGTGGGGCTGGACTCACTCCCCCTCACTGGTGTGCTATTTGGGCCAACTCCCCTTGTTCTAGGCTCATCCGTTATGGGCCTTGGACCTCCTTCGTTGCTGGACTTTAGGCCATGTGAATCTTGCCGTCTTGGTCTGTCCAGATCTGGTTGGACAAGCCCAAGCGCTACCAAAGCTTCATCACCATTGGGTTGGCCCTCCCATAATTGTCGAGCTTGTGGCACTTCAAAAACTTCTTCCTTCGCAATTGGTTCCCAACTCGCAGGTTGCTCTAGGCTTCAGTAATTGTTCTCTGCTGCGCAACTAGTTGCTAAGGGATAAACATCTTCGTGAAAAATCACATCTCGGCTTACAAATATTTCTCCTGTTTCAATATCATAGGCCTTCCAGCCTTTTTTACCATGTGGATATCCAGCAAAAATGCATATTTTGCTTCGTTCCCCAAATTTATCCTTTCTTCTTCGAAAAGTATATGCATAACACAAACACCCGAAAACCCTAATGTGATCATAACAGGGTGTTATTTGAAAAAAGGTTTCATAGGGAGTTTTTCCATTATGCACTTTTGTGGGTGTCCTATTAATCAAGTGAGTTGCAGTTAAAACACATTCCTCCCAAAATTCAATAGGTAGGTGAGCCTGAAATCGAAGAGCTCTAGCTACATTCAAGATATGATGGTGTTTCCTTTCGACCCTTCCATTTTGCTGAGGGGTGTCTGTGCAATAGTCTCATGAATTACCCCATGTTCCCCAAAAAATCTCTTCATTGGGTTCGACATAAACTCATTACCGTTGTCTGTTCTAATGGTTCTTACTTTTATGTTAAATTGAGTTTGAACCATTGCACAAAAATCCCTTACAAGTTGGGATGCTTCACTTTTAGCCTTCATTAGATATACCCAAATGCTACAAGTTGTATCATCGAGAATGGTTAAGAAATAACTAGCACCACAAAATGACTTGACGAAATATGCACCCCATATGTCACAATGCAGTAAATCAAAGGGCTTTAAAGCTTTATTTTCACTAATAATGAAAGGCAAACGAGTTTGTTTGGCTTTTTTCAACACAACTCACACAAGTCCCTTTTATGATTATTAGTAATTCCCGAGATAATACTAGATAAGTTTGATAATGCCTGATTTGATGGGTGACCCATTCTCCGATGCCATAGATCGTATGTCATACCTTTGTTTACTTGAACTTTTCCAGTTGCATCTCCTTTGTAGAAATAAACCCCTTTCCTATGCTCAGTTGTACCAATCGACATCTTTGTAGTAAGGTCCTGTATCACACATAACTTACGATTAAACGTTACAGTACAATAAAGGTCCTCAACCAACTGCGCTATCAATATCAAATTGCACTTTAGGTCACGAACAAATAAGACATCATTCAATGTTAATTTCGGGCCAAGTCTCACCATACTTCGCTTACTAGCAAACGTAATTACCCCATTAGGCTAACCCACCGGTATAGGCATGATATTACTTACGTTCATTAGCAACCTCAAGTCTCCAGTCATGTGATAGGAAGCACCGCTATCTAAAAGCCAGTCACACTTATTAGATAGCCGCTCATTGTTGTCCTTCGGAGTTTTGATGAGACTTAATAACTTTTGTACCTGCTCATCAATTATCTTTAACAGGGCTGCCCGAACCTCTTATGATCATTCCATGCTGTTGCTTCCTTCATGTGTTTGTGCGGTGTGTGCCTGTTATCTGGGTTGATAATTACCTCGGCCTTATCCTGCACTCTACCTTCTCCTTCCTCGGCCCCCTTTTCCTCGATCTCTGTCGCCGTGACCTCCTCTTGTATTCCAACTCACCGGATAGCCCATCAACCCGTAACAGTTGGTTTCTTCGTGTCCCATGTTTCCGCAGTGTTTACAGCTCATTCGTTCTGCTCCTCGGCTAAAATGGGTTACGGTAAAAGCAGCAGCCTTGATCTTATGGTCTCGTTCACTCATCACTCGCTTGTGGTTCTCATCCTATTGAACCATGCTGAATATTTTGTTGAGTGAAGGTAGAGGGTTCTAGGCAAGGATTTGGGACCTCATATTAGAGTATAAGTCATCTACTAAGCTAATCAGAAACTGATGGACCCTCTTATTTTCAGCCAGCTTGACAAACTTCTCCACAGCTTCGCACTTACAGATTGGGCATTTGATATAACTGTCTAATTCATTCCAAATCCTTATAAGCTTTGAGAAGAATTCCACCACACTCAAGGCACCTCGCTTACAGGAAGCAATTTTGGCCTTAAGTTGATGAATTTTGGGCACGTTCAGGACAACATGGCGTTTCTAAATGTTCTCCCAAATCGATTATGCCGATTCAGCATAGGTGATACCCTCATGAAGCTTTGGGTCTATAACATTAAGAATCCATGAAGTGACCATGGAATTTACTATAACCCATGCATTCACCTCGATTGGTTTGGCTCCGGTTGCTATGTTTGGCTTGGTGATCATCCCATTGATGAGCGCCACCTTGTTCTTGGCCATCAAAGCCGTGATCACAGCTTTCTCCCATGACTCGAGGCTCCTTCCATCGAATTTAAGTGTCGTGATAATAGCTCCGAGAGCATTTGAGAGACGTAAATAGTATGGGGATTGTGGATCGATTATAAATCCAGTGGTATGTTATTGGTCATCTTGCCTTCTTTTGTTGTGGTTTTAGAATGCTAATAGTCCAAGAGATCGTTGCTCTGATACAATGAAGAAGACAAGAAGAAGGGTAGAAGAAGGGAGAAGTTGAGCTCTGCTCTCGGTCCTATTTATCTCATTCATCATGGCAAGCATACAAGGCTTTATATATATGACATACATATAAGTCTAATGCTAAACAAACCCTAACCCTTGGTGGCTAAGCAACAAATATATCCACAATATATCTAGAACGAGAACAAAATATTTATAATATCTTGCACAATGTCTTTTGTAGTTATCATATACTCTATCAACTTCTATCATTATCAAACACCATCATTAGCGCTCATCATCTCCATTGCCTATCATCAATTCCTCACTTGATCAGCAACCATCATTGCATCAACATCATATTTGTGCCCCTTATCTGCTTTGTTGATATTAAATTTTATTTTATACCTTTTATATTTATTTAATGAACTTTGATTTGTTCAGTACGTAATTGAGCTTGTGATTTTATCTTTGCAATTTGATGAGTTTGAGTTCCATTTCAAGTTCATTTACCCTTCCCCTTTGTTTTATGGCTTCTTATATTCTCCTTTTCCCCTATTTTAATATGCACTGTTGAGCTCGAAAGGCTCATCAATAATAGTTTTCTTTCTCGAGTTTCTGTGCTAGTTTTTATATTTTTGTTTTTCTGTGACTTTTGTTTTGGCGAAGTGTGACGATGGAGCCACCAGTAACGGTGCTAAACAAATTTAGGTGAAGCCATTAAAGCTGGGACACCTAAACGACCCTGTTTTCCTATAATGCCCATATGCTCTCTCATCTTCTACTTCATCTTTGTTCTTCTGTGTTTTGTTTGTTTGTTTTTTATATAGGAATCCCTACTTTGATCCTATTTTTTAATTCTTGTTTTTTGTTTGTGATATGAGCAAAATGGAGTTTGGTTTGGTCTTCAGTAGAAGTATGGTTCTTGGTTTGTTCTATTTTAGCTAATTTTGGTCTCCATTTGGTTTGATTTGTTTGTGCATGTAATGGTCGAGATTCTTAACCTGGGGCTAGCTGTTTGGGTTAATGTTTTCATTAACTATGCTCTATTTAATTGGCCAAATTATACTAGTTGTTTGCGTGCTAATTAGGTGTAATATTTATATGAAGTAATTTTATAAATTCTCTTGATTTATTACGTGATTACGTGAAATTAGTGGGGTTGTTAAAATTAAGTCGAGTCATAGTTACGCGAGATTGGCAAGTTGGATTAGATACTGTGGTCGAGATCACTTGCCGTTCGGTTATTTAGAACCAAATTTATTTTAGTTAAATGGTTAACCAAAATAAACAAAAAAAACAACAAAAGGAGGCGCCGAAGCCCCCTTTCTCGTGGAGAAAAGACAACCGAGGGGGCCTGAATCCTAGCCCCGGGACCCCCATGCTCAGCCAAACAAGAGAGCAAGAGGAAGAGAAAGTGAGAGAAGGGGTTGATGGTGCGTTGCTACCACGCCGACACCTAGTCGGCCACTCTCGCACCTTGTTGGCCATCCTTGACCTAGCAACAGAGAGAGAGAGAGAGAGAGAGAGAGGGAGAGAGAGAGAGAGCAAAGCAGAGCGAGAGAAGAGACAACAGGGCTAAAGATGGGTGGCGGCGGTGAGCATGGTGACGATAACAGTGACAGTGATATTGCTGGTCATCCGTTCGTCACTGGCAAGGAAAGACAGAGAGATCGAGTGTGAATAAGGGTCCGAGGCCCTCAGTCACTATCACCACCACCATAGGCGGCCTAACTTGAAGGTCGGGATAGCGGGAGGAAAGGACATGCAAACCATAGTAGCCGCGAGGCTCGGGCAGCAATGAGGAGGAGATTAGGATGCTCAAAATTCAGCTTCAATCAGCCCAATTAGCCCAGGAGTTGGGTCCATTAGCGTGGAGTCAAGGTGGGTGGTTCTTGATTCCCTAAACTATTAATAATTTATAAAATATTTAAGAGTAAATTGTGGAATTTGGTTTGGTAGCTAGAATGAAATTTTGATGAATTGAGAATCCATGGGAAGTAGGCGAATTATTCGGGTTGAAATTGAGATGATTTTGAGTATTGTTGTCGACGGTGCTATGAGGAGGGAGTTCAAGTTGTGTCAAAATTCGTGAATTTATGAAGTGGAATTTCGTTTTTTGATGCCGTGCATTACTTGTTGTTTGCTTGAATCTGGTTGTAGTATGCTGCTTAATTGAGTCGTGGCTTGCTGGCCTTTTATTCAAGTGTTTACTACATGTATATGTTGAGGCTGAGTTCTATGCCAAAGTGCTGCAATCTTAGCTGCTTCAGATTGCTTGTTTTGTTTAAAGGTCTCGTATTAAATACTTTGTGAACTTGGAGTCATTTTAATTGAAGCTACTTGATTCACTTTAAGCATACACTACCATACTCACAATAATGCTTTCGAATAATTAAATACGTTAATTAATTGTTTTAGGAGTAGTTTGTTCATTACCATGACTAAAACAACGCCTAATTACTTAAACAAGTGACTTGAATGTTTAATAACCCTTAATTGTTTCTCGAAGTTACTCAAATGGGCCATCAGGCTGGATACAATGCGAACTACGAATGAATATGTTAGTGTTATGCTTAAAGGCGTGCGTAAATAAGTATGTACATAGACTACTATGATGTGGCAAGGATGTTGAGTTATGTGATTAGTGATGACTGTAGACCATTCGTTTGATAAGGATGCTTTGAAGCGAAACTGATCGTGAATAACTTGTAGGCATGTAAGCTTTTAAGGCAAGTTTTAATGACATTTCCTTTGAAAAGTGAATGCATATTTGCTCAATAACTCATTTAGAAGCATGTTTTGATAAGATGGATGGTTGTATGCTTTTCGAAAGTCAAATGATTTTATTAAGGCATTTTAGCCTTCATGAGAAAGGAAGTGCCATTGTTATGATACAACGAGAGTTTTGAGATAAAATGTGTTTAAATTAAGACGCATCAAAAATGTTTTAGGCTAGGAGAATGGTGCTAAGTGCTTGGACAAATGTTTAGGGAGCAAACCAAGTATGCGGGAACCCTATTTCCTAAGGAGTTAGGCCTAACCCTAATGAGGGTAATGGTCCACTAATTATGAGAGTCCCTGGGGATATTATAAAGGGCGAGTGTAGATCTTCCCTAGGGCGATGTAGATCTTCCCTATGAGCACGAATATGAGAATCTGATACCCCTCAAAACGATTTCGTACATGTTATGTGATGAAAACTCCTCATTCGAGGACTATGTTAGTGGAAAGATTTGGAAAAGTGCATGTGCTCTTGAAAAGAGCTTTTTATCAAGTCCAAATGATTTTCCAGTGAACAACGACTGTTTTATAAACGCTTATTTCAGTTTAAATAATGGTCCTTGCCTTTATGCGTTAAATCCAATCTCTTACCAAAATGAATCTCACTTGGTGAATTTAATTAAACTTCTTGGTTGATATGTGTTTATGTGTGAATTAATTGCTCTACTATTCTCCGTACTTGAATTTGTGCGTGAGTCAGCTTACTTTTGAGTCTGGTGTGCTTGCTATGTGATGTTAAATAAGTGCTCGTCACTACTAAACTACAAGAGACATAGTTTAGGCCAGTCGAGAACCCTTGTGCATGGAATTGAAGGAGACTGGGAACATCTTTGAATCTTCAAGGTTATTGAGGTAATAACGAATATGGGAGACTTTATGTGATTATTATGTGATATTAAATAACAAACATGTGTGATTGTTACTTAAAAGTATTATGCGTAACTGTTTTGTTTTTCTCGGGGTTGAGAATCACTCACTGAGCGTGCATGTGGTGGATGATCCCCTCTCTATTTCCCCTTTTCCCATGTTTTTGATATGACAAGTAGAAGTTGACTTACTTATGCCAAGTTGGAGTCTTCCCCATTGCTTCGAAAGAGGGTTATGTATGCATATATACATACCTTTATGAGGTTAATGATGTAATATGGTGTATTTCTAGATTGCAAAATATATGTAAAGAAAGTACTTTGCTTCATGTATTGCATATTCAATAACAGTCGCTCTGAATGGCATTGTGGGCAGTCCATCTAAATGGTAGGTCGTTTGTTTTTGTTGAAGTTAGTTATTTTGGGATGTAAACCCCAGCACTTCGGATGTGTGATCTGTTGAGTTGTATCTTTTAATTTCTTCTTATTATTGAACTTTATTATTTGCTTATCTAGGTGTGTGACCTGTAGATTTTTTGACTCCAGTATGTAGCTGTTAAGCTTGTTTTGGTATTCTTTTATGCTTTTATTTCTCATAGAGACCTAATGTAAGGTTTTAGCCTAGGAAATGACTCGTTTTTAGGCAAAACTCTGTTCGTTTTGCTCCAGGATTTAAGAAAATGTTAACTCCCTAACCCTAGGGGATAGGGGTGTTACAGTACATGTATTAAATAGCTGGCTGAGTAACATATTGGATTCATGAATCTTGTTTAGTTTTTCTAGTAAATTTATTTTTGCCTCTTTCATCACTTGATACCTCTCTATGATTATTTAAATAGCTAGGTGAGGAACAGATTATTTAAATGGCTGGGGTGTTACAGTACAGGTATTTCTTTCTTTGATCATTTTAGCCACATAGTCAAATAGTCTGCCTTTGTATTAGATGTTTATTCCCTTTGCTAGCCCCTTTGAGCTTATATCTGTGTTTGTTGTGATCCCTTCATATTGGCCCTTGGCCAAACACATATTCCTGCCTTAAAGGCAAGTCTGTGGAGCATCACTTCATGTATGTAGTGGGTGCTTTTGGGGACAATTAA
>JACYFF010031952.1:56338215-56354684 GCA_017589665.1 Selenicereus undatus
TGGGGACAATTAAGTTTAAGATGGCTTTGGTATGTTGGTTTGTTGAGCGATTGAAAATATTAAGTATTTGCTTTGGTTCACTCTCATTTAGGTTGAATATATATATATATATATATATATATATATATATATATATAATAGGTTGTGATTTGATAGTTAAGGATCCTATGCCTTTCAATAATTGTAATATTCGTTTCAAGAAAAAGAGAAGAAAAAAAAAAGAAACAAGAGTTATGTTGAAGAAGATGAAAAAAAAGGAAGATAAAGTTATGTTCTTGAAAAAGTCAAAAAAAAAAAACCAAAAACATGAATAAGTGATTGGCATTGGATATTTAAAAAACTTGTGTTCTTTCCTTGTCAACTCATTTCCTACTTTATTGAGTGGGGTATGTTTAGTGTATTTTGAGGTTTGGAGTGTTGGTGAGCTTATTGGTTGCTTGGTGTTTTGTTGGTTGCTCCCTAGTCATTTGGCTAAGTAGCTCCACATTGCCCAAATGCATTTGCCCACTCCTTTCCCCTAACCCTTATTACCCATATTACAACCCGGATAAAGTCCACTTGATTATCTTGTCCACATTGCATTTTAGTGGTAGAGAATTTCAGAGTCTTGTAGTTTGCATCTTTGGAATGAGTCTTGAGTGAACCTATGCTATATTTTAAGCACATGAGTGGGAGTGATTCACATTTCCCCATTGTCAGGTTCTATAAGTCTATTTGGCTCTACTCAATCTCATATGCTTGCATGACATGCTTTTTCATTCTTTAGCGGTGATCAAGTTTGATATCGAGCTTGTGGTCTTATACTTCTTCAAAAAAAAATCACCTCCTGTTGATTTTGAAATGTCTTGTGTACCAGTTGGGGTTGCCATTGACTATAGTCTTGCTTATGATATGTTATGAGTTGCCTACTTTAAGGAGGTTGTTATGTTTTGAGGCCTAGATACATCTCCCCTTGTCGATTTTCTATAGTGTTTGGTTAAGGACAAGCAACGGTTTAAACATGTGGGAGTTTGATAAGTGCTTAACGTATATATTGTTTTAGGGTCATTTTCCTCCATTTTTAGGAAAAATTATGTGCTTTATGTGATAATTTATACTCATTTTTTCATTTTACGCTTGGGTATGGTTCTTTTCTGTGTTTTGCAGGATTCTGGACCTTTTTGCTCTTGCTTTGACCCTAATTGAGTGTATTTTGACTCTCCACGGATGCCCTTTAGTTGTTGTGCCCATGGAAGAAAGAAGAACAAAAGAATACCGAGGCAGTGGACACCACAGTTGGTCCATGGTGTCTTCATTTCTTGCGAGGTTTTTGTTTTTTCCCTTCTCGCAAGCTCTTCGACTTGCTAGCGGTTATTATTCCATTGTTATGCATGGCTGTTCGTCTTCTAGAATTTTGCTATAAAAAGGGGGCACTCTCATCCTGACACACCCCACATCATCTCATCTCATACTCCTTTCCTCTATTCAAGTAGATTAGGATTAGTTTAGATTAGAGAGAGAGAGAGTGAGATAGAGTTCAAATGAAGACTTGCAAGGATTTCATCCCGGGTTTGCATGACGGTTCACATGCGATTTTTGGCTGAGCATTTCTTCCTTCTTCTCTTCTCTTCTCCTCTTTAGATTTATCATTTTAGAGTAATTAGTTGTTTAATCTTTGATTATGTGTGAGTAGTTTATTTTTATCTAGGGATTTAGTAGTTTGTCGAAATTATTATTGGATCATGTTTTAAATTTGTAGAATTGTGCTTATTTTCATGATTGGTTTGATTTTGTTCTATCAAGTGTTTGATATGTTGTGAGTTGATTTTTGGCCAAAATTTACTTGCACACTTGAAATAATCGAGTGAACATTCGAAAGACAACATTTGGTTGTTGGACTGCTTGTTAGAACCCAGCGTTGCATCGTCTCGAAAGAGAGATTGTCAAGTTGGGAGGACTCGAATTAAGTAATCAAAATTATTAAACTTGAATTAAGTCAAATTAGTTTGAAAGAACGACTTTTGCTTAGTTTAGGCAAATTTGGTTGATTTTGAAAGAATAGATCAAATTTCTGGATAGATTGTAATTCCTCGAGATTAACTGATCACAGAAAAGCACATGTCTATCATTTTGATCCAATCAACTTTCATAACTACATGAATTCCTAGAAATTTTTCTTTAATTGATTTAGAATTGGTGTATTAGAAATTGTTAATTCGAAAGCTTTTGAATTTTGATTCGCTTAGCATATCTTGAGGGATCATAACCCAATAGTTTCACCTAGTCTCTGTGGGATCGACCTTGATTTCTATAACACCACCGTGCGCTTGCGACCGTAGCAGCTGTCATCCTAAGTGAAAGTACTGGTCCTAAAGCAGGTTTTAGGAGGTGATCCCATCTAAACTTTGAATATGAGTAGAATTAGACTGCTATTGTATTCCTTCTCTGTTTGGACCAATGTAGCAAATGGCCTAATACGTAAGCTAAAATTGAGCTTCCTCAATAAAACTAGACTCCTTAAGGAGTTCAACAAAGTAGGACTCACCCATAGAACATCTTGGAAATTCCAAGCATCATGTCATCCAAAACCTTGCTTAGTTATGGACTTTAACATGAGAATAAGGAGTGAATCTGGTTGTTCAATGCTTGCTTACCTTGATCTTTCTTAGCTCGATGAGTACGTTGACCTTGATTTGGATTTAAGGAACTCTCTAGGATGCCTTGATACATATCAACCTCCCCTTCTTTAAGAGAATTTGACCTCAAATTCGAAGGGTCTTCCAAATAGTCCTCAAATCTGGGGAGTTGTAGTTCGTATACATTGTCTCCCACTCTCTTAATGATATTGAATGGTCCATCGCATCTTGCCATAAGCTTGTTCTTCCTTCTGGATGGAAGCCTCTCCTTTTTGAGGTGTAGCCAAACTAGATCTCTCGGGTAGAGCTCCATTTGCTTTGTATGCTTATTTGCTCTTGTGTTGTAAGCTGCTTTGGCCTTCTCAATATGATTTTTCACCTGTTCATGTGACCTCTTCATCTCTTTGGTTCTCAACTAAGGATCATGGCTTCCTCTTGACTCACTTAGTAGTCGTGCAGGAAGTCAATAGGAGTAAGGTAGCTCACCCTTTACACATAATCAAAGGGAGAGTTTTTGTAGCATACGATGGAGCCCTATTGTAATAGTTGGGGTTTTTAATTTCAAATTTTCTATTGAGTTAATAATTTTAGTAGCCATACTTTTGTATATTAGCTACATTCGAGCAATATTTTTGTGTTAAATTAGTATAATAGTTTATGTGGGCCAATTTTTCGGATTTGCTTAATTCATTGTGTGGTTGCATAGAATTAAAAATTTTTGTTAAAATTAGGCTGAGTTGGGATTAAACAAATTAGTGAAGTCAAATTGGGCTATTCAAGGTTAGATTGATTGGGGTCACCTCATTTGGGCTGAGGTAATTTTACTCAAGTGGATTAAAAACATACAATAAAAGGAAAAGGGGGTTGAAGCCCCTGCCTTTCACAAAAAGCAGCAGGGGGGAAGGCTCTACTACACCAACCCCGCGACCCGAGCTTGAAACACACACACAGAGGGGGGGGGGGGGAGGGAGGGAGAAAGAGACAAAGAGAAGGGGACGGCGGTGTCCCACCACCACGCTGGCTCCTGGTTGGCCATCGTGGCGCCTAGCGCGACCCAATTTCGTTCAACTGCCCCTTTGAGCCCCTGCAACCACCATAGAGAGGGAGATAGGGAACGCTAGCAGGCTAGAGGTGGGCGGCGACGGTGAGGTTGGCAGTAGCCACTAAGAATATGGCATCTCTGCTGACTGGTTTGAGCCTTGGTGTCATATGAGGTAGATTTGAGAGTTAGGGTTTGAAAACTCGTGCACCACCAACGTAGCCTCGCACCTGCACCGCAGCCACCACTGTGGCAGTGCAGCCTAGTTTCGATGATGGGCAGGACTGAAAGAGAGAGTGGGGAGGAAGGTGAGCTGAGTAGCACAACAACAAGGCTCAAGGCAACAACTAGGGGGATGTTAGGAGACTTGAAATTCAACTTCAAATCAGCCCAATTAGCCCAAGAGTTGGGTCCTTAAGCTTAGAGTGAGGTAGGTGATTCTTGATCCCCTAACCTATTAATATTTTGCAAAGGTTTATTCGTTCATTTATTGGTGGATTCAGTTGTGAAGATGAACTCTAAATGAATTGAGAACTATAGGCAGTAAGTAGGTGGATTGTTTGAGGTCAATTGAAATGATTTGGGAGTGGAGTCGAAATTATTTTGAGGATTGTTATGGAAGGTGCTGTGAGGAGGGAGTTTGGGTTGTGTGAAAAATTCGTGAAATTACGAAGAGTAATTTCGTGTTTTGATGTCGTGTACTACTTGTTATTTGCCCCAATCTGGTTGTAGCTTGCTGGTGAATCGAGTCATGGTTTTGTTAGCTTTTGACTTAAGTGCATACTACGTATGTATGTTATGGTCAGGTTCTATGCCAAAGTGCTGCAGTCTTAGCTATTCCAAGTTGCTTGTTTTGTTTAAAGGTCTCGTACTAAATAATTTGTGAACGAGGAGCCATTTTGGTTTAAGCTTGATTGATTCACTTTAAACATGGACTACCATTCTTACATTGATGCTTTTGAATAATTAAATTCCTCAAGTGATCGTCTTAAGAGTCATTTGTTTGTTTCAATGACTAGAGTAACTTCCTGATTACTTAAGTAACTCAAACATTTAAAAATCCTTAGGTTACTTTCAGAAATTGTTTTAAGTAAGGTATTAAGTTGGAAAGCAATGTGAATTATTAATAAATATGTTTACAACATTCCTAAAGGCGTGCGTTGATAAGTGTGTGAGTGAATTGCGTTGATACGACAAGCATATTGAGTTATGTGGTTAATAATGATTGTTAGACCATTTGTTTGATAAAAATGTTTTTAAGCGAAACAAATTATGAGTAAGTTGTACGCTTATAAGCTTTTAAGACGAGTTTTTAACATCTCTTCCTTTCAAAAACAAATGCATACTTGGTCCTTAATTCGTTTATAAGCATGTTTTGTCAAAATGAATGGTTATATGCCTTTCGAAAGACGAATGACCTTATTCAGGCATTTTAGCCTTGTATAGGATGAAGATTTCATTTATGTGATACAACGAGAATTTCGATGCAAAATGTGTGTTAAAGTGAGATGCATCTAAAGTATTTTTGACTAAGAGGATAGTGCTAGTGAATTCCTAAGAAGCAGACCCAGAAGCGAGAACCCTAGAGGACCCTGGCAAGGGTAATACATAAGTTTAGGGAGTAGACCTGGTAAACAGGAACCCTAATTCCTAGGGAGCACACCCATAAGTGGCAACCCAAGAGGACCCTGGTGAGGGTGGAACACAAGTTTAGTGAGTAGACCTATTATACGGGAACCCTAATTCCTATGGGGTAGACCTAGAAATGGGAACCCTTGAAGACCCTGATGAGGGCAATTACCCATTGATTATGAAAGGCCCTGGGGATAATATGAAATGTGAGTGACGATCTTATCAGAACAAGCACGAATATGAGAATCCGATGCCCCACAAAATGATTTCGTACTTATTATGTGATGGAAATCCCTCATTTGAGGACTATGCTAGCGCAAACACTTTGAAAAGTGCATGTACTTTGAGAAGAGCTTTTATTGAGTTCCAAATGATTTTCCAGTGAATAACAACTGTTTTAGAAATGCTTACTTTGGTTTAAGTAATGGTCCTTGTCTTTAATGTGTTAATCCCATTTTCTTTCCAAAAGAACCATGGTGGGTAACCTTAAGTTAACTCTTTAATGTTAAGTGTTTATGTGTGAACTGAATGCTTCACTGTTCTCTATACTTGAAATTTTGCATGAGTCAGTCCATTTGATTCTGGCATGCCTACTATGTGATGTCAAGCTAGTGTAATAAGTGGTTGTCACTGCTGAGATACAAGAGTCATAGTTAGGCAATTTGAGATCTCTTGTGCATGAAATAGAAGAAGGGTAGGGATACCTGTTGAATCTTGGAGATTATTATGGTAATGTCGAATGTGGGAGGCCTTATATGATTATTAGGTGATATTATATATCAAAACATGTATGATTGCTACTTAAAAGTATTATTTGCAATGGTTTTGTTTTCTTGGGTTTAAGGATCATTCACTGAGCGCGCAGTAGCTCATCCCCACTCTATTTCCCTTTTCCTAGGTTTTTGATGTGACAGGTAGGAGTTGACTCATGTAAGCCGAGTCAAAACCACTCCGTTGCTTTGGATAAGGGGTTATATACGTAGATCATAAGTTGAATGTTGTAATGCAATGTATTCATAAGTTCTTGGCTATATGCAGTTAGTTACTGTAGTTCATATAAGACACATCAACTATTTATCGCTCTGCATACCCAAGTAAGCCAGCCATTTGAATAGTCGTTGTTTGGTTTAGTTGTTCTTAATTCCTCGGGATGTAAACCCCAGTGCTTCGGACGTGTGATCTGTTGAGTTGTACCTTTTATTTCTTTCTGTTATTGAAATTTATACTTGGTACCCTCCAGGCGGGTGGCCCATGGAGTTGTGGTCTCCTGCATGTAGGCGTCAAGTCAGTTGAATATGTCTTTTATTTATTATTGATTGCAGGGACCTAATATAAGCTTTAAGCTTAGGTTATGGTCAATCTTTAGGCGGAACTCTGTCTATTTTGCTCCAAAATTTAAGAAATCGCTAATATCACTGGTGCTAGGGGATAGGGGTGTTACACCTATTGTAAGCAAACTTAGCATGGAGCAACTACAAATCCCAATCTTTCAAACTTTTGCTCACCAATCTCCTAAACAAAGTAGTAAGAATTCCACTAGTTATCTCTGTTTCGCCATCAGTTGAGGGATGATAGGTTGTACTAAACAAGGGTTTAGTGCCTAAAAGCTTCCACAATCTCCTCAAAAAGTGGGACATAAACTGGAGTCTCAATCAGAAACAATGGTTTTAGGCAGACCATGGATCCTAATGATCTCTTTGAAGTAGATCTCAGCAACGTAGCTTGTATCATCAATCTTGTGGCCTGGAACAAAGTGAGCCATCTTGGAAAATCTATCGACAACCACCATAATTGATCCATCCCTCTCTAAGTCCTAAGGAGAGGCATAACAAAATCCATACTTACATCACGTTCAACTTGAAACTCTATTGTTTTTATACACTTTAATGCCTAACATTTGCTTGGAATAAATTTTAAATTAGGTTTTTAATAAGAATTTTATTTGTTTTAGGAATAGTGAAATTTCAGAAAATGCGAATCAATAGCTCAAGCCGGCGAAAAAAGTAGATGAAGTCTTGTAACCAAATTTATTAGACCCAAAATAACAACCCATATTCTCACTCCCTACCTCCCAATCTTTTCTTCTCAATCCTCCTCTAGTACCTCATGCACCGTCTCTCTGCTCCTCACTTCCTATTAAATGCAAATTCTCCCCATCCCTTCTTCACTTTTTTATCTTCCTCGTCACTCATTAATCTCCATCATCAATCATCATGTGTTACCTCTATTTCTACCATCAAGTTAGGCAAGTAACTGGGCTTTAGTAGAGCGGTTATAAGCAGTTAAATTCAAGTTTAATGGAAGCAATCAAGGAAGGCTTGAAAGAGGATATAAAAGGAGCAAGCAAGGATGATTGGAAGGAGGGTAGTAGTAGTTTTCATTTTCTTTGTCCTATTATTTTTTTTAGATTCAGTAATTTTGATCATAGTTTGTGTAATTGGATTCTGAGATGATATTGTTTGGTGAAGGTTTCCAAAATTAGATTCGATTGTCACAAAGAAATTAGTTTGAGTTTCATATTGGACTCTTTCTATTGCAATTTTGAGGCTCAGTTCTATGTTCTAAGTTATTCAACAATCCAAGAATTTTAGGTTTGCGATTACTTATTCTTACTCTACTTTGGTTTTATGGTTTGATTGATATATTCCCTGAGCCGATTCTACTATGAGTTCGAATCTACTTTTGGGTATACGAATTATGTTAGTATTTGTTTACTTAGTTCATTTAAATTTCGTAATTTCTTATCTTTCCAACAGTGGGTTAGTTTAGTCCCTTTCTTTCTTGAAAGATATTGTTAACTTTAGGTTTTAATTATAGTTTAGAGTTTTGTTGTTCATCCTTGCAATAACAGTTTAAACAACATTAGGAACCTGAATTTCATATCCATCCCTGTGGATTGACCCCTAAGTGCTATGATGAGAGTCGTGCACTTGCAGTAAAAATTAATCTTCATAAAAATCACAACAAGTTTTTGGCTCCGCTACCGGGTATGAGTTTGTAAAATTAGGTTGTGCCGAATCATAATTTAGTTATTTGAGTCGTTGAGTCGTTTTTATTTTCATATGTTTTGTTAGAGTTAGTTTTAGATTAGTTTGAGTTTCTTTGTTTTTGATTTTTGATTTGAAATAGTATTTTGTTTTTGTTTTTGTTTTTGGTTTGGGGTCAATAATTCTAATTTTAGTTTTGCAGCAACAGAAAACCAGAAACAAGCAAGTGTAGGTTTTTTTTCATGTTTTTCAATGTCTGTTTGAATTATTTGGAGCAATTGTAGTCTAAATTTTTCTGTTTGATATTTTTCGTGGACTCTCCATGATTTTCAGGGAGTAGGTGAATTTTTTTGTGATTTTTAGAACTGTCTGGAATTTTTTGTGTTGTTTGGAATTAATTTCTATTTGCAATTTTCTGCATTGTTCAGGGACACAAAAATCGAAGCAAAATATGGTCATGTTCCTTGTGATTGTGTTGAATTTTCTATATATGTAGTTTTGATTTTAGAACTTTAATTTTTGGTTTTAATTTTATTTTTAGTCTTTGCTAGTTTAGGTTTAGTTTATTTCTGCGTTCTTTTTGTTAACCTTAGTTTTCTGTTTTTTCTTTTGTTCCTAGGATTGGTTTTCTATTTTCTGTTTGTAAACTTAGTCTTTATGATAATTTTAAGCCCTATTATCTTGCTAGGCCCGATTTGCATGATGTTTTACCTTTACCTGGCCTAAAACAAGAGAGTGACCTCCCTATGTCTCTATCATCTAACTTTGCACCCCATACTAGCTCACATAAGGATGTCACTGCGGATGTCCTAGTTTCTGCCGACCCACCCACCCCTTTGAATGTCTTTTGTGAGTTTCAGGAGGATGAAGACCTTAAGAATCTTAGTGAGTTAGATATGAGCGTTACACTCGAAGTTAAGCTTCATGATGAGTTAGAAGCTATTTGTTTCCAGTAGCTTGTGAGAAGGAAGTTGAACCCAATAATTTGGAATATGATGATGATATTGTTTCTATGGAATATGAGCCTTTTTCATGTGGGTTTGATATCAATGAAAGTTTTGATGAGGGTTTTTGTGTTGAATATAAATCCTTCTCTTTTGACTCTATCATAACTGACCTCCCCTTTGAATCTCGCAAGTCTGAATTTGTTGAGTCTGAGAATATTGCCAAGAATTTTGATTTAGATCAGACTCATGCGCATAGTGGATGTAAAAGACTTGTGGACTTTGGACCCACTATTCTGCTTATACCGCTTATTCATGATGAAATAATTTCTAGGCAAATGACCTATATGCTGGCTCATTATGATTATGTCTATCTATTTTCTGATTGGGCTCAGCAATCTCATAAGTTGAACCGGACCCTTACTTGTGCTGCATTGACATGGCAGATGTACTCTTTCTGGCTCCAACTCTGTGCTTTTTACTGTTTCCATGTGCTTGAAAGTTGGTCTTCTTTGTTTGATAAGCTACCTTGTGCGCTAATGGTTTTTGATCTAAGTAGCAATTTTCATTTTGATCTAAGAAAATTTCAGGAGGCTATAGCTTAGGTGTTCTTCTGCACTTGACCTGGTATACTCTTTCTTCTTTAATTTCTCTTTTTTCTTTTGTTTTCTTTTGTTTTCTTTTGTATATATTTGTTGCTTTGTTTTATTTTTTTTATTTTCTTTTTAAGTTTAGAGTCTTGTCATTTTTCTTTCTTTTTGAGTCATGTTTTCTTTTGTATATTCATTGTTATTTTGGGCTTTTATGTTTCTTTTCACTCCCAATGAGGATATTGTGAGATTTAGGTGTGGGGTGGGGAAACATTGAAAATTTAAGACAATGAAAAAAAATGAAAAATTTTGAAAATCCTAAAAGATTTTTTACTTTGCTTTTGGGGAATTTATGTGCTATTCTAATTGACTATGTTCTCTTATACCCTTAGTATTAGGTTGTATATAGATGTAGTGTGCACTGATAGAACATAGTCCTAAAGTTAGAGGTTTGTGTACAGTCCTCACCCCTAACATTATTTCTAACCAAGCTTGACTTTGGTAGATAACCCGTGAGATTTTGAGCCTTATAAACTAGTTTATCATTTTTAGTCTCAAATTTTTCTTTCCTGTATGTCTCTTCCATGATTACAAATCTAGAACTTATTTTGATTCTCTTTGAAATCACATTTAGCATGTGCATTATAATAATATGATAGAGGCATTCATTTGTTTTGTAAGCTACATAGCCATTGCCACCCTGATTTGAATGATTTTCCCTTTGCTAGCCCTTTGAGCCTTATATTTTTGTTGTGAACCCTTCACTTTAGCCATGGCCTTAGCACATTTCCTACCTCTAAGCCAAGGCTAGTGGGCAACACTTCATTATTTGGTGGGTAACTTTTGGGTATTTTATGTAATTGATAGTTGATTTTGGTTACTTTAGAGATGTAGTATTGAAACCATTTGGAAATTGAGTTGTATTTTTCTTATACATGCTATTCATTCATTTTCTTCTTGAAAAAAAAAGGGAAAGGAAGCAAGAAAAAGGAAAAACAAATGAAAAAAATTTTCCACGAAAAAACAAAAAAAAAAAAGTTGAAAAAAACTCTCAAGAAGATTTGTTAATAAGAGTATTTGGCATAAATATATCATTATATATACTCATTTTCAATGGTCAATATAGTTGAGGTGTGTTTTTATTTTGTGTTTTGAGAGAGTATGCGCTCATTGTAATTGGTATAAGTGTTGGTTGCTCATTAGTTATGGCTTTAGCTCCTCATTTCCTAATTCATTTGTCCCTCTCTTACCCTTAAACGTTAGTCCCACTACAACCCTTTTAAAGTCCTCTTGATTATTGGTATGCGTATTGCATTTAGTGGTGGAGAATTGAGAACCTTAGCAAGTCTATGGTAGTTTGTTTGATTGGAAAAAAATTGAGTGAATCTTGTTATATTTTAAATACATGAGTGGGAGTGTTCCACATTTCCTTAAAGTGAGGTTTTACCAGTCACGTTTGTACATAATTCTGAAGTGGGGTGAAAGACTGTGTATAGATGGCATCATTGGGGAATAAAGATTTCTTGATGTGTACATTGCATTTATATCTGATCTAATTCTTTGGTTACTTGAGTGATGTGGTTGATTAGAATGTATATATATTTTCCCAACTGTTGTATATATAAGTTTTTAGGGGAAAAAAATTCAAAAAGGTTTTCAATTTTGGTTTTTATTTTCTTTTATAGATTTTGTGGGTATGTCTTTTTCAAACTCTCACGAGACTTTACTTGTCTACCAGGGGTAACCTAGGGGTTTAAAGGGCTTGTTGCATATGCTAAGTACAACCGTGATTCCTACGAAACTAAATTAGGATTTTATTTTATTTTTCTAAGATTTTTAGTTTCATTTTACTCGAGGACAGGCAAAATTTAGATATGGGGGCATTGTTCAACCTAAAATTCTATCATTTTTATACACTTTAACGCATAATATTTTCTTGGAATAAAATTTAAATTAGGTTTTTAAAATGAATTTTATTTGTTTTGTAGGAATAGTAAAATTTTAGAAAATGCAAATAAATAGATAAAGCACGGGGGGGGGGGGGGGGAAGTAGATGAAGTCTTGTAACCCAATTTATTAGACCCAAAATAACAGCCCACATTCTCGCTCCCTACATCCTAATCTTTTCTTCTTAATCCTCCTCTAGTAACTCATGCACTGTCTCTCCCCTCCTTGCCCCCCATCCCTTCTTCACTTTTTATCTTCTTTTTCACCAATTAACTACCATCATCAATCACCATCCGTAACCTCTATTTCTCTCATCAAGTTGGGCAAGTCATTGGGCTTTAATAGAGCGGTTACAAGGGGTTAAATTCAAGTTTGATGGAAGCAATCAAGGAAGGCTTGGAAAAGGATATAAAAGGAGCAAGCAAGGATGATTGGAAGGAGGGTAACGGTAGTTTTCATTTTCTTTTGCCTGTTGTTTTTTTCAGATCCAGTAATTTGATCATAGTTTGTATAATTGGATTCTAAGATGATACTGTTTGGTGAAGGTCTTCAAAATTAGATTCGACTGTCATAAAGAAATTAGTTCGAGTTTCATATTGGATTCTTTGTATTGCAATTTTGAGGCTCAGTTTTATGTTTTGAGTTATTCAAGTATCCAAGAATTTTAGGTTTACAATTACTTGTTCTCACTCTACTTTGGTTTTATGGTTTGATTGATATATTCCTTAAGTTGATTCTACTATGAGTTTGAATCTACTTTTGGGCATATGGATTCTATTAGTATTTGTTTACTTAGTTCATTTAAATTTTGTAATTTCTTATCTTTCCAACAGTAGGTTAATTTAGTCCCTTTCTTTATTGAATGATATCGTTAACTTTAGTTTTTAATTATAAGTTTAGAATTTTGTTGTTCATCATTGCAGTATCAGTTTAGACAACATTAGCAACCTTAATTTCATATCCATTCTTGTGGATCGACCCCTAAGTGCTACGATGAGAGTTGTACGCTTGCGATAAAAACTAATCTTTATAAAAATCACAACACATCATCGTAACGCCTTAATGGTATGCGAAGTGGGGTGTATAAGCCTTGGTGGAATTTACTTTTGGCTTTGTGGTAAGTGGAGCAAGCTAGAATGATTTTATGCATGACTCCTCCCATCTTAGGCCAGTAGAAATGCTCCTTCAAGATGTCAATTGTCTTATTTAAGTGAAAATGGTCAGCTAGAGCACCACCATGAGACTTTCAGACTAGTGGCTCTGTAAAGGAGTATTTGGGAATGCAAAGCTTGTTGTTTCTAAAAAATGGCCCTCGTGGATGGTGTAGGGACTGTCTTTTGGGATTTCCTTAACAAAACCTAAAAATATGGATCCACCTTGTCAATCTCTTGGATTGAATGAAATCCAAGCACTTTAGCTTCCAAAATAGCAAGTGGACTGTCCCTTCTTCAAAGAGCATCTGCAAGCACATTCTCATTTCCACTCTTGTGTTTGCAGGTAAAGTTGAAGGGTTGTAGAAACTCCACCCATTTAGCATATATAGGATTCAACTTGTGCTGATCATTGATGTTTTTAAGTGCTTGATGGTTTGAATGTAACACCAAAAGGTCTAGGCTTGAGGTAATGACCGTAATGAGTCAATGCCCTCATAATACCACATAATTCTTTGTCATATGTGCTGTAGTTGCTTTTAGAACCATTGAGTTTCTCATTGAAGTAGGCAATGGGCCCTCTTATATTGGATTAGGGCAGCTCTTATCCTAACTCC
This sequence comes from Selenicereus undatus, assembly GCA_017589665.1. NCBI lineage: Eukaryota > Viridiplantae > Streptophyta > Magnoliopsida > Caryophyllales > Cactaceae > Selenicereus > Selenicereus undatus. Next base: position 56,351,738 of record JACYFF010031952.1, read on the forward strand.
ACTTGCATCACATTGAAGTTCAAACAGATCTTCAAAGTTTGGAAGAGGCTAGACTTGTGCTTGGCATAGTTTCTGTTTGATTTCTTCAAAGGCTTTTTGGGCATCCTTGGACCACTCAAAAGGTCCTTTCTTCATGCATGTAGTGATGGGTGCCATGACTGAGCTGAAGTCTCTTATGAATCTCTTGTAAAAAGAAGCCAAACCATAAAAATTCCTCACCTCCATCACTGTCTTGGGGTAAGGCTAGGTTTCGATTGCTTCAACCTTATTTGATCAACCTGAATACCTTTGGCTGAAACCACATAACTAAGGAAAGTGAGTTATGGAGTGAAAAACTCATAGGTCTCTATCTTGGCATAGAGTTTTCGCCCTCTCAAAATTGCACAGACTTGTCTTAAATGCTCCTTGTGGTCTCTTTTATTCCAATTAGATTAAAATATCATCAAAGTATATGCCAATACGGTGACCAATGAAGGGTTTAACCACGTCATTCAATAATCTCATGAAAGTACTAGGGGAATTAGACAAACCAAATGGCATTACAAGCAATTCATATAACCCTTGCTTCTTTTTAAAGGCTATTTTCCACTCATCTCCGTCCCTCATCCTAATTTGATGGTATCCACTTCTTAGATCGATTCTAGAGAAACACTTTAGCACCATACAACTCATTAAGCAAGTGATTGAGCCTAGGGATTAGATACCTATACTTGATTATACTATTGTTAATGGCACGGCTGTCCACACACGTTCTCATAGTTCCGTCCTTCTTTGGGGCAAGTAAGGCGAGGACAGAACAAGGGCTCATACTCACCCTAATGTATCCCCTGTCAATAAGTTCTCAGACTTACCTTTGGAGTTCCTTAGTTTCAGTGGGGTTACATTTATAAGTTGGTTTATTTAGTAATGCATCCCTGGGCAGTAGGTCAATATGGCGCTTAATACCTCTAAGTGGAGGTAATCGCAAATCATTAGCAAAGGCATCTTCAAACCCTCAGACAAGAGACTGAGCTAAAGGATGCAAGCGTGTCCCTTCCTCTCCTTTTTCCAACACAAGCAAAGGATAAACAGTTTCATAATTGCTTATGGAGCTCCTAACCCATGTTTTACTTAGAAATAGGGCTTTCTCACTTATGTTTCCCTCCCTATTTATTCTAATACCAAGTTAGACTTTACTAGGGGCAAAGGGGCTAAAGTATAACTACGACCTTTGGCATTAAAGGAGTAGGTGTTGGTCTTTCTATGATAAATAGCACTTTTACCAAACTATGAAGGCCTACAAAGTAATATATGAGATGCATCTATGGGTAAGACATAACAAAGTACTTCATCCTTAAACCTAGCAATAGAGTAAGCAATCAGAGCTATTTAGTCACATACACTTCATTTCCTCTCTTAAGCCACTGAAGTGAATAGGGCCATGGGTGTTGGACAGTAGGTAGCTTAAGTTTATCAATCAAATGGATAGAAACTACATTTGTGCAACTACCCCAATAAATGATCAAACTACATACCTTGCCTTGGATGGCACATTGTGAGTGGAAAATGTGTTCTCTCTGGTTTTCCTCTTAGGGTCCCTCTATTATATGTAACATTGTTCTGAGTACAGGCATCTTTCCCACATCAGGATCTAGAATAATAGCTTGCTCCTCCATTTCTTCCTCTTCATCACTTGTTTCTCAGTGAATATAATCGATCTCATCAATCTCTCTAATGGCGAGTGCTCCTCTGTTTAGGCAGTCAGCTTGGAAGTGTCCATACCCTTGGTATTTGAAGCATCTCTGACCATCGAGCTTTTTATAGAACTCTTTAAGAATCCCTTTGCCTTTGTCTTTGCTCTTACCTTCTTTTCGTACAATCTCAAACTTAGGATGAGCAAAGGGCTTTGCTAATGTGCCTGGCCATGAGAAAGAATAAGAGAATGACCTTTTTTCTTGGACTGTTTTTCAACTTTGTGGCCAACTTACACACATCTTTAAAATTCTAGTAAAGTTACAGCTCAACCTTTTCAAAAATGTTGGGATCAAGGCCTCTTAGAAACCTAGCCACTGTGTGCCTACTTTCTTCTTCTAAGCCACTCCTAATTTGGAGTTGGTCAAACTCTCTTTATGCACTCTTCAACACTCATGCATCCATGGCTCAAAGAGGGGACCTCATGATGGGATCCTACCTAGCCAAGGCCATGTTCATGAAGATACAAGTCCTTCACGTCCAAGAACAAGGTCACAAGTCAAGAGAATGGCTCTTATTTTGCAAGGAGAAGAAGCTAGCACAAACGGGTTCACTAGCTTCAAAGTGCCCAGTTTTGTGCACATGCTTTCCTAAGCTATATTGTGGCTTCGACCTAACATTTTTGCATTTTTGGAATCCTTTTGATGTTGTTTTCAGGTCCAAGTGATCACCCCAAGTTATCCATTCAAGAGTATTGAAGATCAAGGCCACTTTTCAAGTCATTCCATTTTTGCCCCGGTTTTGCACGGTTGGAAACATTAGCTTGATTCACCATCAAAACCATCTGGTAACCTTGATTTTCTTGAGGGGGGGGGGATTCTACACATCCTAAAGTTATCCCCACCTTTAAAATCCAAGCCATGATCGTTTTTACTAGCTGAACAAAATGCACGAAAAATCGGCTGGAACCGGCTCCCCTAGAACCCGGTTCACTTGAACCGGTTCTCTATTACTTGAACCAGCCGACCACTCTACTTAGACAAGCTGATTGGCACTCTCTCCAAGCTTGGCACGCCCCTTAGGGTCACTTAGGAGTGGTGAATGCATAGAAAAGAACAATCAATGGGAGAAGAGTTAGTGTTACTTGTGTGCTTGCATTTCATTGGCCAGCCGAAAAGTGCACTAGGAATTTCGGCTGCCCCATGTGCTTCTACCTTCATTTTCAGCTTGTATTAGTACTAAACATAAGCCTAAGTATTGTATAATCAATCTAGAC
>JACYFF010031952.1:56359684-56375645 GCA_017589665.1 Selenicereus undatus
TTGATGTGAGTTAGCTTGGGTAGTGATTTCCCTTAACACTTACATCACCTCAAGATAAACATTATCTTTTAATTGGCAAGGAGAAACCTCTTATGCATTAGTTTCTTCAATTTGGTCCAAGTTTTGATTCGAGACTTGCCTTCTTTGTTTCTTTGCCTCTTCATGTTTTCATACCAAAGAGAGGCATACTTCTTTACTTTCAGAATGGCAATTTTAAAGGCCTTTTCTTGAGAGTACTCTTGATTTCAAAGAATGTCTCCAAGGACTAAACCCGTTCAAAGTAAAGTTATGGGTTCAAGTTAACTTCAAATTTCAGAGGGTCAAATTTCATGCCCCTTAAATCGTCAATAGGTTGTCTAGGAGGTCTCCTTGTCCTCCTCAAGGACTCATCATCTTGATAAGAAGATGATTGAGTGGAAAGGGGTTTACCCCTTTGAGAGCCTTGGTTTCTTCTTCTCCCTCCTTGGGGGTCATCTCTCAAACTAGCTAAACCTGTTCTAATATAGTGGAAATGGTAACAACTTCTGTGGATAGTGTTTGGAAGTTTTGTTGAAGTTAGTGTATGGCTAAGTCCTCTAGGGACTTTAGGTTGGGGGATATTACCTTTTTTCCTCCCCGGACATGGCTGGGAAATCATTAGAGGTTGTTTTAGGTTTTTTAGGTTTTTTTGTAGCTGGGCTTGTGTTTGGGCTATTTAAGGTTCTTCGTAGCTTCAGGAAACTTGGTTTAGGAGCAAGGACAAATTTCAAACCAATGAAATTGTAGGTAAAACACTCACCAAGTTATGCTTAGATACCACTTTGTTGCGTGCGCTTATGGAAAACTCAAGCAAGTGAACCTTTTCAATCTATCTAAAAAATAATTCAAGCAACAGTAATGGAGTCTAATCAAAATAGTGGGCATGAATGGCATAATAGCAATGTCACTGCCCAAGCTAAACAATGATTCCACCCTCTAAACTCTAAAGGCCAAGCCACCAAGTTCAAATTAAAGGAAACCACTCAATTCTAGCAATCAAGCCGATTGTTTAAAGTAAGATTTAAGATAGCTATGTATGAAAACACGAAGAAGTTCTTCTCATTCATAGATTCTGGCTACAATAAGCAGTGAAGTAGGCTTATATACATGTCCCCCTAAGCAACCAAACAACTAGGCAGGTTCCTTAATGATTAGGAAACCTTAAATGCGCTTAGCCAAACTGAAATACAAAGCGAGCTTATCCTAAGCCAATTACAAATATTAATCTAGCAAATACATTCTGTTTAAGATAAACTCAAGTAAGAACATGATCAATATCTCTAAGTAAGCCACTTGCACATAGGAGAGAGAAAAAGTAGGTTGCTGCTATCCAGTTTATGGGAAAGCAATTAGAAAGCAAGTGGATGCCCAACTTCATCCCAATTGGCTAACATGCCTTCCAAAGTTGTAAAAGAAGCTATGATAATGTTTCTGAACTTCCAAGGTGATAAGGGAGCACGTAGGGATGCCACAAAACCCCTTCCATCAAGGAAGATCATAGCAAAGTCAAAATAGCTTGTGTAGACTTAATTAACCCAGATTAACTCTGAAAATGATCAAGTTGGTTCCCTAACCTATGCTTGACTTAGAACTGATTTTAATGCATAGCTAGGTTTTATAGGATCTTAATAATTGTCCCAAATATAAAAATTAATCTATAAATTTGATTCGGATGAGAGAACAAAGCAGTAACTCAAACTGGGTTAGAAAAGAGCCCAAACTGCAGTGATGGGCAATATGTAGCTGAATCACCATGAACGACTTATCATGATTTTAAATTCTCATCATGGCATGGTACCTTAGGATGTTGGCTATCATTTTAAGCACAAGTACTGGTTCTAACATAGGGTGTAAGTGGTGATCCCACCTAATCTTTCAATACAGGTAGAGTGAGATTGCCATTGCAGGCCTTCTCTCTTTGTGCTAATGTAGCAAATTGCCTAATGCTTAGGCTAAAATTGAGATTTCTTAATGAAACTAGACACCTTATTGAGTAAAACAAAGTAGGACTTGCCCATAGAACATCTTCGATATTCCATGGATCATGCCATACAAAACTATGCTCAGTTCTAGATTTAAGCAGGAGAATAAGGAGTGAATCTAGTTGTTCAATGCTTGCTTACCTTGGTCTTCCTTGGCTTAATCAGTACCTTGAACTTGATTTGGATTTAGGAAAATCTCTATGATGCCTTAGTCTATATTAAATGCTTAGAAGGTGTAAAAGGGATTGTCAATACCTCGTTAGTTTAGTTTCTAAGCCTTATTGCATAGTGAATGAAAGAAGTTGACCTTTGATCCTTTAAACTCTCAAATTCTCTGTTGTGCCTATCTCTACTTTGGCCAAGTAATGTGGCGCTCAAGAGGAGTTGTGTATTCCTTTATGGTCGTGTTTCTTATCCTCAAGAGGATTAATCTTGTTGGTGATATCTTATCCAAGTGAGTTGTTGCTTAACTTTGTGTTCTTGTGTTCCTAGTCACTGTTTGTGATTCTTATCAAGTATACTTTTTCTTTTTCGGTTTTAATTCCTTCCTTGGTGGTGTTTCTTATGCTTAGAAATGAAGACAAACTCTAAATATCAACTTCGTGGTGTTTCTTATCCAAGTAAAGCTCTAGTTTTGTTTTTGTTCCTCCTTGTTTTTAATCTAATTGTGAGCGTGTTTTTAAAAGACACATCGACTGTTTTGTACTTACCTCTCTTTCTGTAGTCTACTTGGTGTTCCTTGGCTGAAATATACGTCATATTTGGTTTCAAACCTTAGGCTACTCTCCCTAGCCTTTCTTCCAACCTCAAACTTAATCTACTACCCAAAACACAAAAATAGTCCATAAAAAACCTGATAAGCCCATGTTACAAAATAAGCGGGAGCATGACTTTGGAAGAGACGTTTGATTCCCCAACAAAGAATTATGAAAACAAAAGAGTGCAAAATGAGTATTTAAGGAAAAAAAACTTGCTGATTCCATGAAGATTGAAAGAAGGAGCCTCCATGGATCCCACTCCTCAAGCTCTTCCAAATATGTCTATGAAAAAGATGGAGAAGGAAGCAACCCCTTTGGTACCTCAAGTGAAGAAGAGCATGAAAGAAGGCCTCAAATAGGAAGGACACATCAATCCAACCTCACTGGTGTCAAGATGGAGGTCCTAGAGTTTGAAAGCTAGTTAAATCTCAATGAGTTCCTATATTGGTTGGACATGGTGGAGAAAGTCTTTTACTATAAAAAGGTTCCCAAAGACAAGAAGATAAAACTTGTTGCTCTTAAGCATAGAAAGTATGCTTCTTTATGGTGTACAAGTCTTACAGTTAAAAGAACTTGGGAAGGGAAAGGAAAGATAAGAAAACAAAATAAAACAACACCACTCAGTGTGAGTCCTGCTTTTACGGGATCTGCAGAAATCCAAATGTAGGCAATCTAACCTCTGTCGACATCTCTGCCGGTAAAGAGGCTGATTCCAAAGGAAAGGCAAGAACGTGGGAGAAAATAAAGTTCGAACTTAAAGATTTCCTACCCCCATCATACTCTTAAGATAGCCACGCCTAACTTCCTAACTTCACCCTAGGGACTATGAGTGTAGAAGAATACACAAGGGAGTTTGAAAAGCTCCTTATCAAGTGTGGTCTCTATGAAACTGAGAACTAAATTATAGTTGGTACTTAGGAGTCCTTGATCCTAGTTATGCTTACGTGGTTGAGGCGCAATAATAGTCTTCATTTGATGATGTTTGTGTTCGCTTATAGAGTTGAGAAACAAAATAAAACCAATGCTCACTACGACAGGAAGATATTAGCAACATCATTGAAGTGGTTGATGATAAAGACTTGAATGTTGGGTGTTAAAAAAGCCAAATCTGAAAGCTCAGCCAGGTTATTAATGCCAGGAATTTGAAGGCACTCGTAGGACCAACCATAACATTTGGTCTGGAAGGCAAGCGCCCATTTCAAACCCCTCATAATGACACTTTCTCATATAAGTTAAGATCACAACCGCCATGGTGCATCGAAAACTTCTAGATATAGGAAGTTCCATCGATATTATCTTGAATGTGTAAAAAAAAAAGTAAAATACAATGAGAAAGATTTGGAACTAGTCGAAACTCCGATTGTGTGATCTGGCGAACGTGCTACGTACTCCCTGGGAACTAAAAGACTACATGTTCAAATTGGGGACAACGAAAACTCATGAACCATAGGGACAAACTTTCTTGTTATGAAAAACCCAATGATGTACAACGTTGATGTATGTGTCAAGGGAAAACACTACCCAAGCCAACATACACCAAAAGGAAGCAAAAACTTAAAGCCTTGTCACAGCCAAGGGTGGCACAGTCGTGCCTAGGTGCACGGTGTGGCCGTGCCACTTTGCTGCGCTTGGAAGCTAGAAAATGCAAGCAAGGCACGGTTTGAATGCCTTTGATGTTTGCTTTGCTTCTAACCCCTTTGGAGGTGTACAAGCTATGGAACAGGATTGAAATGGAGGTATTTCAAGTGGGAAAATGAATTAATATGAATGATAATCTAAGTGAAATGAATTAACTCAAGAAACCTAGCTAAGTACTTCACTTGCAAGCCGTGGGGATGAATCTAGAATAAGATAGAACTAAACTTGAGATTGGATACAGAATCACCACCAACCTTCAAGCTTAGGGCCCTTAATCTTGATTAAGATACAGAATCACCACTTAATCAAGGTTAAGACTCACTTCGACACCACCTTAATTGGCCTAATTAAGGATAAGCAAGCAAGAATTTAAAAGGGAGAAAGCAGATGCTCTCAAACTTTGATTTTCATTCAATAAGGTTATGAATCAAGCTATGGCCATGGGGTGCTTTTATGAAGCAGCAAAAATGGCCGAGCTACAAGCAAACACATGCCCCCCCTTTCCTTACTAGAGAGGAAATGTATTAGAAGCTTAATTACAACCGGTTACATTAAACAAAGTACAAAACATTCTTAACTTAAACTAATACATCAAATCATGCATCTAAACTTTGTCTAGGTTGATTACAACATACTTAACTATTGATTAAGCACTAATATAATCAGCAAAGGAAGCTAGTAGCACATAGGGCAGCCGAAATCCTTGCTTCACTTTACGGCTGGCCAATCAAATTGAAGAGACAAGATATTTTGCCTTGCATTCTCATTGGTTGCTCTTTCCCATGCTTTCACCAATCCTAGGTGACCTTGAGGGGCGTGCCATCCTTAAAGAGTGTGCCAATCAGCTTGTCTAGTGAGGGTGGCCGGCCGGTTTGGGGGAAAGAGAATCGGTTCTAGTGAACCGGGTTCAAGGGAAACCGTAGCAACCGGTTTTCTTGCATTTTGTTCACATAGCAAAAGTGGGCATGATTTGTATTTTAAACATGGGGGGGTATTTTTAGGATGTGTATAATCCCCCCCCCACCAAGAAATCAAGGTTAGGATGTGTTTAAGTGAGGTAATTAAACATAAACTTAAAACCGTGCAAATGGAGGGCAAATGGGAACGGTTTAGGAAAACTCCTTGATTCTTCATCCTCTTGTGTGCTTGATTTGAAATCAATGCTTGGACTTGATTGTAGACTTCTTGAGGATTCCAAAAATGCAAAAATTCAAGACTTAAGCCATGGTTAGGCCTAACTAATGAGATTGACAAAACCGGGCTGTTTTGAGGGGGCTAGCCCGTGAACTCCTTCTTGTACATTATGGCCACTTTGAAGCAATGCTTGCAACTTGGAGTGTGTAATGGACCTTGAATGAGTTTACCTGACTTGTGCTTGATAGTAAAGTGATATGACTGTATAAACTCAACCCACTTGGCATGTCTAGAGTTTAACTTATGCTGGCCTTGAATATACTTCAATGCTTCATTGTCAGAATGTAAGATAAACTCACTTGCAATAAGATAATGATTCCAGTGCTCTAAACATCTCACAATAGCATAAAATTCTTTGTCATAAGTGGAGTATTTTCTTCCAGAATCACACAACTTGGTGTCCACCTCATAAAAGTACTAGGTGCATTAGAAAGACCAAAAGGCATTACCAACCATTCATAAAGTCCACCTTTGGTTTTGAAAGCAGTCTTCCATTCATCACCTTCTCTGATTCTGATTTGGTAGTAACCACTTCGAAGATCAATCTTTGAAAACACTTTGGAGCCATGTAACTCATCTAGCATATCTTCAAGTGTTGGTATGGGATACCTGTACTTGATAGTGATCTTGTTAATGGCCCTGCTATCAACACACATTCTCATTCCGCCATCTTTCTTTAGCACTAAAAGAGCTGGAACAACACATGTACTCAAAGACTCACGAATCAATCCTTTTTCCTCCAATTCTGCAACCTATCTTTGAATCTCATTAGTATCCTTTGGATTCATCCTATATGCAGGCTTGTTGGGTAGGATGGAACCAGGGATAAGATCAATGTGGTGTTGAATATCTCTTTTGGGAGGCAAACCCATGGGGATCTCCTCAGGGAATAGATGATAGAAGCTTTCAATGAGTGTTTTGGCAATGGGATGAATGGGCATACAATTTTCAGGTTCTTCTTGGATGCTTAGAACCCACTCGCTAAAGGCTTTAAACTCATGTTGTGAAGCCTTTAACACACTTTCACTCACGGCTAATAGACACTCACCGTGTTTGGGCTTATTTTGTGGGGGGTCTTTCATGGAGTTTGGATGGGGGTAAAGGGGCTAGGGTGATTTTCTTGCCATCCTTGGTAAATGAATAAGTGTTTAGGTAGCCATTATGCATAACCTTTCAATCATACAACCATGGTCTTCCTAAAAGAATATGACATGCCTCCATAGGAATAACATCACACCATAACTCATCTTTATAATTCTTTCCAATGGAAAATGAAACCAAACGAGAGTTCACCTGAATTCCCTTCCTTTGATTTAACCACTGGATGTTATAAGGATGTGGATGAGTAATTGTTTGCAGCCCAAGTTTCTCAATCATGCTTAGAGAAACAACATTAGAACAACTACCACCATCAATGATCAAAGAGCATATTTTACCTTGAGAGGTACACCTTGTATGGAATATATTCTCTCTTTGTTCATCTTTAACTCCTTTGTGATTGCTTAGAACGCTCCTAAAAACCAAGAGTTCTCCTGCATCTGCTTCTTCAGTGACATCTTTGTGAACCTCCTCTTGTTCTTGCTCACTTTCACTTTTGTTCTCCTCTTCTTCAAAGTCTTCTTTAACAGTTGTCCATTCTGTTAGAGTAATAACCTTTCTGTTTGGACATTCAGAAGCAATATGACCAAGACCTTGACATTTAAAACACCTTCTATTGCTCTGGGTTAGGGTTAGGACGAAATGGGGGTGCTGGAGCCTTTTAAGGTGCTATGGTTCTTTGTGGATTAGGAGGGAAAGGCATTTGTGGCTTTGGTGGTGGGTTGGAACTCCCCTTGTTAAAAGGTTGGTTCCTAATGAAAGGCTTGGTAGTTTGAGGTTTGTGGGGTTGTTTAGCCTTCTTTTGTTGTTCCACTTTGTGAGCTAGTACACAAATATCATCAAAAGATGTATATGCTTGCAATTCTACCACATTAGAATACCTAGGATGAAGACCACCCAAGTATCTAACTATGGTTTGCTCTTCAGGCTCTTGAATGTCACATTTAATCATCAATTTCTCAAACTCACGAGTATATTCTTCAACATTCATACTACCTTGAGTGAGATTATGAAATTGAGAATAACAATCTTGTACATATGTAGGTGGAAGAAAACGTGCCTTAAGCTTAGACTTCATTTTATCCCATGTTCGAATTCTAGACTTCCTTTCTCTAAGCCTCTTAACATTCATGTTTGTCCACCATAAAGAAGCATACTTTCTAAGTCTTAAAGCCACCAATTTAACCTTCTTATCATCAGGTGTATCCTTATACTCAAAGACTCTTTCAACAGTATGTAACCAATCAATAAACTCTTCAGGATCAAGCTTACCTTCAAATTCAGGAACTTCAACTCTGAAGTCATTGTTGTTGGCATGACTTCGTGGCTCTCCTCTAACCATTCTAGGCACTTCTTCTTCACTTGATGAATCAACATTATGGCTATAGACTTGTTCATGTGCCCTTGGTTCAAATTGAAGGGTGTCTTCATTGAACTTCTGCTTTTGCTTCAAGAATGAACCCAGTTGCTTTCCTAGATACTCATTTTCTGCTTGAGCTTCTTTGTTCCTTTGAGAGTCTTCTCGAGTTTTGCTAGCAAGAACTCATTTTGTTTCATCAAGGCTTCAAAGCTTTCTTCCAAAGACATGCTAGTTGAAGTCAAGCTTGAACAAAGTTGCTAGAACCAAGATAAAACCGAATTTGTGAGAAAGGGAAGAGGAATGATTTGTGGAAGTGGAAAGGTACACAAGGCCTAGGAGAAACTGAAGCTCTGATACCAAATATGATGTATGTGTCAAGGGAAAACATTACCCAAGCCAACATACACCAAAAGGAAGCAAAAACTTAAAGCCTTGTAACAGCCAAGGGTGGCACGGTCGTGCCTAGGTGCACGGTGTGGCCGTGCCACTTTGCTGCCCTTGGAAGCTAGAAAATGTAAGCAAGGCACGGTTTGAATGCCTTTGATGTTTGCTTTGTTTCTAACCCCTTTGGAGGTGTACAAGTCGTGGAATAGGATTGAAATGCAGGTATTTGAAGTGGGAAAATGAAGTAATATGAATGATAAGCTAAGTGAAATGAATTAACTCAAGAAACCTAGCTAATTACTTCACTTGCAAGCCGTGGGGATGAATCTAGAATAGGATAGAACTAAACCTGAGATTGGATACAGAATCACCACCAACATTCAAGCTTAAGGCCCTTAATCTTTATTAAGATACAGAATCACCACTTAATCAAGGTTAAGACTCACTTCGACACCACCTTAATTGGCCTAATTAAGGATAAGCAAGCAAGAATTTAGAAGGGAGAAAGCAAATGCTCTCAAACTTTGATTTTCATTCAACAAAGTTATAAATCAAGCTATGGTCGTGGGGTGCTTTTATGAAGCAGCAAAAATGGCCTAGCTACAATCAAACACATGCCCCCCCTTTCCTTACTAAAGAGGAAATGTATTAGAAGCTTAATTAGAACTGGTTACATTAAACAAAGTACAAAACATGCTTAACTTAAACTAGTACATCAAATCATGCATCTAAACTTTGTCTAGGTTGATTACAACATACTTAACTATTGATTAAGCATTAATATAATCAAGAAAGGAAGCTACCAGCACATAGGGCAGCCGAAATCCTTGCTTCACTTTACGGCTAGCCAATCAAATTGAAGAGACAAGATATTTTGCCTTGCATTCTCACTGGTTGCTCTTTCCCATGCTTTCACGAATCCTAGGTGACCTTGAGGGGCGTGCCATCCTTGAAGAGTGTGCCAATCAACTTGCCTAGTGAGGGTGGCTGGCTGGTTTGGGTGAAAGAGAACCGGTTCTAGTGAGCCGGGTTCAAGGGAAACCGTAGCAACCGGTTTTCTTGCATTTTGTTCGCATAGCAAAAGTGGGCATGATTTGTATTTTACACATGGGGGGGGAGGATTTTTAGGATGTGTGTAATCCCCCCCCACCAAGAAATAAAGCTTAGGATGTGTTTAAGTGAGGTAATTAAACACAAACTTAAAACCGTGCAAATGGAGGGCAAATGGGAACGGTTTAGGAAAACTCCTTGATTCTTCATCCTCTTGTGTGCATGATTTAAAATCAATGCTTGGACTTGATTGTAGACTTCTTGAGGATTCCAAAAATGCAAAAATTCAAGACTTCAGCCATGGTTAGGCCTAAGTAATGAGATTGACAAAACTGGACTATTTTGAGGGGGCTAGCCCGTGAACATCTTCTTGTACATTATGGCCACTTTGAAGCAATGCTTGCAACTTGGAGTGTGTAATGGACCTTGAACGAGTTGTGGGACCTTCTTCATTGGCAATGCTAGTGGGGACTCCATCAAACGTCATCCTAGGATGTTCGACCCTTAACGCCATCAAAGTAGTTCTAGCACCTTACCTTTTGCTCATTAATTTTGAATCGGATGATGGTAAGGTGGGAAAACTTTATGAAGACCAAAAGACGGCAAGGGAGTCCTATTATATGAACATCCCTAGGAAGGAAGTAAGAACCCCTCTCGGGTGAGGCGTTCCCAACAAAACAAAGCTAGAAAGAAGTAGTTACAGACGCAATGGTGGTATTCACTGCCTTGGTAGAAGAACACATAAGATCCCACTCAAAACCCTTTGCGAAGTGGTTCCCATCCCTTTAGACCCCAAATGTTTTGAACGGACTGTTCAGATTGGGAAACACCTTAAACCCAAGATGAGCGATGAATTGCTAAACTCTTAGGTGATATAAAGATGTGTTTCTATTAAACACTTCGAAAATGCCAAGGATAGTTGCTGAAGTAATGGAACATAAGCTAAGTGTCGATCCGAACCTCAAACTGATCAGTTAGAAACGAAGGCACTTGGGGACATAAAGGAGTGCGACTGTAGTAGCTGAGGTCCAAAAGCTCTTAGAAGTAAGGTTCACAAGAGAATTATAGTACATCAAGTGTTAATCTCACCAATTTAAACAAGGTGTGGCCCAAAGATAGTTATCCCCTTCTAAAGATAGACAAGTTAGTCGACTCCACAGCTGGTCATGAACTCCTTAGCTTCATGGTTGCCTTTTTAGGCTATCACTAGATCCCTTTGGTCAAGGAAGATCAAGAAAAAATGGCTTTTATTGTCAACACTGTCTTGCTACACTGTACTGCCGTTTGGATTTAAAAATGTTGGAGCCACCTACCAGCGACTTGTTAATAAAATCATTACAACACTCATAGGAAAGATGATGGAGGTATATGTGGATGACAAGATCACTAAGAGTGTCAAAGAAATTGACCATGTTAAATACCTGGAAGAAAATTCATGTCAACACTTATAGGAAAGATGATGGAGGTATATGTGGATGACATGAAACTTAGCCTAAGAAAGTGTAATCTCGGAGTCATGTCCAAAAAATGCTTAGGTTATATGATTGTTCAAAGAGGAATTAAGGCAAATCTCGACAAGGTCAAGGTTGCACTGAACATGAAGTCTCTGACAATGGTGAAAAAAGTGTAAAAGTTGACCGGCTGCATAGCTGCACTCGGAAGATTCATGTCAACATCAGCAGATTCATTCTCTCTCTTGATTTTCTCCAACTGTCTCCCTGTAAACCTATATTCTATCAAAATTAAGGTGAAAACACGTGAAAATTGCATGCACTTACTTGGTTTTAAACTCAGATTATGCTAATATGTGTTGTAGGTTGAGTATCTAGTCCTCTTACAAGCAATTGAAGAAACCTGTTGAACATCAAAGCAACTTCAAGATTGAAGAATAACAGATCCTTCAAAATCTTTAACAAGAAGCTCCAGCAAGTAATTTTAAGGAATTTTACGATTTAGTTTTACTTTAATTCCGCTATTAATTTCAATGATGTGCAAATAGAAACTACATAACAATCTATCAAAAAATTAGGGTTTGTTGGTTATGATTTTCATGTGCTTTGTTCTTTCAATAGAATTCGAGAAAAATCACAAAAATATATTGCATGCTGATATAGAAAAAACTTGCTTCTACCAATTGCGTATATCATTGCTATAAATTGTTGGCATCTTTGTAGCCACAGAGTTAGTCACAAATTTCCAAATCTATATGAAAAAAATCTAGGGTTGCTGGTTTTTTGGATAAAAAAAATTCCAACTATTCGTATATTTATCACATTAGGCAAAGTGTACCATTATTTCCATGAACGACAAAAAAAATAAAAAACTTGAATATAAGGAACGATCCATCAATAATCCTTACACAAAAAAACATATGTATTGTGAATATCATTGATGAAAATTGCTCACTGCTTTTAGCATATATGTGACTAATAGAGTTTTATAAATGTAAAAAAATTCAAATATTTGAATGTTTCTCAAATTAGAAGGTCAAGTGTATAGTTATTTTCATTTTAAAAAAACCCTTTAAAACTTGAATATAAAGAAAGATCCATCATTAATGCTTACATTAAAGACATATATATTGTTTTCTAAAAGGGAGTACACTATAATATGTTTATAGGCAATACAAACATTGCTTACATAATGAACTATCTATTGTTTGACCTTAATACACTTTCACTTCATTTGTACGTGTCACATAAGCCTCCGTCTAACAGTTCCTTACACCAAATTGTATATTATTGCTTAGGGGTTATGATATATTTGCTTACTGTTTTAGTATATTTGTGATTCATATGTTAAAATTAATATAAACTGTTTATACCAAATGTACTTCATTGCTTACTTGTTGTGATATATTTGCTTACTGTGTTAGTATATTTGTGATTTATATGTTTGAAGATTCATATGTTTTAAGATTAATACATATTCACTTCATTTTTTCTATTTTAGTATCATTCACACTCTATAATTGATAATTTATATTGTTTGTGTCCATAAAGAGTTCCTAGAAACATATGTGTCCTGATAATATGTCAATAAACATTTGTAAGTATGAAAAGCAATATGATGTACTTAATAGAAACATAAAGATGTATAATAGTAAGCATTTTCCCCTTGTCTATGATGTGACTTAATTTTTCCATTAATTAGGATGGATGAACACCCACAATTTGTTTCATATCCTAAAATCCAGAAAAAGAAGAGTAATTCACTAATGCTTTCAACAAAGTTGTAAGCATCAACTATTGATAATACAAGAAAAAGATGGGGAGAGTACTATAAATGCTGGAAGCTTAAATGAAGAGGGAATCAGAAGCAATGAAAAAGAGAAGAATGACAACCCAAGAAAGAACACTTAAAAGAAACGAATTAGGGAAAGACAAGGAGAACTAAAGACAAAGAGAAGGGGGACAATAACCAACAAAAAGAAAATGCAACACTAAAGAAAAGAAGTAAGAAAATGAGAATGAAAAACAAAAGAGTAGCATTGAAGAGGAAAAACAAAAAGAAAAGAACATCACTAAGGACGAAAAAGAGAGAAAAGCACAACACTGAGCAGGACAAAGGGAAATAAAATGGTAGCACTGAAGAGGACAAAGAGAAAGAAAAAGTCAGCATTGACCAGGAAAGAGACATCATTAAAGAAACACATGGCAATGCACCTATAGATGAGCAATATAAGAAGATCAATAGCATTGAAGCAAAAGAGAAACAAAATAAAGAGAGGGAAGTTAACACTACTAATAATAGTGAAAAGACTAAAACTAACAATAACATCCTAATTGGCCGACATCGGTACAAAACACAAGCAAGGAAGAAATCACAACAATAAGTAAGAGTCATATTCAATTATGAGAATAGAAAGCAACAATAATCACAATGACAAGGTCAAGGAGTGTTGCCACAATTCTACCAAATGAAATAGGTGAGAAAGAAATCAGAAAAAGGAAATAAGAAAGATCATAGGAAAGCCCTCAAAGTGCTATAAAGAGCTTAAAAAATGCTGACCAAGGTTCGGTGGCTACTACTAAACCTATGACAAAGAGGATGTTAAAGAAAAGGAAAAAAGAAACCTTAAAGAGCATTCCTAAAAGGGTCTTGAATATAACAAAAACACAAAAAAAAAAAACCTTACAAAGGATGCAGATAGTAGTAAAGGACATGAGGATGATGTCCACTAGAAGGCATCAAGTAAGACACATGAAAGGAAGCTAGCTTAGATGCAAGCTTATGAAAGAAGCACAAAAAAGAGGAATGATGTAAGCAAAAAAGAAGAATACAATGAGAAAAGTTAGAAGAAGAGGCCAACAGTGTTAAAGAATATAAAGGTGACAGAGATGAACAAAAACAATGAAAGGGATGAAGGTAAATAAAAGACAGTTACAAACCACATGCCACCTGCAACTATAGTCAAACAAATCCCTCAATTCATAGCATAACAAAAGGCAATCATTCAAGAAATGGGATTTGGAAATTTACTAGAATGCAAAGTTAAAAAAGTCCCATTCAAACTAGTAGAGTGGTTGATTAATCATTTTGACACATATGGAGCTTACATAAGATTAACGTATGGAAATAAATTGGATACACAACAAGAAGACGTTCACCTCACACTAGGGGGTACCAAGAGTTAAAAAAATGATGTAAGTGATGGACACAAAGCCATCAAAAGAGACTAAAGAGTCTCCAAAGTTTGTGGAAAAGTGGGGAAAAGAATTTGGGAAAGAGAGTGGCTATCCAATAACGGCAAACCTCAAACGGAAGATGATGGAAGATCAAGATGGTGAGAGACGTTTCAGAATAAATTTCACCCATCGTAATTGTCTAACCATTATTCAATGGGAACCAATGACTAGATAGCAATCACCTCATCTTAAAAACACTAATGAAGATTAAGGAAGAACATAAACAAGATTGGCGCTCCAGTGACATAAAGAAATAAGTGCATTCAATCAAACACGCGAAAATTTGTAAGAAATAGGACAAGGGTTTTTCCATTGTACGCACACACACACACACACACACATATACGTATCTATATATATATATATATATATATATATATATATATATATATATATATTGTGAGACCCAGAGTTTTGTCGTACTTGCTTAATGAATATTATGCCTGTTGGGTTGGAAAATTTTACTTGAATACCCGCCAACATTAGAAGTAGTTCGATGTTATTAAATCGAACCTAGAGGGATTTGGGAACGAATAGTTGATGAAGAATTATATTATCGATTTGGGTTTAGAAATCGGTTTACGAATTAGACTAGCGGTGTTAAGCATGAACTACCTTGGGTCGAATAGAAGAGAGTAGGGAAGGGCAATCTGGTAATTTCGCGCGCCCCCTTATTTCTCCTCTCCCCTGCCGCGACACAACCCCCCCCCCCGTGCGCCTGCTTCTTCTTCCTCCTCTGCTGAAGCTCGAGTTCCCTCTCTCTCCTCTTTCTTCTTCTTCTTCTTCTTCTTCTTCTTCCTGCCTTCTCTTCACTGTTCCTCGCTGGCACACCGTGCCACCGGACCCCAGGCGACGCCCACCAGGTGCCGGCGTCCTCCAGCGTCCTTCCCCTGTGCGTGGCCGAGCCCATTTCAGCGCAAAATAGAGCCAACCCTCGGTGGTTTTCGCGCATGCAGGTGAGAATTCGAGCAACTTTACCTCTATGAATTGAATCCTTGCTTGAATTCCCTTCAATTCGTGCTAATCGTGCCTAAATTTATCAGAAAAATCAAGTTAGGGTTTTCGGGTTTGGTGGTGTTCGAACCTCACGCAAGGGCAACAAGTTTTCTGAGTATGTGGAGTTCGAATTCAGCCTCAACCTAGCCAATTTGCACGCATATAGCTTGGATTCGAGGTGGGTAATCCTTTAATCCCTCCTATTTTAAGGATTTCAAATAAGAATTCTATGAATCAGTTTATGGGATTGGTAGTTATGAGTATTTATGCATAATCATTATGAACTATGCTTGAGATGTGAATTCGAAGTGAGTTACATGTGTTTAGCTTCGATTCGAATCAATTTGGGTGATCTATGCTTGAGATGTGAACTCGAAGTGAATTATATATGTTTAGCCTCGATTCGAATCAATTTAGGTGAACTATGCTAGAGATGTTCATTTGAAGTGAGTTATACATGTTTAAGCTTCGATTCGAATCAATTTGGGTGAATTATGCTTGAGGTGTTAATTCGAAGTGAGTTATACATGTTTAAGTTTCAATTCGAATCAATTTGGGTGAATTATGCTTGAGATGTTAATTCGAAGTGCGTTACATATGTTTAGCTTCGATTCGAATCAATTTGAGAGATCTATGCTTGAGATGTGAACTCGAAGTGAATTACATATGTTTAGCCTCGATTCGAATCAATTTGGGTGAATTATGCTAGAGATGTTAATTCGAAGTGAGTTATACATGTTTAAGCTTTGATTCGAATCAATTTGGGTGAATTATGCTTGAGGTGTTAATTCGAAG